>ML682058.1:3784294-3875135 GCA_007922195.1 Podocnemis expansa
CTGCATTTATTTCCTCCCATTCCGTAAGTTCCCCCATCTTCAAAGTGTCTGGCAAAGTAGGATTTTCTCCCACTAAAGCAGTGGTTCCCAGCCTTTTTAAGGCTGGGGACCCCTTTTTAGTCCAAAAAAAGCTTTGAGGCCCCCTGGCTGCATGGAAATGGCATGGTGGCAGCACCCCAGGATAGTCTGGCCCACACTGCCAGGGAACCAAGTTACCAGAGCCATGGCCCCCTCTCTCCACCTCTGCCAGGGAGCAGAATGGCCCCATGCCCCTGCCCCTGCCAGCAGAGCTGTAAATACAAATTTTGTCCCCTGGGGCAAGCAGCCCAAAATACACCCTTCCCAAAGCCTCCTCCACCCTGCTTCTGGCTCCCCCAGCCTCCTCTGCCCACCACCATTCACTCAGAGACACCTACCACAGCCTCTTCTGCCCACTCCAAGCCCCTGATTCACCCCCTACAGCCCCCACCAATTCCATTCCCACAGAGACCCACTCTAGCCTCTGCCACCCACTCCCATTTGCCCAAAGATATCCATCCCAGCCTCCCCCACCAAGCCCATTACCTGCATGTACAGCCACACCAGCCTCCCATGCCTAGGGTTACCAGATACCAAAGCCTGGAAAGGAGGACGAGGAAGTACAAAAAGGAGGACATTGGAGGACACATAGAGAAAATCTAGTATTATGTAATATTCTTCTGTTTTTAGGCGGCCTGTAATGCTACCCCCTAAAAATAGGGCGTTCTGGGGCATCCAGCATACTTTCACCCCTGTAAGTAAAAACCCAGACAAAATCATGTGTTTTTAGAATGCCTGCTGGATGGTGGACGTGAAGGTAAGAAGGAGGACATGTCCTCTTTTTGCCTGACATCTAGTAACCCTACCCATGCCCAGCCCCATGCACCTGAACCTTCCCAAATGCCCCATTCCAACACCATTAAAAACTCCAACTCCAGCCTCTCCCACCCCAAACTCCCCCTCTTACCCTATTGATGCAGAAACATGAACCCCAAACTCTCCACACACCCCAGTTCCCCAGACACCCATCCCAGCTTTCCCCAATCACCCCTATGCCCCCAAAACACTCATTCTAGTCTCCCCATTCATGCCATTCATCCACTCCAAGGACACAAATCAAGATGAAATAATACAACAATTTGCTGTTGTTAAAGCCCAAAAAGTTACCCGTTGAAGCTGAAATTTTACTAAGTACGTACATGACAAATATTACTTGTTAATTAAATTTAAATTAATCAGTATTACTTTTTATTTTTGTATTTAGATTAAAGGAATGAATTGATCTTGCTAATTGAATTTTAGGTTGCAAATACAATTTAGAAAATCTTTTTAAGCTTACATGAATAGGATGGGGGGGGGGAGGGCACCAAGGCAAAATTTGGCTCAGGGCGCCACAGCCCCTTGAGCTGGCCCTGGTTCTATTGTTTTCTTTTTCGGGCCTTTCCTGTAGCTGTTAACTGCGGGGTACCCGTCTGGCCCTGTCAATCTGTTTCTTTACTTCTCCAGGTGCGTACCGTAGTTTTAAGAAAGCTTGATAGAAATCCTGAAGATGTCTGTCTCTGTATGAGGGATCAGAGCATATGCAGTTATATCTTAGGGTTTGGCTGCAGACAATGGATCGTGCAGTGTGTTTAGGATGGAAGCTCGAGGAATGTAGATAACTATACCAATCAGTAGGTTTTTGATATAGAGTGGTGTTGATGTGCCCATCCCTAATTTGTACTGTAGTGTCCCAAAAGTGGATCTCCTGTGTGGAGTATTCCAGGCTCAGTTTGATTGTGGAGTGGAAATTGTTGAAATCTCTGTGGAAATATTCAAGAGCATCCCTGCCATGGGTCCAGATGATGAAGATGTCATCAATATAGCGTAAGTAGAGGAGAGGTGTCTTGGGATGAGACTTGAGGAAACATTGTTCTAAGTCTCCCATAAAAATGTTGGCATATTGTGGGGCCATGTGGGTACCCATAGCAGTGCCACTGACATGGAGGTATAAACTGTCCTCAAATCTGAAATGGTGTGGGTGAGCACAAAGTCACATATTTCAATCACAAACTGTGCTGTGGCATCATCTGGGATGGTTCTTCTAATGGTTCTTCTTGTAATCCATCCTTGTGTGCGATGTTAGTGTAAAGAGCTTCTACGTCCATAGTGGCCAGGATGGTGTTTTCCAGAAGCTCACTGACGGAATGGATCTTCCTCAGGAAATCTGTGGTATCTTGAAGATAGCTAGGGATGTTGATAACATAGGGTCTGAGGAAGAAGTCCACATAGTCAGATAAGCCTGCTGTAAGAGTGCCAATGCCTGAAATGATAGGGCGTCCAGGGTTTCTTTTTTTATGGATTTTAGCCAGTAGAGAGAATATTCCTGGTTGGGGTTCTAGTAGTGTGTCTGCCTTTATTTGCAACAAACCACGCTGCCAACTCTGTCCACATATCTGCACAAAAGACACCATCATAGGACCTAATTAAGTCAGCTACTCCATCAAAGGGTCCTTCACCTGCTCATCCACTAATGTGATTTATGCCATCACGTGCTGGAAATGCCCCCACACCTTATACATTGTACAAACAGGACAGACGCTAGGCAGAAGACTAAATGATCATAAAACTGATATCAGAAATCATAACAAAAAAACAGTTGCTGAGCACTTCCATCTTCCTAATCACTCTGTTGATGACTTGTTAGCGATGGTCATCAAGAAAATCAATGGGACATCAAGACTTCAAAGAGAAATAGCTGAAATTGAATTAATATGCAAATTAAATTGTGTGAATGCAGGACTGAATTGTGACTATGGATTCTTTTCACATTATAACAGGTAATTTGACTTCACCCTCCCTCTGTATGCTGTTTCCTAAAGTCTGAATCCTTACAAATGCTCTGATTTGCTGTTGCAGTATGACCTGATCCCATGTCTTACACTCCCTACATTTATTTTCATCCAATTCTGTAAGTTCTCCTCCTTCAAAGTGTCTGATTAAGTGGGATATTCTCCCACGGAAGCTCCTGCAATAAATAAATCTGTTAATCTTTAAGTGCCACAAGACTCCTTGCTTTTTTTTTGTTTGGGAATGCAAGCAGCAGTGAGCAGCAAAGCTTAGAGATTTGCTGCCTATAATTTCATGAGTCTGCTCTTTCTAAAGATCCTCCTGTAAGAGCTCCTGCATAACTCAGAGGGAAGGGCTGTAGGGACCCACATAAAATTTAGACAGCAAGTAGGCTAGGCCAGGAAAGTGGAAGGCAGAACTGGAATGAAGTTAAAGATTAAGCTCATCTTTCATTGCTGTACAGCTAGAAAGTGTTGTAGAAACTCTAGAAACTCACAGTTGCTTAAGAGTTTTTAAAATTGCAGTTTGGGAAGGTTTTATCACCTTCCTTCCAGTATGCTTCCTAGCAGTTCATACTCATGCTAATAGCTCACCAATCATTAATGCCACCAATGCAGCTTTTCTGTAGAAAAGCCGTTGCTAGTAAAATGGCTAGCAGGACCAAAAAAAGTGTTCTGTAGTCATCTGCATTTTACAGAACTTTTTCCTTTACATTATTCTCACTAATCTTATCTAACTTCTGAATCTGTGCAGTGATGGTGCCTCAGCCACCAGCCCCGAGGAGTTTCATCTGCTGTCCTTTTGTTCTGACTGTTAAGAACTTTTTCCTACTATCTGAACTAAACTTTTCGTCTGTGAGCTTTAGGCTATATGTTCATGTCCTGCCATTTTCAGAGACTATGAATTAATTCCCTTCTCTCATTTATATTGTTACCTTGAAGGTATAACGCTCAGATCTTCTTTCCATTAGTCTTCTTTTCTAGGCTCCTTCACTGTCTCCTCCTGTGACTTGCCCTCCAATCCTAGAATCATTTTTTGTTTTTGTTTTCTGTTTTCCTCGTTTGGCCTCCTTTCTTAATTGCAAACACCCAAAGCTGCTCATAGTGCTGCAGGTTCCCTTGTAATGGGGGCTATGTCAAGTATCATTTTCACCTCTCTAGTTTTGCATGTGCTCCTTCACTGTGTGCATCTGAGAATGAGTACGCATCCTTTAACCCATATCTGCTGTCAGCTGTGTCAAGAAAAAGATGAGTCGATGAAAATAAAGCCTCTTAAATCCTCCACGGTCATCCTCCTTTTTAGTCTGGCAACTCTTAAAAGGAAGAATAAAAATAAAGCTGAAATCCCTTGGGCAGATCAGCAAAGCAGATTTAAACAGGAGGGAGTTTGTTACAGATTGCTATATAGTTAGGGTATTTTTGCACGTAACTGCAGCAAAAAACCCTCCATTTTGTTCTCTGAACACTGATTTGATCATAAGAATGTTCTGTGTCTTCAGCTTGGCTTTGTAACTTCCATATTGAGCTGAAACGCACAGGTGCAAAGTTCCAAAGGGGTAGGAATGTTAGTCCAGTTCAGTTAAACAAACAAGGAGTTCTGCGGTACTTAAAGACTAAAAATATTATTTATTGTATGAGCTTTCATGGGAGAAAATCTCACTTTTTAGATGCTTTGAAGAACATAGGTGCAAGAACTTCTTCTAATACAACCAAGCAGAGGGCTAATAATACAAAAAAACAAGGAGTCATGTGGCACTTAAAGACTAGCAGATTTATTTTTCGCATGAGCTTTCATGGGAGAAAATCCCACATCGTCAGATGCTTCAAAGATGGGTGAACTTACAGAATGGAATGAAAATAAATGCAAGAGGGTATAAAACATAGGATCAGGTCATACAGTAACAGCAAATCAGAGCAGCTGTGAGGTTCAAACCATGGGAAGCCTGAAGTCAAATTACCTTTTGTAATGGGAAAAGAACCCATAGTCTCGATTCAACCCTGCTTTCACAGAATTGAGTTTGCATATTAATTCGAGTTCAGATGTTTCTCTTTGAAGTCTTGATGTCCCAGTCACATCTCTGAGGATGGTCATTAACAAATCATTTATTGAGTGATTAGGAAAATGGAAGTGCTCAGCAGCTGGTTTCTTTGTTTTGTGATTTCTGATATCAGCTCTGTGTTCATTTATTCTTTTGCACAGGGATCGTCCTGTTTGTCCAATGTATAAGGTGTTGGGGCATTTCTGGCACATGATGGCATAGATCACATTAGTAGAGGAGTCGGTAAATGAGCCTTTGATGGAGTAGCAGGCTTGATTAAGACCTATGATGGTATCTATTGTGCAGATATGTGGGCAGACTTGGCAGCGTCGTTTGTTGCAGGGGTTTGTGCCTGCTTTAATGTTTCTGTTGTTAGATCTCTGGCTGCTGGTGAGTATCTTTTTAAGACTGGGCGGCTGTCTGTAGGCAAGGAGAGGTCTGTCTCCCAACATTTGAGAGAGCAAGGGATCATCGTTTAGAAAAGGCTGTAGGTCCTTAATGATCTGTTGCAGAGGTCTGAATTGAGGGTTGTATGTGGTGACTAGTGGTGTTCTGTTGTTTTCTTTCTTGGGTCTCCCCTATAGTAGATGGCTTTGCAGAACCCATCCAGCTCTGTCAATCTGTTTTCTTACTTCTGTAGGTGGGTACTGTAGTTTCAAGAATGCTTGATAGAGATCCTCAAGATGTCTGTCTCTGTCTGAGGGATCAGAGCAGATGCGGTTATATCTTAGGGCTTGGCTGTAGACAATGGGTCGTGTGGTGGGTTTAGGATGGAAGCTCGAGGGATGTAGGTAACTATATCGATCATGAAGATGTCATCAATGTAGTGTAGGTAAAGAAGAGGTGTTTTGGGATGGGACTTGAGGAAACATTGTTCTAAGTCACCCATAAAGATGTTGGCATATTGGGAGGCCATGCAGGTGCCCATAGCAGTGCCACTGACTTAGAGGTATAAATTATCCTCAAATCTGAAGTGGTTGTGAGTGAGAACAAAGTCACAAAGTTCAGTCACAAGCTGTGCTTCTAATAGCTTGTAATCCATCCTTGTGTGAGATGTTGGCATAAAGAGCTTCTACATCCATAGTGGTCAGAATGGTGTTTTCTGGAAGCTCACCAATGGACTGTATTTTCCTCAGGAAGTCTGTGGTATCTTGAAGATAGGGATGTTCATAACATAGGGTCTGAGGAGGGGGTCCACATAGCCAGATAGGCAATGCAGTAAGAGTGCCAATGCCTGAGATGATGGGGCGTCCAGGGTTTCCTTTTTTAGGGATTTTAGGTAGTAGATAGAACATCCCTGGCTGTGGTTCTGTTGGTGTTTCTCTCTTCATATGTTCCTGTGCTGTCTTAGGGAGTTTCTTGTGTAGGTGTCATAATTCCTTTTGGTATTCCTCAGTGTGGTCAGAGAAAAGTGGTCTGTAGAATGTTGTATTGGAGAGTTGTTTATAAGCCTCCTGATCATACTCCAATTTATTCATGATGACAACTGCACCTCCTTTGTCATCCTCCTTAATCATAATGTCAGATTTGTTTCTGAGGCTGTGGATGGCATTGTGTTCTGCAGGGCTGAGGTTATGATGTAAAAGATGTTGTTTGTCCACGATTTCAGCCTTGGCATGGTGGCTGAAACAATCAATGTAGAAGTCTAGTCTCTTGTTTTGACCCTCTGGAGGAGTCCACAAAGAACATTTCTTCTTGTAGCGTTTGGAGGAAGGTATCTGTGTGTTAGTGTGTTGATCTGTGGCGTTATGCAAACTAAATTCTGTGAAAGCAGGATTGAATCGAGACTGTGGGTTCTTTTCTCATTACAAAAGGTAATTTGACGTCAGGCTTCCCATGGTTTGAACCTAGCAACTGCTCTGATTTGCTGTTACTGTATGACCTAATCTTGTGCTTTACACCCCCTTGCATTTATTTTCGTTCCATTCTGTAAGTTCACTCATCTTCGAAGCATCTGACGAAATGGGATTTTCTCCCATGAAAGCTCATGCAAAAAATAAATCTGTTAGTCTTAAAGTGCCATACAACTCCTTGGGTTTTTTTGCTGGACTAGACTAACTCTGCTGTCCCTTTGAAAATTAACAATGCAAAGACTTTAAATATTGATGTTCACCCATTGAAATGGAAACATCCTTGAGAACATCTGGCTACCATCCAGGGCAAACCTGTTCTCTTAGATGAGCTGGTAACCAAGCAACTGATTTCCTGAAAGGGGTACTTTAATTCACTGGCAGGGCTTTCAGGCTTACTAGGAAAGTCATCTGACAAGGGGTACTGGAAATCTGTAAAAGAAAGGAACTCTTAATGGCCATTTTGTGAATAGACCATAAGAAGAGAAGGTTTCTCAGAATGAAAGATTGGGGAGATAGGATTGTGGACTCTTTAGAACAGTGTTTCTCAACGACCAGTTCATGAACTGGCACCAGTTCCTGAGATCTCCCTGACTGAGTATATGAAGTCTGAGATCTCCCTGACACATTATAGGAAGCCAATCCCTGGTTTCAAAAAGATTGAGAAACACTTCCCAAGAGTGGAGAGGCAACTGAAGCAGGGACTAACATACACATCTTGTTTTTTTTTTTTTTTTTAAACTTAGCTCTGCAAATCTTTTGTACCTTCTGAAGTAAAGATGATTGGTTTCTCTGTTAAGTCTGTGAGTTATTTGCTTCAGCTTTGAGGTGTCTCTGAAGAGGTAGGTGATGAGCTAGAGCACACACAAAAATGGAGCTCTGTGAAGGATGATGTGCTTAATGTATTGGGGAGACTTAGGGATTTTGGGGGGTTCAGTGCTTGTTTTGGGACCCCAGTGCTTGTGAGGCATGTGCCTCCTTTTCTAGATTTTCTGCTTGGTTTCTATTGAGCATGCTCAGTAACATCTGCTGAAGCCCATTACTTCTTTTTGCTCCCCCCATCAGCCAGTATGTATTGTCTCTTTCTGGAATGGTGGCTTGTAGGGTCCTACTTTCAAACGAGATCTAGACAGGCACTATATGCCTAGAGAGTGAGCTCAGAGTCCAGTGAAAGAGAAAATGCCTATAGCGTCCCCAGATCGAAAGGGAGGTATTAGCACACCAAACCAGCATTGGGATCCAAACACAGCAGGCTGTTGAGTATCCAGCAGGGGCAGAAGGACGAAGGCTGTGACAGTGGGAAACACAAGCCCTCTGTGCTGTATAGCTCAGTGTCTGTAGGCATTGTTAGTGGTGGAGATACTGACTGGTGACATTCAGATTTTTTTCACTTCGAAAAAGCATTGAAAGAGTGGCTTCATATGTAGTATCTCTGAGTATATCAGTGCATCACAGCCAATCTTCTCAGGCCTTTGGCGGCAGTTCAGCCATACAGGGTGAATAACTCTGTTGTCAGCTGTACCAAATATATATCCATAGAAAATGAAATGACTAAATATTTATGTATGGTATTGTGCGTAACAAAGCCTCATATAACAATGTGTTAGTATTCAAGTTTCAGTCATGTGCTTGCTTCTGTACAAGATGCAAATGAAGGCACCGTACTTGCACTGAGGGCATTAAAATCTATTTTGCAATGGGGTTGTGCATGGGCGGTCATCTGTATTTCTACAGTGTTCTACCCACTTCCAAGAAGGATTCTGCATGGACATAAAGGTCCATTTGGTAGTAGATCTGATTAGAGAATCAGGGTCAAAAGCCCTAGTTTTGCTTTCACTTACTGCTTTCAATCCTAAAACACTGTGACTTCAGCAGAATTCCCCTGGATTTATGCCACTGGTGTGAATCAGCAGAATCTGGTGTGAAAGGACCAAAAAAAAGAAACAGACATATACACAAATGGACCAGTAGTTCTACCTTACAATGCTAAAGTGGGGATGACAGCTGTCATGGGTTTCAATTTCTGAGCTTGGTCAAGAACTAAGTTCGAACATATGTACAGCCTGTGTATCTGTGCACTCAGGCTCCATTTTAGCAAGGTGCTTGACAATGTACCTAATAGAAACAACACCATTCTAATACTAGTAGGTCAGCGTTTCAATCTTCCTGATCACTCCATTGATGATTTACTAATTGCAGTGCTCAGACAGATGAATACCAGATCAAGGCTTCAAAGTGAAGCTGCAGAGTTTGAATTTATTTGGCAATTTGACTATTGCTTTAGGGGCTTAACAGGGACTTCATATTTTTTTCTCATTACAACAGGTGATTTAACCTCATCTTCCTCTATATGCTCCCTGGTGTTTGAATCTGAACAATTGATTTGATTTGCTGTTACAGTGTGACCCAATCCCATGACATAGACTTCCGTGCATTTATTTCCTCCCATTCTGTAAGTTCCCCCATCCTCAAAGTGTCTGACAAAGTGGGATTTTCTCCTATGAAAGCTCATGTGATAAATAAATTAGGAAATCTTTAGGTACCATAGGACTCCTTGTTTGTTTTAAACGTGATTAACCTCAGTAAGTCAAAGGAACTATATGCATGCTTCAGGACAGAAAATCGCTTAGGTACTTTGCTCAGGTCTTCGTTCAGGAAAGCAGAGGCAGCTTTTGGGGTAGGCGAAGCAGATGGCCGCCTTGGGCCCCAAGCAGTAAGGAGCCCCATAGCAGTTGCCTAGTTCACCTAACTTTGCTCTCGTAGGGTGGTGGAGGAGCGGGGGGCCACACGCTGCCAGGGCCAGAAGCTGTGTTGTCTGCTTGCCCATCTGGACTCTCTGCAGTGGGGGCAGAGCAGAGCTCCCTGTCTACCCCAGGGGGAGGGAGAAGAGTGGGTGGCACAGAGCTGTGGCTTGCAGGGACAGGAGTGGGACCCTCGAGCAGCCTGCTCCAAAAAGCTCAGGCTGCTTCACCCCCAGCCACTTCAGGCCTGAACAAACCTGATCCAGGGCCTAGGGGCAAGGCAGCCTCTGTTCAGCCCTGGGTCGCTGGCAGTGAAATGGCTCAAACTCTTTGGAGTGGGCTGCTCCAGGGCCCTGGTCCCCGCAGGCTGCAGCCCCGCCTTGGCCACTCTCCTCTCTCCTCCTGGGAAGGCGCGGCCAACTGGGGGTAGGCGGGGAGCACTGCTCTGCCCCTGCTGGAGAGAGGCCGGGCAGGCAGGCAGGTGGCACATCTTCTGGCCCCAGAGGTCCGCGGCCCCCCACCCTGCTCTCCTCAGTGGGAGTTGGGACGGTGTGGGGAGGCACTTATGGCTGCAGGGGGAACTGGAGCCCGTTTGGGCAGCAGTGGGGGCCTATAGGGGCCCTATAAAGGGGCTTCTCCTGGGACCTCCAGTTGCCTAAGGCCACCTCTGCAGGAAAGCATTTCTATTCAGTATAGCACGTAAACATATATCCTATTAAAGTCAATGTGATTTCAGCACACATCTACAATTAAGCACATATATAAGTGCTTTCCTGAATCAGGACCTGATCAAGCGTCCATTGAAGTTAGCGGGCTTTTGATCAGATGTTAAGTTAATATTTCTTTATAAAACAGTTTTTTGTTTGTTTGTTTTTTTAAGATGTTTTCTGGCTAATATGCACACACCAAAATGAAAATGGTTAAAACATGGGTTGTCTTGGCACAGTTGCTTCTGGGCATTTGGCTGTTTATAATTGGTTATAAAACAGGTTATTTGTCATTAACACTCCCCCTCCCTTCTCTTTCATCTTATTCAGTGCTTAAACTTTGGAACAGTTTGGCAGTACTAATTAAAAGCAGTCAGCAAGTAATTTACCTGACATCAAGGGTTCTGCTTTGCCTACTTGGAAGAAGCTCATGGAGCATTAATAGTTGTTGCAGCTTTCAACAGTGCAACACTAATCATATGCTGATATGTTAGTGGAAAATAGTAACTGGAGGAAAGAAAAGCAGCAGGAAAGTGAGATGTTGCTAACTCATTTTCTCTTATCCCCACACAGGTGTTTGTGGCTAGTTCATCTTCTGGGTTTTTTTGGGCTTTTTTTAGACAATAGAAATGGAAATGACCTACTAAGTCGTCCAGTGAGTCCCATGGGGAATTATAAGATTGTGACACTCAGTGTCTGAAAACATCACCCCAGAACTGCATGTTCACCACCGGCGTATAATTGTGGTGTGTTCTGGACACAGTATGCTTGAGTGGTATCATTTAAAAATCCTTGATCTGTTAATCATTAATATTGGGCTGGATTGTATGTGTTGTTATATGTGAAGTTATAAAATATGGTTTTAAATGCTACTAGAACATGTTGTGAGGGGGAGCCACTCTAAACCAGCTTTTCAGGTACAACAGTGAAGTAGCCAGATGTGCTAATGGCCCATTGTGGGAACTCCACTCTCCTAGCACCCAATCCTGGAGACTTCACAGGGGAAGCTTGTACACAGAGGATCTTGCTTGACCAATGGGAAATGGCCTTGTATGTCACATGCCTATTTTTTTCTGCAAGCTAGAAAAAACTATAAAAGGAGGGGGAGTAACATCATCACTCATCTTCACTCCTGCCCAGTTCAACATCTGAAGAAATGCCTAGAAAACAAAGGACTTTTGAATCAGGGAGGGGACCCAGACTGCAAGACAGAGGTAGATGACTGGATTTGGCCAAGTGGGTGAGCTGGTACAGTGTGTCATGACCCGTAAAATATTGAGAGTCACTGATTTAGATTAATTCTCTGCTCAAAGCAGGACCAGTTCCAACTAAATCATCCCAGCTAGGATTTTGTCAAGTTGCACCTTATAAGCCTCTAAAGATGGAGATTCCATCACATCCACAGGTAAGCAACTTCCTCCTCACCCCTGCCCTATGCAGTCTGGACTGGTGTGCCTTAGAGACCCTGAGGATGTAGGACTACCTGGGATGTTCCCAGGTCTGTCCATCATTTTCAGCTGGTATTTTCACTCTCTTCCCTTGTCTTTCATAATTTTCTGGTAGACCCTCTCTTCAGTTTTCCTTACTTCCTCCTCAGCTTTTTGGGCTCCCTCTGTGGGTTTTCTGGTTTCAGTAAAAGTTGCTTCTTCCTGCTTTAATTCCAAGGCATGTCTTTGTACAGCTTCCTCAGTTTCCTTGGTTGCAGTTGCCTCTTGCTTTTTTAACTCCATGGCAACTCTGACTGCAATCTCTTTTTGCTGCTTTAATTCTAAGACACAATGGTGTGCAGCTTCCTCAGTTTCCCGGGCCTCAGCTGCTTCCTTAAGTCTGATTTCTGCTAGCCACTTTTGAAATTCATGTTCTTTCTCTTTCTCTTGGCCTTCTAGCTAAGCAATCTCAAGTTTTGCAGCTGCCACACTGGTAGGCATCTTTCTGTTTTCCTGTGCTTATTTTTCTCACCCAAAAATCAACAAACAGAAAATAACAAATTGTGATCTCCTCCTGACTGTTCTCAGCCACTACGCTTAAGGTCACAAATACTAGTGCTCAAAGCGAACTTTCATTCAGAGCAACAAGCTGTGAACATATTCCACTCACTGTGCGACTGTGATGTTCCCCCTGCACCCCACCTCTGGTGTTGTGCTAGAGGTCAGACTAAATGGACATATTAGTTCTTTCTGACCTTAGAGGCTGTGAAAAACAGAGACCATCAGGGGTGTCGCTGGTGCTGGGCACACAGGGCACATTCCCTGAATCCCAGCACCAGTGCCCCTGGTCTGGTGGGGGCCACCTGTCCCGGTCTCTGGCACGATCGGGCCAGAGATCCAGGGCCCAGCCATCCGTGGCTGCAGCAGCCCTGTCCCCGGCTGGGGATCCAGGTCTCAGCTGCTTGCGGCCACTCCCGGCCTCATCCCTGGCTGTGGGCGTGGCCTGCAGTCAGAGGGCGTGGCCTCCTGGAAGGGGGTGTGGCCTGGGCTGGTGCCCCAGGTGCTTTCCTGGGGCAGCAGTGCCCCTGGAGACCATGCCTTCAGATTCTCACAAGCACCCACATGTGACACCCAGAGTCAATTCTGTCTCCTATAGTCCACTATGGAACTATTTGTAGAGTGAAGCTCAGATCCTCAAAGGCACTTAGATATCTCTGAGGATGTGAGTCTCAGCCTCTTGAAAGTTCACATCAGAGTTTAGTCCAAGGGTCTTGTCCTCCTCACTTAGTGTTATTATGGAGACAGTCGCTACCAGAATAGGAATCAGTCTTTACACTAATTAAGCCATCAGGTCACTTTCTTTAATAATTAATTGCTATTAGTAATTTAAGTAGCACTAAAGCAAGTGTGAATAAGAGCCACCCAAAGCAGGGACTGCTGGGTGGACTCTAGATTTGATCTCATAATGGCAATTCCTCTTACTTCCCCAAAGGAAGAAAATATCATCAGCCAAAAGATACAGTAAATAACTAAAGAAAATAGCAGTCCAGCACTGTGAAATCCAGCCTTGTCTTCTTCCAGTTCCACTTTTGGATCTCTTTCCCCAGTTACAATCCAGTAATATAGCTGACCTACCTTTTGTTGCTATCACCTGTGGAGCAGTGTCAGGAAAGAGCTCCTGACATCTGACAGTATGGATTGTATGAACTATACATCCAAGCTGCATACAATCAGGGTAGATCATGCCAACTGGCAGAAAAATTTTTCTTTGTAAACCTTGACTTGCCTTATTATTCAGATACATATTCAATAATCAATTAGAGTTGATGCCTACCAAGTAGAAAAGCCTGTGGGATTTCTCACATCCCTATACTGCATGCAAGGTGGTGTTTATTTTTTACTGTAGAGCAGTGCTACTATTCATTTTTAAAAGTATTTACTTTAGTGGATGGCTGAGGGGGTTGGTAATGCCCGAGGAGCATTTCATGTATAAGTAAGTGGTTCAAATAATTCAAACTAGATCTTTATTGCCTGTAAATTGTTGCTTATTGCACTATGTGAAATGGAGCTGGAAGGCTCTGCCGAGTGACTGGTAAAACATGCATCCACATCAAAGCTTTGCACTTGGTGACAGTTGTCTCCTTTGTTGACAAAATCAGAAGGAAGGTCAAGGGTTGAAACAAGTGTGAAGAGTGAATATCTCTTACTTTCAAGAAATTCCAAAGGGGTAGCTGTGTTAGTCTAGTTCAGCAAAACAAACAAGGAATCCTGAGGCACTTAAAGATGAACAAATTATATTACATTAGCTCTTGTGGGAGAAAATCCCACTTCATCAGATGCTTTGAAGATGTGGAACGTATGGAATGGAAGTAAGTTCCCCATCTTCAAAGCATCTGATGAAATGGGATTTTCTCCCACAACAGCTCATGTGATAAATAAATTTGCTAGTCTTTAAAAGTGCCACAGGATTCTTTGTTTTCCTCCTAGAAGTGGTCCCATTAAGATGTGATTAAGATGTTATATCAAAGATGTACGTGGGAGGAGCTTGTACTACCGCTCCAAGTGTTGAATCTGTGCTGCGTGCAAAAATGTGGAAGTCTAGCCTCCATGGCTATCGAATCAATGGCTTTCCCCTGAATACTAAATTAAAGAAAAAGAGAAAAAGTAAATCTCTGTGGGGAAGGGCCAACTAGTGGAAGAAGTGGGAAGTCAATGAGAAATGTGCCTGTGGCTTTCACACAGCTGTGAATCCTTCTCAGGTGACTGTCACTTGTTTGTTTTTTAATTTTGCTCATTCTCAGATCTGGATTTGGAGCGTTAAGTCCTTCTACAAAATATTCTCTACCTGCATGAGCACAATACATTGGAAGCTTCCCCATTTTATCAAATTAATCTTAATTGGGTGTCAAAAATGAAGGTCAGTCTGTGTCACCTTTATTCACAGTTTAATGAGACTGTAAGGCTATGTCCACATGCAGGGTGTCATTTCGAAATAAGTTATTTTGAAACAAGTTGTTTCGAAATAAAGCCCTTATTTCGAAATGACTTAATTCGAAATAACACAAAACCAATTCGAAATAAGGGAAAAGCCCCAATTGAAATAGACTTGCTATTTCGCTTTAGGGGAAGGGCACCATGGGTGGTGTGGCAACATGGCTGCCTCCCTGGGTCATGTGGGCAGCCATGTTGGCAGCCAATCCTATAAAAGCTGGCATCGACCTCACTTCCCTGTCCATTCTGGCTAGCAGGACTCTGCAAGCGACAGACATGGACGCTGCCCGGCTGCCTAGCCAACGCCATGCAACGAACAGACACTCTGCCCGCCTGCAGAGTGTCCTGCTGATGTGGGACACTCTGCGTGCAGACCCTGATGGTGCCCAGCCTGTGCCCCAGGCTATCATCCATCTGGGCTGCAGAGCAGAGATAGTTCCCCTGCCCCCTTCTGTGCCTTGCCAGGTCTGGGCCCGGAAGACCAGCCCAGACTGATGGGAGCGGGTAGTGCTCTGAAGCTGGAGGGACGACCAGTGGCGGAGGAATTTCTACATGAGCAGGGCCAGCTTCAACCTCCTGGTTGCAGAACTCACCCCGCTGCTGCGCCGAAGGGACACCACCATGAGGCCTACTATCCCTGTGGACAAAAGAGTGGCCATTGCCCTGTGGAAGATGGCCACTCCGGAGTCGCACAGGTCTGTGGCGCACCTGTTCTGCATCAGGAGGTCCACCACTGGCAACATTCTGTTGGAGGTCACCAGGGACATCAACAGGATCCTGCTGCGACACCTGGTCACACAAGGGGAGCTGCAGGACACCATTGCCGGCATGGCCACCCTGGGGTTTCCCAATTGTGCGGGGATCCTGGACGCCACACACATCCCCGTGTGAGTGCCGGAGCACAGAGCTGCGGAGTACAGAAACCGGAAGGAGTACTATTCTATCATCCTGCAGGCCCTTGTGGACCACCGGGGCATTTTTCAAAACCGTTACGTGGGATGGCCAGGGAGGAACCATGATGCCAGGGTCCTCCGTAACTTTGCCGTGTACCGGGACATGGAGGCAGGCGCCTTCTTCCCCCCTCAGAACATGAATGTTGGGGGAGTAGAGGTGCCCGTCCTCATTGTGGCAGACATGGCCTATCCCCTGCGCCCATGGCTCATGCGGCTGTACGCAGGGCCCCTCGATCCCTGCCGACAGATTTTCAACCACCGGCTGAGCCACTGCCACCAGGGGTCGAGCGGGCATTTGGCTGCCTCAAGGCACGCTGGACGTGCCTCCTTACACACCTCCACCTTGCGGAGAGGACAATGCCGCAGGTCATCAGTGCGTGCATGGCCCTGTACAACTTCTGTGAGCTGCGTGGCGAGTCCATTGCTGCTGCCTGGGAAGCTAAGGCACAACTCCTTGCTGGGGACTACGAGGAACCCAGACCTGTGCCTCCACAGGAGCAGCCGTCACAGAGAGCTGTGACAGTTTGGGACACACTGATGAACACCTTTGCCATGGAGGAACTCTGAGGGCCAGGCCTGCCCTGCCCCACACCACCCTCTCCCCCATTCTCCCACAGCCAGCCCCCACCCATCCACCTGCACTGTGACCTACCCCCAATAAAACGACTCACAACCAAGAATATGTTTCAAACTATTTATTTAACAAAACAGGGGTTGGGGCAGGGAAGGGCTGGGGAGGATTATGGGATGGGGAAATGTGGGGGGAGTCTCGGGGGGAGGGCCAGCAACTTGGAAGGGGGAGACTGGGGAAGGGGGTGGGGAAGTCTAGGTGGCAGGGGAGTCCTTAGGCAGGGCCTGTGGGGGGGGTCCGGGGTGGTGGTGTTCCCCGCCCCTGCCCATGGCCGCCCTGGGTCCGAGATTACCTCTGGGGAAGGCCAGGCGGAGGACCCCCTGCGGCAGCTGGAGGGGCCATGTGCTCCACCACCTGGCGGATGCTGCTGGCAATGGCCTCGACTGCGGTGGGCAGGCGATCACAGAGGTGCTCGAAGGCCTGTGCTTGCCGCTCGCTGGCCTGCACCTGGCACTCACTGGCCTGCGCCTCACACTCCAGGGTGGCGACCAGCCAGTCGTCCACAGCTGCCACCTGCTGCAGCAGGCGGAGGGCAGAGTCCTAGCGCTTGGCTTCGTCCTGGTGCCATGCCTGGGTTGATGTCTCCGTCCACTGCCCCGGCTCCTCCAGGGTCTCAAGAATCTCCCTGCGCGTCCGGGTGGCCCTCCCCCTCCTCCGTGGTGGTCTCAGACTGTCACGTCAGGAAGGTGGTGCTGCAGGGTGGGTCGCTGGGCGACCTGCTGGAGGGAAGCAGAAAACACAGTTGGCCCCTGCTGCCTGCTGGCCTTGTCTGTGTGCTGCCTGTCTGCAGCACACACCTCTGCCCTGACTGTCAGCAGGACTCAGGATCCTGTGGGACATTGCCCTGGGATAGGGCTACCAGATCCCAAAGCTTCGAAAGGAGGCCAGGGAAGTACAAAAAGGAGAACATTGGAGGACACATGGGAGAAAATGTAGTATGCATGTAATATTCTTTGGTTTTTAGGGGGCCCTCGAACACTTTCTCTTAAAAATAAGTATTCTATTGCATTCCAGTATACTTCAACCCCTATAGTAAAAAGCCTGACAAAATCATGTATTTTAAAATGCCTGCCAGACAGAGAATGTGAGGATAAACAGAAGGACATGAAGGTAAAAAGGAGACCATGTTCTCCTTTTCCCTGACATCTGGTAACCGTACCCTGGAGGCACACATGCTAGTGGTGCCCACAATGGTGAGCTCGACTCACCCACGCCTTGCTCTAGGGAGTCTCCCAAGGCCACTTGCCAGTGGAGTGGCCTGCATGCTCTCCACCTCACCCAAGATGCGGCTGCATCTTTGACATCCAGCCCCTGTTAACCACCCCGAGGCACACAGGGGCCTGTGACCCTGGTGCCACCTGTCTCTCTGGTACCTGTGGCCATGGGAGGGCCTCCGCACCTGCCACCCTATGCCCTACCTGCCCCAGTGCCTGGCCCTGTACTCCCTCACTGCCCATGACTTGGACAGGCCCAGCCCTGCGTGGTTCTGCAGGAGAGGAAGACTCACCCACAGGAGCTCCAGAGGTCCGGCGCAATGTCCTCGTGTCCGTCTCAGACTCCCCAGGGGCCGAGATGGTCTCAGGCCCCTGCTCCTCCATGCTGCTCTCCACCTCTGGGACAGGGAACGGCTCAAGGGTCCTGGGTGTGGCCTCCACTGCTGGTGGTGGTGCGGGAGGAGGCTGCCTGACGTCCATGGAGACTTCGGACCCCGTGTCCACTGCCTCAGGGCTGGAGGAGGAGCTGGGGTGCGTGCTGGTGTCAACGGCCTCAGCAGGCAGGCCACCGGACTCCGGCCCCAGGAAGGCATGGAGCTCGTCATCGAAGGGGCAGGTAGCACCGCAGCAATGTCCACATATATGTCCTGATTCCAGTGGCTCACCTGGAATGGAGACAGGATGTCCTCCCTCCTCCAGATGCTGAGGAGGCAGCGGACCTCCTCAGCAGTCCAGATGGGGGTATGGCATCAATCCCCTGGGGCACTGGTGCCACGTGCTGCCATGCCTGCACAGGGCTCTGGGAACACTGGGAGGCACGTGCAGGAAGGGACTTCCTGCTTCCTTTGGGTGCTGTGCACCCTGGGAAGAAGGTCAGGACAGTTATTTCAAAATGACGTTTGTTTTGAAATAACATATCCGAACGACGGTTATTTTGAAATGACTCGTTTCGAAATAACCATTGTTTCAAAATGAAAGTGGTTTAAGCCATTTCAAAATGACAGCTCTTGTTTCAAAATGACGGGCTCTGTCATTTCGAAACAAGAAGACGTTGTGTGGACATTCAGGTTTTTATTTCAAAACAACCAGTGTGGACATACCCTCAGAGAAAAATATCACATCGCATAAGTAAAATTGGCACCATCAAGCTTATACTGGTCAGAATGTCTTCAGCTAGGAGCTTTTGTTAATGGCTTAAGAGGGACTACTCCCACCTCGAATGTGGTCTTGTTAAAAAGATCAGGGATTTTTCTGTGCTGTGTAAATTACCAGCTGCTGGAAGCCAGGAGCATGCACGTATGCACAAAATAAATCAGTTTAAATTTAAATCAGAAATGAGCTTTCAAATGTGTTGCTTGTAATTGAGTCTCTCTGGAGGCCCTTGTGTCAGCTAGCATGGCAAATACCATTAATACAGTCACACACTGGCTCTCATCCTGAGAGGGAATTCAAGCCAAATGGCGTTATGTTTTTGTCTAAAGAGGCTCATCTGGGGAGAATAATGGAGCTACTAAGTCTAAGATGAAACACTTCTGGGATGAGAAAAATCTTTGAACCTGGTCTGAGGCGTCTTCATGCATGAATAATGCACTTATGGAATTTGGGAGAAGGGCAAAGGACCTAAAGACATGTCCCTCCTAGCTCAAATGATCTAATGCCGCTTAGATTTAGCATTAACCAGGATCATCACACTGAGGTTGGGGTGGAATGGGTCAGGATGTTTTGTCCTGGATGGGGGTGATGAGAGAGCTTGGAAGCAATGCACAGGTCAGTCACAGATCAGAGAATTGGCTTCAGACAAGGTGAAAGGTACTCGAAAATACTATACTCATATACAGTTATTTCAGCTTGGATGAACAGGACTAATTTGGTTACAGAGAAAATTAATAAAGATCATAGAATCATAGGGTTGGAAGGGACCTCATAGGTCATCTAGTCCAACCCCCTGCCAGATGGGTACCACTCGCACTAAACCATCCCAATCATGGTTTTGTCCAGCCAGGCCTTAAACACCTCCAAAGATGGAGACTCCACCACCTCCCTAGGCAGCTCATTCCAATACTTCACCACTCACCTAGTAAAAAAGTTTTTTCTAATATCCAGGCTCTACCTCCCTAACTGTAACTTGAGACCATTGCTCCTCGTTCTGTCCTCCGTTACTATTGGGAATAGTCAAGCTCCATCTTCCTTGGAGCATCCCTTCAAGTAGTTAAAGGTTGCTATCAAATCCCCCCTCAATCTTCTCTTCTGCAGACTAAATAAGCCTAATGCTGTCATTCTTTCCTCATAGGGCTTGTGCTCCAGCCCTTTAATCATTTTGGTTGCCCTCTGCTGGACTCTTTCTAGCACGTCCTTGTCCTTTTTGTACTGGGGAGCCCAAAACTGAACACAGTATTCTAGATGTGGCCTCACCAGTGCAGAATTACAGGGGAATGATCACATCCGTTGATCTGCTGGTAACACTTCTTTTGATGCAGCCCAGTATGCCATTGGCCTTTTTGGCAGCAAGAGCACACTGCTGACTCATATCCAGCTTCCCATCCACCATGACCCCCAGGTCCTTTTCTACAGTGCTGCTACTTAGCTGAATGTTCCCCAGCCCGTAGCAGTGCATGGGTTTTTTCCGTCCCAAGTGCAGGATTTTACACTTGTCCTTACTGAACCTTATAGGATTTCTATTGGCCCACTGTTCCAATTTATCTAGGTCTTCCTGAATCCTGTCCCTGCCCTCCAGTGTGTCTACTGTTCCCCCCAGCTTGGTGTCATCCACGAACTTACTGAGAGTGCAGTCTATTCCATCATCCAGATCATTGATGAAAATGTTGAACAGAACTGGCCCCAAGACTGACCCCTGGGGCACACCACTCGTTACTGGCTGCCAGCTAGACATGGATCCATTGATTTCTACATGCTGAAACCACTGATCTAGCCAGTTTTCTATCCATTCTATAGTCCACCTGTCCAACCCATTCTTCCTTAATTTGCCAATGAGAATGCTGTGGGAAACTGTATCAAAAGCCTTGCTAAAATCAAGGTATATGACATCAACGGTTTTTCCTGCATCCAGAAAACCAGTCATCTGATCATAGAAGGAAATGAGATTGGTCAGGCATGATTTATCCTTGGTGAATCCATGCTGACTGTTCCTGATCACTTTATTTTCCTCTAAGTGTTTGAGGATGGATTCTTTGAGAACCTGCTCCATAATTTTTCCAGGGATTGAGGTGAGGCTGACGGGTCTGTAATTCCCCGGATCCTCCTTTTTGCCTTTCTTGAAAATAGGTACTATATTTGCTTTTTTCCAGTCCTTTGGCACCCCTCCCCCCGTTCTCCATGAGTGTTGAAAGATAATGGACAGTGGTGCTGCTTTCTCATTGGCCAATTCCCTTAGCACCCTTGGATGCAGTTCGCCCGCCCCCATGGACTTGTGCACATCCAGCTTCTTTAAGCAGTCCCTAACCTGACCTTCCGTCACCAAGGGCCTCTTTTCTTGTCTCCAGTCTGCCATACCCATGGTCATGGGCTGAGAGCTGACCCTGCCTGTGAAAACTGAAGCAAAAAAAGCATTGAGCACTTCAGCTTTTCCCTCATCCTCTGTCACGAGGATGCCTGCCCCATTCAGCAAGGGACCTACACCATCCCCGATCCTCTTCTTGTTATTAACATACTTGTAGAACCCCTTCTTGTTATCCTTTATATCCCTCGCTAGCCGCAACTCCATTTGTCCTTTCGCCTTTCTGAATATTTCCCTGCAGTCCCTAGCAATATCTCTATATGCCTCCTTGGTCATCTGACCAAGCTTTCACTTCCTGTAAGCTTCCTTTTTATGTTTAAGCTCAGAGCAGAGTTCTCTGCTAAGCCATTCTGGCTGCCTCACATGTTTGTTGTTCTTTCTCCTAATTGGAATGGCAACTTCCTGTGCCCTTAGCAAAGGGGTTTCTTTAAAATATAACCAACTCTCCTGGACTCCTTTCCCCTTCAGATTAGCTTCCCAAGGGATCCTGCCCATCAGTTCCCTGAGGGAGCCAAAATCTGCTTTTTTGAAGTTCAGGGTTTGTGTTTTGCTTCTTTCCTTCCTTCCTTTAATCAGCATCCTGATCTCAACCATGTCATGGTCACTACTGCCTAGCTTGCCATTTACCTCAACGTCCCTGATCAACTCTTCCCTGTTTGTGAGCAGCAGGTCAAGATGTGCAAGGCCCCTAGTTGGTTCCTCCAGCATTTGTACCAGAAAGTTGTCCCCAACACTCTCTAAAAACTTCTTGGATTGCCCATGCACTGCTGTATTGGCCTCCCAGCAGATGTCAGGGTAATTGAAGTCCCCCATCAGCACCAGGGCCTGTGATCTAGAAGCTTCATGATCATGATCATGATCAGTGCTGAGATCCAAAGTCATAGCAGACACTTTGCACCTTTCAGAATCTGATTTCAAGAAAACCTGACATCCCATATCAGGCAATGTGTTTGGTGGCTTCACTGTCAGATATAGTGTGACTAGACAGTAGATGTCAAAGGTCGGATTGGAAAAGACTCTGAGGGTTTTTCACCTTCCCCTGTAGCATGGGGCACAACTCAATTGCTGGTGGATTCTCTGTACCTTAAAGTCTTTAAACCACAATTTAAAGACTTTAATAACTCAGTCATAAATTAGAGGTTTATTGCAGGAGTGGGTGAGTGAGGTTTTGTGGTGTACATTGTACAGGAGATCAGATTAGATGATCATAATGGTCTCTTCTGACCTTGGCATCTCTAAGTCTATGCAATAGCAAGTGCAAAAAATAGCAACACTTTTTCTGTAGGGGGAGGAGGTGGAGGAGTATAATTATCTGTATAGGACACAGTCCCTACTACTGGGATGGCCCCAATAACATTGGGATGTCTGGTTGCCCTGATCACAAAACAATTCTCTGTAAAAGGGTGTGCTTATTTTGCTGATGAAGCAGAGCTCAGTAACTATTTTCTGATTTTAAGTGGGACCAACATGGAACAACTGGCTGTGTGTTTAGTGAGCAGTTAACATCCCAGCACTCCATCTTTTTTCCTTCAGCTGTGAGGGCTTTCCTAGGATGACCATTTGTGGCAATGGACATCAATGGGCATTTAATGAAAACATCTTCCTTTTCACTGCACCCTTTTATATTCACTGCCTAGATGGGTTAAACTACAAGAAAAAATGCTGTGGGACAGCTTGTTAGGGTGCAGCTCTGTCTGATGCAGCAACTTGCCTACCTAGGACTCCTACTGCATGCACATAAGCAATTGTTTCCCAAACTGAAAGGAAAAAAATCCTAGAACTCAGCACTACAACTTAAGCAACAAGAACTTTTGCCATGTGCAAGTGAGGCTGCTGAGAGCTAGCTACAAATCAGAGCCAGCGTTAGAGAATTTCTGATCACTTTAACAAGCCAAATGCATAATGATGTCATAGAATCATAGAAACTGGAAGGGACCATGAGAGGTCATTGAGTCCAATCCCCTGCACTCAAGGCAGGACCAAGTACCCTTTTAAACCATCCCTGACAGGTGTTTGTCTAACCTTTTCTTAAAAACTTTCAGTGATGGAAGTTCCACAACCTGCCTAGGCAACTTATTCCAGTAGTTGATCACCCTGACAGTTAGGAATTCTTTCCTAATGTCCAACCTAAATCTCCCTTGCTTTAATTTAAGCCCACTGCTTCTTGTCCTATTGTCAGCAGTTAAGAAGAACAATTTTTTCTCCCTCCTCCTCCTCCTCCTGGCAAGCTGTTAGGTACTTGAAAACTGTTACCATGTCCCCTCTCAGTCTCTTCTTTTCTAGTCTAAACAAACCCAGCTCTTTCTCTTCCCTCATATGTCAAGCGTTCCAGATGTCTGATCATTTGTGTTGCTCCTCTCTGGACTTTCTTCTATTTGTCCACATCTTTCCTCAATTGAGGCATCCAGAACTGGACATAATACTCCATTTGAGGCCTAATCAGGGCCAGGTAGAGCAGAAGAATTACTTTTAATGTCTCACTTACAATACTCCTGTTAATACATCCCAGAATGGTGTTTGCTCTCCCCCCCCCCCCTTCCCCAACATTGTCACATTGTTAACTTTCATTTAGCTTGTGGTCCACTATGACACCCAGATCCTTCTCCGCAGTAATCCTTCCTAGGCAGTTAATACTCATTTTTTATATGTCCAGTGGATTGGTCTTTCCTAAGTAGAGTACTTTGCTCTTGTCTCTATTGAATTTCATTCTGTTCACCTTTGTCCATTTCACCAGTTTGTCCAACTCATTTTGAATTGTGATTCTATCCTCCAAAGCACTTGCAACCCCTCCCAGCTTGGTATCATCAGTAAACTTTATAAGTGTATTCTCTATTCCATCATCAAAATCATTGATGAAAATACTGAACAGAACCAGACCCAGAACTGATCCCTACAGTACCCCACTCATTATGCCCTTCCAGAATGACTGTGGATCATTGATAATTACTCTGTGGGAGCAGTTATGCAACCAATATTTCAACCATCTTATAGTAGCTCTGTCCAGGCTGTACTTCCCTGGTTTGTTAATGAGAAGTTGATACTAGATCATATCAAAAGCCTTCCTGAAGTCTAGAAACACCACATTTACCGCTTCCCTTCCATCCACAAGGCTTGTTAACCCCATCATAGAAAGCTATCACGTTGGTTTGACACGATTTGTTCTTGACAAACCCATGGTGACTATCACTTAGCACCTTATTTTCTTCCAGCTGCTTGCTAATGGATTCCTTAATTATTTGTTCCATTATTTTTTGTGGTTCAGTGCTTAAGCTGACTAGTCTATAATTCCCTGGGTTGTCCTTATTACCCTTTTAATAGATGTATCTGAGAGCAAAGCAATTCAGTGTCCTGTTATCTATATGAGGACAGATGGTATGAAATTTAGAATATTTCAACTGGCCTAGTGCCTCTGAGATTGGCCTTGACATAGGCCCTGTCTTATAACAGAGATAATCATGTAATGTCCAGCCTCAGGTTGAAGGCTAGGCCAAGAAATTGTTCATTGCAAATCTTTCAGGAAAACCTTCAGCTCTGGATAATCTGATGTTGCAATACTTACATAAATAACTTGCTGTGAGAAGGCACCACTCAGTATATATGTATTGAGGGAAATGGTTTAGCCGGGTGGTGGACTGATCATAGGAGGGATGATCAGGTTCTCCTGGATTATGATTCTTCCCAGACACTGAGTGTCCCTCTCTGACTTTGGGCAAGTCACATTTTTTTTGGTGTCTCTTTCCCCACTATTGACTTGACAATGATACCTTTAGCCATTTCCCTTTGGATCATAGTGGCAGACTAGAGTTGAGTGGTGGGGCCCTCCAGAGCTTTGGCTTGTATCAGTCAGAGGGGATTGGTGTTGCTAGGAAACAATGCAAGGCATTTTTGCACCCATTCCAAGTTTCTGAACCTTGCATTACTGGAATAGAGCTCATTTTAGCAGACAGCTTTTATATAGGCATGGCACTGCCCTCTGGTGGGCATGCACTCAGACCTTCTTGTGTGTATACATCAGTGCCCTTGGGCACCACAATAGTGCAGTTGCCCCTCAGAGATCACTACAAAGCAGTTATCTGCAGCAGTGGGAGCTGAGGGCTGTGAGTTCTAGTTGTGGTGCAGCTAATGCCCATAACATGGGCACTGGGGTGGCGGATAATTATAAACTCAGGACTGTGGTGGATCTAGCTCTCTGCTGTCATGTTGTGTCTGCTCAGACTGAAAGAAATTGGCAGCTTATCTGCACACCTTAAAGACAGAAGTTTGTTCTTAACCAATCTGTGACAGAGCAATGGCTTCCCTATTGTGAAATTGATGAGATCCTGTCTGATTTCTCACCTTTTGCATCATGTCTGTGTGCTCATCACAGCTCTGCTTACCTGCCTCTCAGCACCTGCATCAGAGGGGAATTGGAAGGACCATTCAAAGTGGATGCTTCAAAGGCATTGCCGTGATTCACTCACAGATGCTGATGAGATAAAGCCACAGACAAACTACTAAGTAATTCTGTACTGAAGGGAGCGCTGTGAGGACAGAACAGCTATCCCATTGATATGCCAGGCAGGCTGTTTTTGTTTGTTTGTTTGTTTGTTTGTTTGTTTTTTTATTTTCCTAACAGAGGCAGCGTGTCCATAATCAAATAGAGATAAGATTGGTTTGGAAGACAGCCTTCATCAGACCCAGATGTGACTGCTAGGCTAAGGAGGGCCTGGATCTGTTGTTTCTGATCTGTCAAACATATGCAGTGCGGTGTGGATTGGGTCTGAAGAAAACAGCAGGCAGAACATATGAGGTCTGACAGCCCTGGGAGTAGTCGGGGCCACTGCCAATTTCAGAGTGAAGTTGCCCAGGCATGGCAGTCTGCCTGATGAGGGTTTTTCAGAGGGAAGTCCTGTTTGTTCTGGACTATGCTCAAGAGCAGAGGGTATGGAATCAGGATTCCTTGGTTCTGTCCATGGCTTTGCCATCGGTGTCACTTGAGTGCTCTGTCCCTCAGTTTCCCTATCTACATAACTGGCAACGTAACACAGTTGTTACATTGCCTTGCAGTATATTTCTTGGTGGACTAGTTCACAGCCGTGTTCCCCAAAAGAAGGATGCAGGTGTCAGCTCAACAAGCAAAGTGGCCACATCTGTTTGTTAGTGAGAGAGGGTCCATGCAGCTGCTGCTCTATATGTTTTTCTTCTCCCACACAGGATGAAAGAGAGTACTTGTCCATGAATTTATCTCCAACTTGTACCCTGATCCTGGGATTTCCCCTGTGCAAGAGAAGCCCTCTCCTTTGAATGGATGCAACTGTCTGTACAAAAAAGGAGTTGCTCATTCATCCAGAACAATAACCCTGGTGCAAGCCATATAAATACTTACCAGGGATGGGGGGAGTTGGAGGAAGGGCAAGGAGGCTGAGAGGCTAATACTCAGGCAGAACTTTGCGATCCCCACATAGAAGGTGGTCTATATAGAAGTGGGAGGTATGCTAAAAGCCCTGGTGGCTTGTTATCTTGTAATTCAATATCCCACCAGTAGATAGCTCCATAGTCCTTTTGGCAAACAGAAGGAATGTAAACCTCAGGTCAGTGGGGACCAGAAGCTGCATGGAAGCAGGAACCAGCTGTCTGGGATTGGGCTAGCAACATGAGAGCCAGCATTGAAAGGATGCACTTGGCCTGTGGAGGAGCTCGTTCCTTGCAGGAGGCCAGACTTAGCCATGACAGGTGGACACTTGGGAGCAGCCTCCAAAAAAGGTGACCAAGAGGCTGGTACTGAATTCTGGCTGGGGATAAGCTTATGGGCTGCAAACAGCAGAAGTAGAAGGCACCAAGCAGGGAATACAGGCTTCAGAGAGGCAGGATTTATCCCTTCATTAAACAACCATTCCCTGGAGTCTCAAAACCACAGGGGCTTTTGTTGATGTTGCTTTAACACTTCTATGCTTAAATAAAGAACCGGGGGAGAAAATAATCAATCCTTTCTTTGAAGTGATAAAATGGCAAAGTTATGCTTGCTAAGAGAAGAAAGTAGCCACGACCTTGCTATCGGAATCTGTAATCTGTGATTCTTTACCTTTGTGTGGCTCACAGCTGTGCACTGGAATCTGCCTTGCTACAGTTTGGTGCCTTTTGGGACAGATAGGACAATTCTCTGCATCCCCACCTCCTTAACGTACCAATGAAAGAGGGGAATTAAAAAAGAACAGTTAGCCCCATATGTGAGTGGAAAGTTTAGAATGACTTTTCCAATCATTGCAGAGCATCATCTAATGCACCTGGTAGGAATCCCTTTTCAGGGAGCAAAAAATGGACATGAGTGAAGGAAAAAAGCTGGACTCCTCCGCTCTTATCCCTTTCTGGGATAGAAGTGAGTGGCATAACCAGTGAAATTTCATGAGGCAGCTGCAGAGGCTGCTAATGAAGCAGTCTCAACTCATTGGTTATGTTCTCTTAACCTCGCAGCATCCACTGGCTGGAGTCTCTGTGTTTGCAACCAAATCTCCAGTCCAGTGCACTGAAACTTTATGAGGTAAATTGTAAGCAGTCTTGGTCTAGCTAAGTGTGTTAGAGTGGTACTATACTGAGTTTATATCATACTGAAGACATTCTTCGAACTGCTGAACCTACTTTGTGTGTTTGAAACAGCTATGAAAACATGGCATGCATCTTCAGATTGTGATACATTGCTTGGTCAGTGGCAAAGCACTTGGAGGTGGGTGGGACAAAGGGCCCTTTTGAACCTCAGAAGGAAACTATCACCAGGGGAGCATATAGATAGGAGCCCGCGTCCTAGTCTATATGTGGGGCTTTTTTGGTGGCAGTCAACCACCATTTACGCAAGGAACGTAAAACTGCTTGCATAAATGGAGCTGACTTTCTAAGCTGCCATTACACATTATGGGACAGCCGACCACAAATCACTTGCTGTTGGCTTTCCCCTACTCCCCCTGACCCCCCACGGCTTCTGAGGTTGGCTTCCAACTTGCCGCAATCCGTTCCTGGAAGGGCGAACTGATGGCGGCAAATTTGCTGTCATCGGTATAAACATATCCTGAGATTGTGGACAAGCCTATCATTTCCTTTAGCCCTGGTTCTACAGGCTATGTTGCATGCTGAAACCATCACGGAGAGATAAAGCAGTTGTCCTACAATCACAGAAACAAAGATAGCAAAAGACCTAAGGCCATCTTGTTTGTGTCAAACATGGCCAGCGCAAGATTACTCCTCAGTATAGTGTCAAGGATTTTGTCCATTCGTGAGGATCCAAACTCAGCTGACATAAGCAGCTCTATTGCAGTTGATGTTGCTACAGTGATTCACAGCAGCTGAAGATCTGCCCATAGTTAGGGTGGTAAATCTTGAAACAATTAGGTTGAGAGTGCACATGCACAACTATATTTTTGCATCTGGCTTCTGTAATGGCATATGGAAATAGATAATTAAACAACCATCTGTAATCATTGTAATTGCAGGAACAGTTGTACTAAATGTACATGAAAATGTAACTGCACCCATTGTGCATACAGGAGAGACTCTTGCTATGGAAAATTTAGTACTTAATGTCCAACATGACTGTGTTCTTTGCACTTTCCATGGAGACTGTTCTGTGGGTTAGTAGACTAGAATGTATGTCTGTGAAATAATCTCTCAAGGGAACTCGGGGAGCACACTTATGAAATGTGCCTTAATCGTTCCAGTTTATCTTTGCTCGGTTTCTTCTTGTTCCAGCTAGTAACAGAACGATCCACATTGATTCCTTCTCTTCCTTGACTTATGTATCCATAAACTGTTACAACACCCTCATCCAATGCACATGGACTTAAAATTCTTTGCAAAGTAGGTTGCATATGGCTATGTAACTTCAGTTACACAAAATACAGATATGAGCAGGCATGACTGCGGGAAGGCTTTGATTGCTGTCTTAAGCTATGTGTGTGCTTATATGAAATGCATGCACAGTTCAAATCCTCCTTTCATAGTCTCCATTTTACATATGCTGTAGGCACCTGTCAAGATTTGTTAGCTATGGATAATGAGCTGAAAGGAATATATTTTGGCTTCACCTTTCATTTTATCTAAGCAGTAGGAATGTAAAGGCCATCCTATTACCACATTCAGGGTCCAGTAGACATGTAGCAAGCATAAAGATCAAAAGATCAGTTTTTAAACCAATCTAATCCTCCACCTGATTGCACTTCGTGCTTGATTTGTGCACACAGCATAATAATGTTATTAAGGATAATCAGCACTGCCATTCCTCTTCTGCAAAGACAGGCTGCTGTAAAACCCAGCAACATTTGTAATTTGGATCACGCGGGCAAGTATAGCTCATAAAGTGCCCCTGTGGTCTTATCTACATTGGAGAAAATCCAAGGCCACGATCTTGTTAGGGTCTTGGAACACAAAACTCTTAATTAGAAAGGATGCTAGGTAGAACTTAGCCTGTGGGCAAACATCTTAATGAGACAGCCTGTTCTCTGGGTTGGATCTACCTTTCAAATAATTGACAAGCTATGTCCCTGGAATACACCAGTACGGATATTGATTGAACGTGTATCAGTGAGAACAGCAGATAATTCAGGAAAATAAAACTCTTGAGAAGGAAAGACTTTGAAAGGATCCTTCTGTAAGAACACTTTCTTCTTCCTTCATCCCCTTCATGGGGCTCTCAAACGCCTGTTTACACAATGGAAACATTTATATGCTTAGACAGACACTCAATACACCTAAATGTAGGCAAGATTATTAGTAGAACTGGTAAAAAAAATAGCAATTCTTTTCCATGGACACATTTCAAACTATTCTATTTTCAAAATTTTCATGGAAAACCAAAACCCATTTTTACCAAATAAATGCATCCATTAAAAAAAAAAATCAGTTACCAGTTTCCAATTTTTTCTTGAAGAACAAACAAACGAACAAACACCCTGAGAATGCTGAACAAAATGAAAATGTTCAGAGCAAACTAAAACTGGTTTTCATCAAAAAACATGTTTAGAGAATCATCTTTCAACCAGTTCCAATTATGTTCCACATTTGTACTCATAGGGAAACTGAGTGCCAGGGCTGTACTTTTAAAGACGTGTAGACTCCTTAACACCTTTTAAAATTAGTGCAATTTTTATTCATCCAAATAATTATCTGGGACTAAGTGACTTGAAGTAAGATTGGCAGATTTGGGGTAGGAACCCATGAGTCCTGTCTGCAAACAGCATGCCTTAATCTAACACTTTCCTCCTTGCCTTTGTCTTTTCAAGCAATGCAATGTAAACGTCTTGTAGCTAGAGACCTAAAGTGCAACTAGCTAATTTATGAGAGATAGTAGCTTCTAAATTGGCATATGAACTAAAAAAGGTGTGACAGCACTTTGTTGTAGCTAAACCCATGGGGAATTTTAGCTAGCCCTGGGAACATGGGAGGCGGTCTACTGAAGTGCTAGCACATCTTCCTTTTGGGTGGGATGAGGTGCAAAATAGGCTCTCCTCCTTCTTCATCCATTTCTATTGGCAGGCATGGAAGGAAAATGGGAATTTGATGTGTCTCCTTTCAAATAGTTAGTGCTTATTGTGATGCTAGCTGGAGCAATGCTTATGTTCATGCCAACAGCACAAAGTGTGAGCGAAGACTTCTCACCCTCTGCACTTTTCAGGCCAGTACAAGGCAAGTAACAGCTAGCCCTTACGCCATTCATTTTCATCAGATGTGTCATTTAGAACTTAAACCTTTGTATGCAGCCTTGAGTTCTTGGATAATGCAGTGTGAAAATCAAGGACAGATGAACTGCTGTAGATAAGAGACCTTCTAGGCTATGTCTACACACAAGGCTTTATTTTGAAATAAGTCATTCCGAAATGACTTATTTCGAAATAAAACCTTTATTTCGAAACAACATATTTCGAACTAAAAAAAATTAGTTCGAAATTAGTGAGACCCTGAAAGTGAAATAGCAGGTCCTATGTATGGACCGGCTCTTTCGCTTCCTGAGAGAGGGCACCCTGGGAGGTGTGGCAACATGGCCCCTTGCGGGCCATGTTGTCACCAACCAGGGTGGAGGGGGGGAGAGGGCTTGCCAGGAGCCTGGGGGAGCCCTGGCACCCCCAGGCTCCCCTGCCCAGGTCGGGGGAGGTGCAAGGGGCATGGGGGGAGGCTGCAGCTGTCGCAGCTCACCCTGGGCTGCAGCCCTGGTGGAGTGAGCCGCAGCTGCGGCAGGCTGCACCCCTTGCAGCTCCCCTGACCTGGGTGGGGGAGCCTGGGGGTGCCAGGGATCCCAAGCCCTGCGGCAGGGTGCAGGGGCTCCCCGCTCTCTCTGCTGCCGGGGCTGCTCCCAAACCCCACAGTGGGGTCCAGGGGCGCCCGGCTCTCCCTGCTGCCAGGGCTGGTGGCAAACTCCGCAGCAGGGTGCCGGGGCCCCGGCTTTGCCCCGCCGCCAGGGCTGCAGCCAGGGGGAGCCGGTCCCGACCCGGCTCCCCAGCACCCCAGTGACAGAGCGGCTGCAGCCACAGGGAGCTGGGTCCCACCGGCTCCTTGGGCCCTGGGCTCAGCGGCAGCAGTGGCTGCGAGCCCCGCGGCTCACCCCGCCACCAGCTCGGGGGCCTGCAGCCCTGGGCGGGGTGGCCGCAGCGCCCCCCAGCAGGGCGCGGTGTGTGCCGCCCTGGTTGCGGCCACCCCACTGGGGGCTGCAGCCCCCTCAACAGGGTGCAGGGTGAGCCGCCTAGGCTGTGGCCACCCCGCCCGAGGCTGCAGGCCCCTGAGCTGGTGGCGGGGTGAGCCGCGGGGCTCACAGCCACTGCCACCCCTGAGCCCAGGGCCTGAGGAGCTGGTGGGACCCGGCTCCCCATGGCTGCAGCCGCTCAGTCGCTGGGGCGCTGGAGAGCCGGGTCAGGCCGGCTCCCCGTGGCTGCAGCCCCCGCGGCAGGGAAAAGCCAGGGCCCCTGCGCCCTGCCGCAGGGTTTGCCACCAGCCCTGGCGGCAGGGAGAGCCGGGTGCCCCCAGACCCCACTGTGGGGTTTGGGAGCAGCCTCAGCAGCGGGGAGCCCCTACACCCTGCAGCCAGGCTTCTGAGCAGCCCCAGCGGCGGGGAGAGCGGGGCATTGGTACCACTCTGCAGGGCTCCCCGCTGGTCTTGGGGGCAGCCCCCCATGCCCTTCAGCTTGTCTCCCCTCAGCTCCCTGGCCAGGGTGCTGAGGGGGTGGCTATTCCTCCCAGGGTGCTAAGCACCCTGGGAGGAATTTCGGATCATGTTGTTTCAGAATCCATTTGTTCCGAAACAACATGTCCAAATGGCATTGAGGTTTAACTTTTTCGAAACAGCGATTCTTATTTTGAAAACGTCGTGTAGACTAAATCTCTTTTATTTCGAAATAACGAGCGTTATTTTGAAATAAAAGTGCCGTGTAGGCATAGCCCTAGTGAAATTGAATTGAACCTGAGTTAGACCTTCTTTGAAGGCACAAACAAGATGGGCAGATTCTCTTGATAAATACACTACTTCACTTGTCCCCCCAGCCGTTGTCCTGTGTTCTTCATTGCCTGCATTGTTAGTTACATCCATTCATTGATTCTTGGCCCCAATTAGACTATGTGCTCTTAGCTTAAATTCTTGTTTAAACTTGAGTGGGGCCTCTCAGTGTTATCAGTAGAGAAATAATAGTTGGGAGGAGTGTACAAGTGCTGGGTGGTACTGTCCCATGGTATATGTGTCTGGGTAGGTGATCTGGTGGCCTCGTCGCCAGGGATTTTTGTCCCAAAATTATTTGAACTCATGAGTGAAAATATTGGAAGGCAAACTGATAGGGAAACTGACAGAGCAGAGTAGGATCCAAACTGACAGTTCAGAGGGATGTGTAAGGTACTGTAAGTAAAACACTGCTTGTGGCGTGCCTGTTAATATAGCTGAGTGAGTGCAGCGTGACCGAGAAGGGCTTAGCTTCACCCATTCCACAAATGTCTGATCATCATTTGTTGAATGCTATAGGGGTATTAAGTATGTAGGCATTTGTAAGGATTTTTGTGATTTTTAATGTGTTTGGCATAGAGTGCTAAGTTTATTGTTAAGTTTGTAGTTATGTTTATGTGATTTTAAACATTGTAACACAGAAGAACAGCATTCTATTTAGCTGTCATTCTGTGCTATGCTCACTGTGACAAATGGTTATTGATTGTTAAGGTAAATATTTTAAGTTCTTGAATTTCATTGTAATATTGTAACCAAAAGTAAATGTTAACACTTGTTTTCAAAGAATGTATTGCTCTTAGTCTGTTCTTGATCAATGGCTGTAGCTGTATTTTCCACTGGGGAGGTTTACCCGTTTAGGCAAGTGGACCACATTGAATTTATCTCAGAGCGAATAGTGTTAATGTCCTTAAGCAAAAAGAAAAGCTGACTTAACAGCTGAAGGGTTTAAATTCTGGGTTAACACCATTTAGCCTTAAATTCTATGATTCTTACTCATAATAGGAATAGTAAGGCTCAAAATGCCTATGAGTTCATAAACTGCTGCAAGTAAACAAAGTCCAAAGATTCTGATTTCAATTACATCTGTACAAACGTTGACTTCACCGGATGCACTAGATTGTAACTAAACTTGGTAGAAATATTTTTTACAGGAATTCCAGAAAGAAATGCCGTTTTGTCAAAGCCAAAAGTTTCCCTGGGAAAGTGTCTATTTTGAGGAAAGTTTGTTTATGGAAACATTCCAGAAAAAAGCATTTTGGTAAAGGGTGGAACATTCTGTTTTGATGCTTTTCAAATGGAATGGTTCTATTTTTTATTTTGAAACATCTTTGTTTAAAAATGCATTTTATATTGTATGACATAATAATGAAATGTTTTGATTGACCCCAATTTTTAAAAATAAATGTATTCCATGGGAAATTTTGAAATTCATTGTTTTCCTTTTGCATTTGCATGAAAACCAATTACAAAATGGAGGATTTTTCTGCAAAATTAAGCTTTTGTTTCCTGCACAGTTTAGTTTTGACCTAGAGTAGACACCGGCTCAACATTTTAAATTTAATGCAGAGCACAGGAGAAGATATCTTGTTAGCACAGGCTTACTTTATATGACAAAGTAGTCTCCCTCTTGTTTTACTTAAGCTTAGATATATTAGGCAAGCAGCCAATGCAGAGTACCTTTCCCTGTTATTTGAGGAGTCTGCTTTAAGAAAACATTCTGATTTTCAGAACTCCTACAGTCAAATTTGCCAATACACTATCCCTTCCTACTTGGATTTCCCCTAGTGTTTTCTTCCCTAGGTAAGTTCCAAAGGGGTAGCTGTATAAGTCTAGTTCAGCAAAACCAACAAGGGCTACATCTACACTGGGATGCTTAAGTCAACTTAATCAGAGTTAAGTTGACTTAAGCTACTCCCTGGCTCCATTTGGAGTTCATTAAGTCAACTTAAGCACTTGTTTAAGTTGACTTAATAACTCTCACCCCTTAAAGTCTAAGTTTAGGGTTAAGTTGACTTTATTAAGTCAACATAACAAAATGTGGCCATTTAAGTCGACTTTATAAAGTTGACAAGCCAGAGGATCCATTTAAAGTTGACTTTATTGACTTTAAATGGGTCCCCTGGCTTAAGTCAACTTAAACAAATGGGGCTTCTCCAAGTTAACTTAATAAAGTTGACTTTAAGTTGACCTTATTAAGTTGACTTAACTGAGCCCTCTACTGTAGACATAGCCAAAGGAGTGTTGTGGCTCTTTTAAAGACTAACAAATGTATTTATCACATGAGTTTCATCAGATAATTCAAGATGGAGAACTTACATAATAGGAGGAAAATCAATGCAGGGAAGTGTAAGTCATAAGATAAGACTGACTGCTTCAGCAAATCAAAGAAGTTGCTTACTAATTAAAACATTGTGGACCGCATATTAGAAGGAGAGGAGATAGAGGAAGAGGTAGAGAGATGGCAAACTGACCTATTGTAATAAAACAAACTAACGTCCTTGTTTAAGCCCAAGCAACAAAGACAAATCTGCACATGAATTCCAACTCTGTAGTTACTCTTTGAAAATTTGATTTGTAATCAATTTGCTTAAGTATGACAATTAACATATCATTTATTGAGTGAGCAAGGAGATTGAAATATTCCCCTATTGGTTTTTGAATGTTATTTCTGATGTCAGATTTGTGTACATTTATTCTTTTGTGCAGAGACTGTCCTGTTTGTCCAATGTATAAGGCAGATTGTCATTTCTTCCATATGATGTTATATATGCTATTGGTGGATGAGCATGTGAATGACCCCTTGATGGAGTAGCTGGTTTGATTACGTCCTATGATAGTGTCATTGTGTAGATATGTGGATGAAGTGGCACTGGGGTTTGTCACAGCAGTATGTGTCTGCTTTAATGTTTCTGTTGTTTCATCTGTAGTTGCTGGTGAGAGTCCGCTTATGGTTGGGCAGCTGTCTGTAAGTGAGGAGAGGTCTGCCACCCAAGGTTGGAGAGAGTGAAGGATCATCTTGTATGATAGGATGTAGGTCCTTAGTGAAGTGCTGTTGGCATATTGTGGTGTCATTCAGCCTTCCATTAATAAGGAAGGCTCCATAACTAATCACATTTCTTCTGTAAGCATGTTCCTTCAATTAGAAAGCAAAATATATTCAGGTTCTTGACTGTATTGGCATCATGCCTTAATATAATGATACATTGCATTCTTATAGGGCTGACCCCCAAAGCCCCCTAAAATCAATGGGAGTTTTTCCATTGTGTTCTAGAGTCCCTAAATCACCTTCTCCTTGAAGAGTTCAGAGCACTTTACTTACACTAATGAATCTCGCTTCACAGGAGCCCCATGAGACGGACATTGCTACCCCTTTTTATATATAAGGAAAATGAAGGACAGAACACTCAGATGACTTCTCTAAAGTCCTAAAACAAGACTGTGTTAGAGGTAGCCATAGAATCTAGATCTCTAGTCTTATGCTTTGACCAGAAGACCAGCCATCCTTCCTTTCTGTTACTCTTTCACAGTAAACTAGTGCATCAGACTTCCCTTCACTGGACTTTTACCTGGTGAAGTGGCAGTTTCCAACAACTGCATTTCATATTTATCACTCTCATGTTCCCTCCCCCAACCCCTGCCCAATATTTTTATTGTAAACTATGATATTTCATCACTTCTGAGCATTTTTGTTCTTCTCCACTGGAGGCTCTGGTTGATCATATATATTATATAATATATAATATATAATATATAATATATCTCAGTAGGCTGGTGAAAATTCTACAAGAAATAGGGTGTAGGAAGAGATTTTCAAAGAATTTGCATTGATATTCAGTAAAGTTGGGCACCTACCCTCTTTTGTGCTTCTGAAAATCCTCCTATTATAATCACCAGGGATTGAAAGAAATTATTTAGGAGAGAAGGGGACATAACTAGGTGTTATATGATGAAACTCTTCTAAGGAAAATTTAATCTGAATATCAAGAAAATCTTTGCCAGTCAGGAGAGCTAGTAGACAGTTGGATAGTCACTGTGGGAAACAGGAGCTACCCCATCACTTAAAATGAATGCAGCACTGGAAAATACTCATTTAGATCTGTCCTGCGTATAGAGATAGACTAGATCATGCTTTCCATTTCAGATTTCTAGATGTGGCCCTGAAGCTGGAAGACAGGGTCTAATCTATGCTTTAAGCTATCAGAATTTTGGATCCCCTTTCATATCTGACCATTGAGGCTTGAGCCCAGCATTACTAATTTATCTGGTTATGGGGGACTGGCAGTTCTTACTGTTGGATTTAATAGCTGTTATTATGAAATATTCATTTATTAGTGAGACTCATAAAAGCATAAACTGATGGACAAGGAAAGTCCCCTGAATACATTGCTTGGCTACTGCAACTCACTTTGCTTGGACTTGAGCTCAGCTGAACCAGAAGGCTTCTGTTGATACAGTTTGTCCATAAGCAGATAAGCATACCTTGAGCATACCACACTGATGCTCTGCAAATTCCACAGCTCCCTGCTTCTGTATCAGATCTGAATTTAAAGTCCTTGGCCTTGTATACAAAACCCTTAATGGGTGGGGACTTAATTCTTTCACAATTCATTAACCTTCATCCTCAACCAAATATCTGCTCCAAGGACGATGCAACTGGAAAGGCAGTGGTGCATTGTCAGGAGTGGGACTTTGGTCAGTGGGGCAGACTGAGCCCCAGTCTGACTGTTCAGGCTGAAATGTAAGCCACAACCATGACAGTAAAGCCTTCCCCAGGCTCACCTTTAATTTACGTAGTACAGCTTTTGTAGGTCACCCAAAGTCTGCAACATTAGGGACCAGACAGTTTCTATGTGTGACTTATTCCTCTGATAACTGGGGTTTGGGACTTTTTATACCTTTCTCATAACTACTGATTGGTAGTTAATTAGAAAGATGATAGTTACCTTAGACAGTCTTCTGATACATTGTAAATTAGAGACATAGGCTATGTCCACACGTAGACGCTTATTTCAAAATGAGTTAATTAGAAATAAGTTAATTTGAAATAAAATCATTATTTCAAATTAATTTAAATTGAAATAAGCAAAAACCTCAAAATGAAAAAGTAAGTCCAGACATAGGACTTGCTGTTTCGAATCAGGAGAGGGGCAGCATGGGAGGTGTGGCAACATGGCCCCTTGGCAGGGCCATGTTGCCAGCCAATATATAGAAAAAGGAAGGCACCCTGGGAAGGAGAAGGGGCAAAAGTGTTAAATCAAAATAATGGGCGTGTAGCAGAGGGGAGCTGTTAGGCAGCCGCAGAGAGGCAGCTGGGCACCCGCACTCCCCCTACTGGCCAGAGGAGACCCGGCAGAGCTGCCGGGGCCGGAACCACAGGGAAGGGCGCCGGGAGCAGGAGGACTATAAAAGGGAGTGGACCAGGCAGCTGTGGTGGGAGCTTAGAGAGAAGCAGCTGACAGCCTTGGCAGACCTTCCTCTACTGGGAGTAAAGCAGGCTAACTGGTGCCCAGACTCTCTACCTGAGAAGAGCTGGGGGGAGGAACCTTGGGCAACTGCATCCCTGGAGAAAACTCCTCCAGGGGAGGACCTTGATGAGCTTCCTTCTGCAGAGAGCCTGACCCCTGTGGACCAGCCTGATGCCAAGGAGGGCCTGGAGGAGCTCCCCTCTGCTGGGGAGGACAGTGAGCCTGCCCTTCCAGACTTGTGTGACCAGGAGGAGATGCTGTTGGCTGAGGAGGCTGAGTTCCCAGCCTTGCCTCCTGAAGATAGTGAGGGCCTGATGGGGATGTCCTGGGGATCCTACCTGGAGGATCATGAGGACAGTGTGCCCCAGGCCTCAGTGGGCAAGGGAAGGAAGTAGCCCAGGGACAACTGTAAGTCAGTGCATTTTGGTGGGAGCCCCACTGACACAGTGGCCTTCTGTGTGGCCACTGCTAGGGCCCTGGCCTGGAATGCAGTAGAGTGGGTGGGCCTGCGTTCCCCTTCCCTCCTCTGCTACCAGCTGAGCCATGGGTGGTTTGCCTTACCCCAGGCCAGAACTTACTGACTTTGTTTGCCTCGCCCTGATGAGGCGAGGACCTGACAACAGGGTGTTATTTTGAAACAACCATTTTGAAATAATGGCTATTTTGATTTCAGCCTATGTTTTACTATTTTGAAATAAGGTTTGTTGTTTCAAAACGACGGGGTTCATCATTTTGAAACAATGAAACATTGTTCGGACATGACAACTTTTAAATCAAAACAACGGTCATTGTTTTGATTTAAAAACATTATATGGACATAGCCATAGATATATAACCCAGACAGATGACATTGAGACGTCAAAGAGAGACAGCTGAACTCGAATTAATATGCAAGCTAAATTCTGTGAAAGCAGGACTGAGTCGAGACTATGGGTTCTTTTCCCATTACAAAGGGTAATTTGACTTCAGGCTTCCCATGGTTTGAGCCTGTAAACTGCTCTGATTTGCTGTTACTTTGACCTGATCCTATGTTTTACACCCCCTTGCATTTAGTTTCATTCCTTTCTGTAAGTTCACCCATCTTCGAAGCATCTGAGGAAGTGGGATCTTCTCCCACGAAAGCTCATGCAAAAAATAAATCTGTTAAAGTGCCACACAACTCCTTGTTGCTTTTTCACTGGACTAGACTAACATGGCTATCCCTTTTAAATTTCCTTACATTTATCAGTCAGAGCCATAGAAAATGGAAGGGACCATGAGAAGTCATTGAGTCTGGCCCTCCGCACCCATGGCAGGACCAAGTACCTTCTTCAAACATCCCTGACAGGTGCTTGTCTAACCTGCTCTTAAAAATTTCCAATGATGTAGACTCCACAACCTGCCTAGCAACTTATTCCAGTTGTTAATCAAATGGATTCACCACCCTCTCCATTTCCAATCAAAAGCCCTTTTGCTAGCTTGTGAATAAACCTGCATTTTGAACAGTTTTATTATTAAGTTGGACTAAACAAATATAATAGATTGCTCTCTTGCCTTTCCTTCCTCACCACTCTCAACTTTGTCTGTGCACAGCATGACAGGGTGTCAGTTGGAGCAGACCGTCTATTCAGACAGATTCAATAACTACCATAGCAGCCACCTTGTTTTGCTCATTGGGGGAAAAATAGAAAAAGAAAAAAAACCTCTTAATTCAACTGCTTAGAGGGAGAAGAAAATTTGCATATTAATATGAATTATTTCCATTGTTTTGATTTGAAACCAAGATAACTCATTAGACATAACCTGGTTTATGTTGTCAAATGTAACTGGCCTAGGATTCAATTAAATATCAGCACATAATAAAGAAAAAAAACCCTAAATAATTTAAACTCATTATTCTGCTAATCCTTCCATTCTCTCATGTTCCCTAGAGGTGTATTAGGAGGTAATTGAAAACATTTTAATACAGTGAAATGATGTTCAAGACTAATAAAGTCAGACCTCAGTAACTATCACTCGATTTTTTTTTCACTCCGCTATTTAACAATAAGGAAGAAAAGTTCACCTGAAAAAAAACCATCCAGAGATAACAAGTCTGTACTGTAAATAAGAAAAATGACTTTATAATGCCATTTTCTGTATAACGATAATGTAACAGAGCTGTGGACATCCAGAGGGGTGTGAGACCTATGAGGTTTAGTGGTTAGAGCAGGGGATTAGCTGCCAGCCCTCCAGAGACTCAACTTCTGGCTGTGCCAGGAAATCGACATGTATTCATGCACAAGTCACCTCATTTCTCTGTGTCTTAGTTTCCCTCTCTGCACCTGCGTCCTCCAAGGTATTTAGGGACCTGACTCCCACTGATTTCAGTAGAAGTTAGGAACCTAAATAATTTTGTGTATTTAGCTCTGTAATGCTGTTTACCTACCTAACAGAGCTTTAATTAATTCCTGTTTGTAAAATGTTTTGAGGTCCTCAGATAAAAGCAGTTGTAGAGGGAAGGGTGGTGGTGTTGTTCTAACATCCTGCCTCAGAGAAAGGTGTTTAAATGTAAATGTTATTTCAGCAAGGTGGCACTTTGATACTTCAGGGTCAAACTTTGCCATTTAAGCACTAGCTTGCATTAAGAGTAGTGTAGCTCTTCCTTACTCCAGGGAGAAGTTAGGAAGAGATTTCTGTGGCTTTTACTTCCACTTAATCATATGTTTTAACTCTTGAGAGGGAGGGTGAAGGAATCTTTGTGGAGCCATTATACACTATATTATATGAGAACTGTGATTTTTCCCATCGTGGTGAATTTATGTCCAAAAGAAGCAACATCCCTGGCTATAAATTTAATCTCAAGGTTGTGTTGCTGCTGCCAGTTCTCATGATGTCAGTTGGTACTAGCGTTTTCCAACTCTTTTTTGTTATACAATGATTTATGAATCAGTAGAGCTTTCACAGGTTGGTGAAAGTCTGAGCAGAGGCACCTGATAGCTCATGAAGTTGAGACTAGATTAAAGAAGCTTTTGCTTTTAGGTCATGTATTCTGAGCCTAGCTGTAGTAAGTAGTGCCCTAAAGTTGTTGCTACTGGACACCTAGTTGGAGGCCTGTGTAAAATAATTGGGTGGTTTTGCTTCAGTTCCTTGAGGACAAAATGGCTGGCACTAATTTCCCTCTCTCCCTTGGTGGCTGAAGTCATCAGAGCAGCAGCACAACAGAACTGGTGAAAGCTTGCACAACTGCAGTCTGTGCTCTGGGCAGAGCCATAACTAGGGCAGGGAAAGGGGGCTTTGCCCTGGGTGTGCTGGAGTGGCTTAATAGAGCTGCTCTATTAAAAGGCGCATTTTGCAGTGCCTGCCCCAAGCTCCACTAATTGCAAGGGGCATGTTCAGATCGGAATGCGACCCTGGCATTGAAACAGAGCATTACAGCTCTGGCTCTGTGGAAAAATAAGAAAGGGAAAAAAAATACCCAAAAACCAGCAACCCAATTTTCAGGGCTATCAAACCAACACTAAACTCTCTATTTAGTTTTAAATGAAGAAGACCTGTGACAGTTTCCCAGTCCCTCCAGCTCAGAGCCTTGACCATCTTCCACTTAATACATTAGGGCCTTGCCTGGGGAAAGAGGATGCCTGTTTCAGTAAGTAGTCTCTATCACACTGACAGGTCAAGCAGGTAAGGGTAGTGAGTAATTTGTCTCCCTGTATGTCCCTTTGTCATTCTCACTAACTAACCATGATTGTTTAAAAGGGCAGTCATCAAGTTTAGTTTAAAGTAGGTCAGCTGAGTTATACAGAGTGCCAGCCAGCAAATTTATTTATACCTCAGCCCTTGTTTATTTATCACAAGATCTCTAAGCATGTGGTGAAGTGGGATTCTCTCCCACAAAAGCTCATGCAATAAATAAATCTGTTAGCCTTTAGAAGTGCCACAGGACTCCTTGTTCATTTTGCTGGCCAAACTAACACAGCTAACCCTTTGGAACTTGGGTTCTTGGATCTCTGATTATCTGGAAGACTTCATTGACTCATAAAAGATATAGGATAGTTCTGTTTTTTTAAAAAAATCAGATTTATTGTAAACACCTAGGTTCATCTGCTACCAGAAGTTAGTTAAAAATCCCATAGCATGCACAGAGTATTGGGCTGGTTTTGTTGGAGCCTTCAGCTTTGGTCCTGCATAGGAACATGGGCTAGATTCATTCCTAGATGGTGCAGCTGTAGAGACAGCATGGAAGCAGTTTGTGCTTCCCTTCCTCAAGGACTGCTGTTGCCCCAAATGCATGTGGACATAGTCCTTGAAGTAGGTTGACACAGGTGGCTGTAATACAAAAATGAAATAATACCTCTGACTGTGCGTAGAGGCATTGTTCCCAACAATACATATGCCAGAGTTAACAGAGGTTGGGTGCTGCACAGTGTCCCAGGTCTTCCCAAAGCATGAGCAACAGCATCTTTACAACTGCCAGACAGGTACAGAGAAGGTTAAAGAAACACCCATGTAAATATCGCTATTTTTACTTTATTCATTATTTAAATAGCACCAAAATATAACTGCCTTACAGACCTAATTGAAAAGATGGTCCCTACTCAAAAGAGTCTATAATTTAAGAAACTGAAGTAGAGGTGAGAAACAGGGAGGGGGTGGATTCCAGGTTAAAAACAAAAGGCCAAATTCTGTCTCAGTTACATCAGTATTAATCTGCACCCCGACCAACTTCAGTGGTCTGCCTCCAGATTCCTCCACTGAGGTCTGGACTATGCCGTAGATTTAGATCAGTATAATCCCCTCATGTCCACATGTCTTTTATTTTGAAATAACAATGGTTATTTCAAAATAAAAGAGATTAGGTCCACACGAGATATTCTTATTTCAAAATGATGGGCCCTGTCATTTCAAAATAAGAGCTGTCATTTTGAAATTGTGTAAACCTCCTTTAAATCGAAATGGCTGTTATTCTGAAATAACACCATTTAGACGTGTTATTTTGAAATAACACTTTTGCCCTTCTCCTTCCGAGGGTGCCTTCCTTTTAGCCTATATTGGGTGGGGGCATGGCCCAGGGAGAGGGCCATGTTGCCACATCTCCCATGGTGCCCCTCTCCTAAAGCAAAATAGCAAGTTTTGTGTTTGGACATGCTATTTTGCTTTGAGCTTGTCCCTTAATTCGAATTAACTTATTTTGAAATAAGGACTTTATTTTGAAATAACTCATTTCAAAAAACTTATTTTGAAATAACGATGTACATGTGGACATAGCAGTGATATGTGGGTAGGAGAGCTCCTCCTGAAGACATAATTACTGCCTCTTGGAGAGATGGATCAACTACTCGGATGGGACAACTCTCTCCTTTGGACTTGGAGAGTCTTCATTAAAGTGCTACAGTGGAGCAGTTGTGCCAAATCAGTGTTCCAAGTGGAGACATGGCCTGAGAAATGTTGGCAGAATTTAGTCTGCCACTATTGTTTGTATTCAGCATTGATTTTTGTTATCCCCATGGTTTAGGGAATGGTGGGGACTTAATGGATTGTGTTCTTAAATGGAGTGTAATGAGGCATGCCCCCAACCCAAATAGGGGAAGGCTAATGAGCTCTTCTGAGCTCGGTCTTTACCAGGTGGAGATACCTGCAGAGCCTGTTCCAGTTGAGGAAGCAAACTTAAAAAGGAGATCTGGTCACAGGATGAGGCAGCAACCAGGCAGAAAGTTGTTGGGCCTCAGAGGGAGCTGGTTCTTGTTAGAGAGTATTTGAGATGGAAACAGCTGACACACATCTGTTGCCCAAAGACTTTCCAAAAACCCCGAAAGACCTCTGCAGGGGAAAAGGGCTTTTAAACTGCCTGAGTGTAACCCAGAGAAAGGCTCTACCTACTACAAGGAAATCTGGGGGAGAACCGAGGTTGGGCATGGTTCAGGACCCTTTAAGGAAGGATCTACAAAGAGGTATTTGATAAGAAAAGGGGGAAGGCAGGTACCTGGTAGGTCACTTGGTTGAATATGCATTGAAATGGATTGAAATCAGGCAGCCCCTTCAGTCTTTTTTCTCTTCCTTCCCATCTGAAGTACATGCTGCCTTTATGGCATTTGCTGTCCTTAAAGTACTTAGAGAACTGATCAAGAGGGCTATGTGCTGCCCCCTTCCTCGAGACGCATGGATGCTCAAGGATCAGAGTCATTACTTGGTAATTTGCCTTCCCAATATCAAGGATGGGAGCCAGTTTGGATAAAATATACTAACTTAAACCTTCACCCCAAACTCATACCCAGCCCTGAGCCTTCCCCCACCCATATACCTTATTTAAAACAAAAATTGAAAATGTTTGGATAAGGCTTTAAACAGTTGTTTTTCTTTGATGTCTGCATTTTGAGGTCCTGGCCACAACTAGGAAGAATCAAAGATCTCATGGGAGAGCTTGTCTTTGTCATTTCCAGCCTCATCTTGCAGCTTCAATAGACTCATATAAACCTTGGAGAAGCACCCTGCAGCAAAGCCAACAACTGGTTAGTGCCAGGAGGTGGGACATCCCATATGGTGGTGATAAGCAGCACAGCCTAATCTGACAGGCCTGAATTAGCAGAGAACAACAGGTTCTGTTCAGTGTCTTCAATAAAATAGCTCCTTCTATGTGCACTTCAGCAGAGTCCTAGCTTTTCCCTAGCACAAGGGGCATCATGTTTCCAGACAAGTGGTGTGTGCCTGCATGAAATCTTTAAGTATTTTGAGCTTCATCCATCTCAAGTCACTAGCCCATTTATTTTGTTCTATTTAAGGGACTGATGGTGGTAAAAGATTCCCACGGACTGATACGATTATGCATAGCCTCGGTTTGGATATGGGAATGAAATTTCCATTTTCAGAGTTGTCCGGATCCTGATCTGACCTTCCTGAGTTCTGGAGCATGGCAGCTCTTGCCTAACAGATTGCTGCCCTGATAGTATGCAAGTTATTTAATTCAAACAATGTTGAAATAAAATATAATGACAGCAAATCACTGGGGGAAGAGGGAAATGGTCAGAGATTTAGTTTGTTAGCCTTGGGAGGCTTACAAAAACATGGCAGTAGAACAGAAATGACAGTCAATTACATCTAATTACAAGAAAGAGTAAAGAAAACATATTTTATGTACCTTGTGTATAAGAACAGTTCATGATCAAAGAAATAAAATGTCTTAATGGGTCCTTAATTCTTCCCCAACTGATACAATCACGTTAACCATATTGAAATCCCAGTATTGTTTATGTTGAGACCCGGCCTACACTTACTCCCCTCACTCAAAATTCTCTTGGATTAGTTCCATAGATACCTATAGTTAAAAGTCCAAATTCTCATTTTGTCTTGGGGAGTGCTTTTCTTCAGCACCTCTGTGCAGTTCAAACTGTGGTGAGCACCCTGTACTCCAGTGGAGAGAAAAAGTGAGGGTTCTTTTACATGGACGCTTTAAATGCTGTGTCCTGTGCTTGAAAATGATATAAAATGCCATGAATGGCAGCAATGATTTCACAAGCGATGTTGCTTTTGGCTGACATAACACTCTTGTGGGTAACCAAGGAACAGAGAACCCAGCTGCTACTGGAATCTGAAAACTGCCCGGGAGGGCCCATATGCTGCTAGCTGGTTTACTGAAATGATGCCAGCAAAACTCATCACACAGTGGTCTTGGGAAGTCTTCTGTTATGGGATCAAAAGCAAGGCTCTCAACCTTGAGAAATGTTCAGGTGAGGATTCCAGAGTATCCCAATGAAAGTTTCATTAAGATTGGACAAGAGGATAAAAGTAGATGGAGCTAAACAAAGTAGTTTAGCACAACAAACCAAAAACTCAAAAGTAGATGCTGCCTCAGTTTGTTCTACCTCTGCCCAAGATGCTGTTTGGATGTGGACTGGGTAATGCGACTGCCATGCTTCTTATACTGCTTACACAATCTCTTCTCCTCACAGTCCCAGGCGATCCAGCAGTTCTTGCTTGCTCCAGGCAGGAATGTATCTATTAACTCTCTGTGTGCATAGACCCAGTATGGTCAGATACACATAACAAAGGTGAGCTGATAGATGTGCTCTCCAAGATGGGCAATTGGGAAAAGGCATATAAAAAACACATGTGAGGCTTAGAGTGGGGTGAACTTCTGGTCTCTGTGACTGTCCAGTCTGGACAGGGAGTTCAAAATGATAACCAGAGCAGTCACTGTCATGGGGTCCAGGGTATTGTGGGAGAGTTGCTGGTGGCCTGCTAAGGTTGACAAAACTAATGTACTGTAACAGTCAAGTTATGTCATAATAAGTAGGGTGACCATGGTGAAGTGGTGTGACAGGAGGCTTATGGTGACATATTTTGATGAGGAACCTGCACAGCAACTTTGATGTAAGACAAGTTAGCTCACACTAACTCTGTAGTGTAGACCAGGCCCTAGGGCAGTGGCTCCTAACATTTTCTCTGCCATGGCACACCTTGTTACTTTTAGTTAATTCGAGGCACACCACTATATAGTTTCCAAATAAACTAATGAATATTCATGAGCAAATGAGCCAATCCAGAGCTTTCTGAGTAAATTAAAAAAAAAAAATCATGGCACACTTGCTCAGCCCTGATGGCACACCTGTGTGCCATGGCCCAGTGGTTGGGAAACACTGCCCTAGAGGACTATTGCTGAGATCAGCAGCTGTTTTTAGTGTACTTTGAAGTTTATGCTATAAGTTTAGAAGCTGTCTCTTTGGCACCTTGACATATTTTCAGACACTGGTAATGTAACTGCATTAAGCCACTGTTCAATGAACCCAAATGAAACATCTAAATAATAGAATGTACAATAAAACAATTTTGAAAGTCCCTCTGCTTTTTGTGAGGCATTCATATGTTGAGCTCCATTGTCTGTGTCTAACTACATCATTTATCATACAGGAGTTCCAGCTGGAATGTGTCAGGGAAAGGGCAATTCTCATTGAGAGGCATCAGCACCACTGATGGGTAAGTGCAAAGGACTGTTATTATTCACAGTTCTGTTGACATGACACTATGACAGGTATTTCTAAGAGCTGTTTGGAAAATAAGGCACCAAATTCTGCTCACAGTACATCAATGTAAATTGAGAATAACTTTTCTAAGGCCTGTGGAGTAATGCCAGTCTGATGTACATAAGAGTGGAGACTATGCACTGTTCAGGTTTCACACATTGACTAAGAGGTTATGGCAGGTGGAGAACTCTCCAGTCAGAAGGTAATTCCTTGATGGCCTAAAGCTGGCAGAGTCTGATCCTGGGTGAGCTGACCTCTTCCCATGTTAAGGGAAAGGGAATGTCAATTCTATACTATAGTTAAGCTCCACTGGCATTAGATTCTTGGGGACCCTGTGCCAAGGGTGTACATTAGAGCAGATCCCATGACTTACATTTCCCTGCATTTATTTCCTCCTATTCTGTAAGTTCTCTCATCCTCAAAGCATCTGATAAAGTGGGATTTTGTTAATCTTTAAGTGCCACAGGACTCCTTGTTTGTTCTACTGAGCTTGTCTAACACAGCTGCCCCTTTGAAACATTAGAGCAGAGTTTCTCAATCTTTTTGATACCAGGGAACAGTTTGCTGCCTTCCTAAATTATGTCAGGGAAATTGCAGGGACTGGTGCCAGTCCAGGGATCAGTTGTTGAGGAACCGCACGTTAGAGCAACCCCTTGACTGCTCTAACTCCTGCTGGGCAGCACAAGGTTAGCTGAATCACAATTGCCTCCCTGATGATCTCCTTCCCTGCATTTGATAGGAATCTGAAACTGAGGAAACTAAAACCCATATATATCCACATAAGATAGAGATTTGGTTACTGGTATGCATAGACTGGAGAACTGTTTAAGGGGAAATGACTTAAAATAGCTCTGGGAGCCAATTGTGGTCTCACTATGGTGTGCTCTCACAAAACTCAGCAGCAGTGGATGTTGTACAAGGTGTGTGTGTGTATTGTAAATTGATTCTAAGTTTAATAAAATGTTCCTGTTTTAAACCACTCCTCATCTGTGAGTTTAATAGGGTTACCACTTGGAAACTCAGCTAGTGCAGGGTATGGCCACTCTTCTCTTTACCAAGGTGGTACTTGTTATGAGTGTGGTCAATAAACTTCCCTTGATTCCATTTTGTTCCTGTGTGCAGTGCAGGGGTGATTTCTCTAAAAGTCTTGCACCCAGCTGTCTTAGAATTGGCATTGTTCTCTTTGCACCATCAGTTGTTATCCACTGAATGGGATATTCTTTCAGATGGGTCAGGAATTGAACTCTAGGGAGCCTGGAGTAAGGATTTTCTCAGTGTAGTTATTTTAGATTTATATTGGAGAAACTGAGAATGAATTCTTGCCTCTTTCTCTAGAGTTGGTCCATCAAAGGCTGAGCTAGATGATCTTCAGGGCACAGTGCACAACCCTAAAGGGTTTTTTCCTGAGTGTCGTTTGTGATTCAGTGAGTTTCTTATGGAATTCATTTATAGGTGATGTCAAGATTGGAAATGAACCTTCTCTTTTTTGGGGTAACAGTATGATTTTACATTGTGAACTGTGTTCTTGATATGATCTGCATCTTCATAGTGTTAGCTCGTAAGAAACCTACTATAGTTCCTACATCTACGTAACTGGGAGTGTGTTATGTGGGAGAAGACTGTGAGTTTCTCGTGGAGACAAGGATCTGAGACCAGAATATGTGGACATGTAAATTATACCAGTTATAACTGTGTAAAAGAAAAGGGTAAATCATCATTTTCCAAACTTTGCAAAAGTCGTCAGAGTTCCATTTCTTTTAATGACTTCTTTTTAAAATATATGGATGAAGCAAATTTGATGAAATGGCTCATTAAAAGATATAACAGAGACATCTTTCAAATGGGTTAAAAAGACCTTTTGAGCTGTGGTTATTTTTCATCATCCATATCTACCAGTTTCATAAAAAGCATTTTTAAAGACTGATTTTTTTTCCTTAAACCTCCCTCCTCCAGTTTAAAGTCACATTGTCAACTGCTCTTAGGAACCCAACTGCATATGATTTCATTTCTTTAAAAAAATATAGAGAACCTAAGAAAACAGAAGTGTATTCATGATCTTTTATAGTTCAGTATGGTATGTCTGTTTTGTTATTTAAACATTCTCTTGTGGGGTCAGAAAGCCAAACAGAAGTTAATTCACCAGACAATATTGCCACTGCAATAGTGCATGAGAAATAGAAAATGAAACTGACCTTTCTATTTTCATTGTCCAATAAGACTGAACCGCAGAAAAATAAGTAAGCATATAAATGGTGACATTTTTTTAACAATTTTTGTCAAGTGTTAGATAGGAAAAGAAACTATTATTTTAAATAATAAGCCCTATGTGGACAATATTCTTTCCTGCTAAGACAGATCATGTGTTTGTATGCTTTAAGAACAATCCTGTCTTGACAAGGGAAATGGACAATATGAGCTTTATTACTAAAATCCAATCTAATGAGCTATATACAGCATGGTTCAATTAATCCCTGGAGTAAGCAGGTACAGTTCTATCTAGGACTGAATTATACCCAGAAGTCTTCTAGCATATCTGCCTTTTCTGATTTATGATGTGGCAATTTCAGGTTTTGATTAACATATGTGTTAACAAAACAAATAAGGAGTGCTGTAGCACTTTTGAAGATGAACAGATGTATCTATTGCATAAACTTTCATGAACACAATTCCACTTTATCAGATGCATAAGACAGAAAATGTTTGTGTTTAATATGTACAAATTTTCCATTTCATGCATTTCATGAAGTGGGATTGTGCCCATGAAAGTTTATGTGATAAATACATTTGTTCATCTTTACAAGTGCCACCAACTTCTTTTTTGTTATAGTGAAATAGACTAACATGGCTATACCTCTGAAATTTTTCATTATGCAAGGCATTGAGTTAACAAAGGGGTACAAAAGAGTTTTCCATGTACTACAGGGGAGATTGAAAATCATGGACTTGTTGGATAAAACTGGTTGCAAAACAAAGCACAAAATCCTTTCCCATATGTCGTTTCCTTTGAGATTAGCTGGAGCTTCATGCATGAATACAAGGGCTTTGTGTTATACCAGACAGCCTGAATTCTATGGAAGAGGAAGTCCAATGCCAGAGTATGTAGGCATGGGTTCTGTGGGTGAAATCCTGGCCCCACTGAAATCAGTGACAAAATTCCCACTGACTTCATTGTGGGTCAGGCTTTTGCACCTTGTGTTACGTTCTCTGAGGCTAGAAATAATTGGTGGTGGTGGTCTGGGGAGGCAGGAGGCTAGACACACATCGGGGGAGCTGGGAACCAGGCAGTGGTGCTGGGGTGCTGGTGGGGGCCGTGGTGCCCGCAAAGGAGCTGGGAAGTCCCAGTGGGGGGTGTGGGAGGCCAGCAAGTGGCTGGTGGGCTGGCATGGGTCCCAGAGAGGCAGGAAGGTGTGTGGCAAAAGTGAAGGATGGGGCCCCACACACTGCATGGGGGGGCCTCCATCCTTGACTTTTGCCCTTGGCCCCAGAATCCCTAAGACCACCCCTGAGGATATCCCGGGCTGTGAGTGATTCATTGCTGAGTATGATTGCTGGACGTGTCTTGGGACAGTATGAATCGTCACATGGGGTGGGAGCAAACCTCCAAACCAAAAACCTGACTCCAATTAATCAGTACTCACCAAAGCTGCTGATAGCTGAAGAAACTGGTGCTCTATATAGACCAGATGAGGGGACAGGCAACATTCAAGAGGGCTGAGATGCTCAGAGCGTGCCAAAGGAAAAATAGTTCCAGAAGGGAGTCAGAGAGGTTACTATCTTGAGGAAAAAGCATTATGTTTTGTGAGAGCTGGGCACTAATGGGGGCTTCCAACTTTTCATGGAAGTTAGAGAATATATGGAACTGAAGACTTTGGGTGCAGAGGATAATACATGAAATACTGAAACACCCCTCTTATAGGTACTCTAGTTACACAAAGCTATGACTACTTTGTGAGATACTTGAAGATGGGGAATTAAGCATCTGACATAGTGGGATTTTCTCTCACAAAAGCTCATGAGATAAATTTGTGAGTTTTTTAAAAATGCTGCAGGACTCCCTTTTTGTTTTGCTGAACTAAACTAACACAGCTACCCCTTTGTAACTTACAAACAGTATAATCATGCTACACATAATAACCTTTCTGATGATACCTGACATGGCATATCTCATGTGAATTATTGGAATTTTGACATATTGATTTTAAATAGTATAAAGAGTTCATTTAATCTAGCAGCATCACACTAAGGACCATCACAAATCTCCCTGCTTTCCACTCCCAGTACAAGGCATATCTTTTTGATCTTGCCTTCTCTAATATAAGCACAAAGTAACAGATATGTGTATTTAACAGTAATTAAGCAAGATACTCCATTCTATATGCTACTCCATCAAGGGGAAGGATGACAGAACAAACAAAACATGTGACAGCTGTGTACTCATACTGCTTAATGCATTACTGGAAGGTGATCAGTCAATGCAGCAGTAAAATAGTATAAAAACCTATATAGAATAGAACACCCGAGGAGTGCCTAATCTCTAGTGGTACTCTAGAGGAGAACAGCTGTATATGAGACATTGATGGTCCACTTAGTGATCTGGTCCCCTGTTCATATGTAACTAATAAGATAATCATTTTAAAAAGTAAAAGTAAGTTGTTGCTACAGGTTTAATTAAAGTTCTGCAGTAATTTCACAGTGCAGCCATTGGGCTTGATAACAACAGATCTTGAGTCTCATTACTGTCATACCAGGTGGCCTGCTTTACATCTAATTGCTTCCCTTGAGTCTATCAAGAGCTTGATTTGGAAAGTCAGCTCTGTTTCCAATAGAGTATGATTTCATTTGAATTTAAAAAAAAATAAAAGCTTTCCCTACAGCTAAGAGGTTAACTTGCTCCTCATCTGTGCTGAGAAGGATCTTTCTAGATTGAAACTTGAAATGAAGATGTTAAAAAAAAGTCTTTTTATTTTTTTAATGTATGTGTTCCTTAATCAGTACACAGGATGCATGGGAGGAGGAGTCAAGACTGCAGTTAGAAGTGAAGGGATTGTTGTATATAGTAGTTATACTAGTAATTTTAATCCTGAGTGAAAATGCCCTCGAGTTTTGGTGATCAGATCGCCTGACAGGGCACTGACTTTTTGAGGTCAGTAGAATACATCTAAGAGCCAGTTTTTGAGTGTTTCTCATCACTATGTCAAGGAAGTGAGCAGGCTGAGAGTTTACTGCCTGTGGAACCATAGGGTAGGCTTTATTATCATGTATTTCAGTTATTCTGTTAAACCACAGGACTCTGAAGGAGTTGGTGGTTGTGGAAAAATGTCAGAGGGGGAGTGGCGGGGGGGGGTTTGAAGCTATGACTTTGCTTAAATCGGTAAAACCCCATGGTGAGACTCTAAGGGGACACTTCGTCTGGTGGGAGTTAGGAGTGAGGGTCCAAGGGGCAGAGCATTCCAGTGGCATTATTGTGTAGCAGTGAGTGTTTAATGGTTGACACTCCCCCTAATGGCACTATTTTCTAGTGAGTGAGAGTCTGAGGAGCTGCTCTCTGTGGCGGGAGTGCTGCATAGCAAGTGTTTCTGGTGGCAGTATTGTTTAAGACCAAGACTTCAAGGATCCATTTTTTTGGGTGGCAGTAGAGCTTGATGACAACAATTGGGGCCGGGCTCTCTCTGGTGACAGTGTTGTGTAGTAGCAGGCATGGACAGAGTAGAGGAACTCAGTCCCATACTACTGCATCAGGATCTGACTCAAGGCCCGACAAAACCAGTTACCCTCTTAAAGCACTTAGGTATCTATATTCCTGGGTACATCCACTGAGCTGTATTTTATCTTTGTTCTGTCTTTGGTACCTCCCAAGCTTGTTGTGGCTGTGAAGCAGATCCTTGATGATGGTTGGACTTGATACATTATATAACTTTTACAATAATTAAAGTAACTCATTAATAAAGATAAGTATATTTAGTGAAAAAATCTAAAGGATCCCTTTTTTGTTTCATTTAACATTTTTCATTTTCAATGAACAATTTTAAAAGTTTCCTTTTATTGGGGGGGGGGTCAGGATTTCTCTCACTTTTTAATTTTCTTTCTGCATTTTTCCACTGGTATTGATTTTCTTCCCTGATTGGGTGAAAACTGATCTTTATAAACAATTCAGTTCCCCCACAAAGTAAACTGAAGCACAAACGTATTTTCTTTGTGATGAGATGAGTACAGACAGCAGGCCTGACATTCACTCTCTGTCAATCTTTGTGAGATCAGAACTTGGGCCACATGGATGTTAGAAAAAAGGGAATGGAGTAAGTTGCAAACAGGGTTGCACAGTAATTCTGTTTAGGTATCACCATGTTTGGGAATCACTATTACAGTATTCGTCCAGGTCAACTAATACTTGTCCTCCTCTTCATATGCACAGCTTGCAGTAAAGCACATGCTGAAATGCTCTGCTGAATCAGGGCCAATGGATGGGGGGTTTTATTCAAAATCTTTAGCAGCACAAGTATCACTGTAGCAATCCTCTTCCCCTATCAAAAACTCCAGACATCAGATATATTTGTAAAGGTTTTTGCTGAGAGGAAGAAAATATTGTATGCTTTAAAATAATGGAAAATCTCCAAACAAAAGATTAGTCAGAAAAAGAACTTCTAAGCACTTTCCAAAATTTGGTGCATTATTCAGAAAGGAAAAACAAGAACATCCCTTTGAGGCATTGATTGCTACATATAAATTATCTATACAGTATTGTATATACCTATGCACATACACAATGTTGTTTGGTTTGGAGCAGGGAAGTTTGCTGTATTTACTGGAATAGTTTAAATTTTGTTGACAGAAATTAATGGTGTTACCTATGCCTCTTCTGCTATCCCATTATTTGATGGTAACAAATGCTTTTCATTGTGTAACTGTGATTCTGGTGGAGATGAAAAATCAAATCAACAGAATGTAAAGCAGAAGATCAGACAGGGGAACTGAATGGCTCAGGAAGTGGGGTGGGTGATGGATTATTTTAGCTAGAGATCAGCGCTTTGCACCTCTCCCAGCTCAGTCACAAAGCAAAAGTCACTGTTTTCTGTAAACTGTCTGTTGGCCTATGTGATATGTGGGTAGGGGATCTCTGGTTTCTTAGCCAGATGTGAGCCATGTCTACACTATAAAATTATGCCAGCCTAATTTATGTCAGCATACAGCTACTGCAGTTATAAAATTGCTTATGTGTGTGCATGCTTGGCTGCTGGTGTCAGCATTGCATGTCCTTACCAGGAACACTTGTATCTATTGTACTGACAGTATGGGGAATTGTGAGATGGCTCCTGATAGCCAGTAGCAGTCAACATAAGCGACACAGTCCCTACACTGATGTTGTGTCAATCTATTTACACCAGCTGTCACTCTATGCTGCTTGAGGAGGTGGGTTAAGTAATCAGCACAGAGAGGCACATGTGTTGATGGAAGCCAAATAGAAGTGAAGACACTTCCAAAGCTGGGTTGACACAAGGTATCTTATGTTGACCTGATGATTAGAATAGTCTCAAAGAGTCATGGGCATTTTTGGGAATTCTTATTTGGAAAAATAATGGCATCCTTTTGGTAAGAGCTCCAGCCTTGAAGACTAGGTACTGGTCTGCAGTTGGTTAATCACCTGCCTGGTGGTTAGAAATCATACCTTGCCTAGTATCTAAAGGAAAAATAAGTTTCATGGTTTGATCCAGGTCACATCAGAACCACCACGCAGTAAGACTCTTCTTTGGCCCAGTAAATAGTTTCTATGTAGGAATAGCCCGGGACTAGAGCAGCAGGAAATGTGTGTGGGCTGGGATTGATGTGCGCTTTAAAGCTATGGAGATTGAGGACTAGAACAGCTGGGTCCACTACAAGTCACAGGCAACATTAGCAATGCTACAATACAGGAAATTTTTTGCCTCATGCCTCCCATTATCCATGTTCACATCTCCCTGCCCTCCTAGCCATGGCTGGGAGGAGGGACCAGGAGTGGGGCAATGGTAGGTTCCAGGCACAAGGGCCTGAGTCTAGGGCCACAGATTGGAGTGAGTCTGTGGCCAGGGCCCAGAATCAGAGCTGCAGCTGGGCTACAATCAGGACTTGAGGCTGGGGGTGGAGCTGAGTCAATGGCCAGAAGCAGAACTGCAACTAAGCCAGCAGCTGGATCCAGGTGTTCTGCTGTGTTCTGGTCAGGAGCCAGGGGTAGGGGCTAGGGTTGCAACAGGGGGCAGGAACAGAAGCAGAGCCTGGACTATGGCAAGAGTGGGGCTGTGGGGTGCTTCCTCTCTGCCCCCCTCTCCGGGCCACTGGCCTGAACCTTCTGAGGTCCACTGTCCCAAATATTCCTTCATGTTCCCCTAGGGGGACCAGCCCCAGAGTTTAGGAGAGACTTTATGCTATAGTGTTCTAAATATGGGGCTGGAAGGAAGGTGTATCTATGTTCCAGTCCTAGTTTTGGCACTGAATTATTTAATGAATCACTTAATCTGTGTGTTCCTCTTTTTTCCTGATTTGCAAATTGATTTCCTAATATTCTCTACCTTGAAAAGCTCTTGTGAGGATTAACTAGTTAATGCTTGCACCATGTGTTTGAAAGGTAAAGTACTAGGGATCAGGACAGAATATTTGAATCTTTCTTGGTAATCCAGCAAAAGCTTTCATTCTTTTATCTTTTAATCAGCTACCAGTTCAAATTAACAATGGTCTTTTGCTCCTATATGTACAACAAAAGATGCAATGCAATCTACAGCATAAATAATTCATTCATTAAGGGTCTTCAGCAGGAACATCTCTCAAATGTTGTAAGAAATCAAAATGCAAGCATAAGTACAGGGAAAACACACATTAATGGACACTGGTTAATAACATTGTTTGTTCAAAGCAGCTGCAGACACCAGACTATACAAATGGGAAGTAGCAGGAGTCTGTCTTTCAGATGGTAAATTTTATTTTATCTAAAACATCAATAATAACTACCTAAGAACACTCCCTGTTGTAATAAAAGCCATCAATCAAAGTCACATGTTTTTATTCAATCCTTAAAGTGCAGTCACTGACAGTGGAGCAAAATGTGTTAGATTTAGATGTGAATTAGCATTGGAACCATTTTCCAGTCATCTTTCCTTCCTGAACTTTGGGATTCAAGTTCAGGATCAGATTGAATTTGGAATTTTAATTTGAATTGTTGACCTAAAATCACATCCAGTTTTGCCGATATGTAGTAGAAATATTATTTTCTTATTCAGCTAGTCTGGCATCTGGATCTGTGTATGACTTCTCTATATGGAGGCGCTCAGGAAAGTCCATCTGAATTAACTAAAGGTGTAAATTTAAAGTGAATTAGTTAAACTACATTAAACTGGTGTATGGGCTCTTCCAAAATGAATTAAACTAAACTGAATTAAGGCCACTTTCATTTGAATGAGTATCTGCACAGGGATTGAATGCAAATAATCCACTTTAAATTCACACTTTTAGTTTGATGTATACTTCAAATTTATATAGGCATACCTCTGTTGGTCAGGAATGTGACAAAACCCACAACTCTGGCTGACATAGCTGTGTTGATAGAAGCTCAGTGTAGACACAGTTATGGTGACAGGAGAGTGCTTCTGTTGCGGTGACTAACATCATCTGAGGAGGTTTCCTACTCTGGAGAAAAAATTCCCTCTGTCTGTGTAGGTTGCCTACACTTGACAGGAGGACTATGTCTACAGAACTGTGCCAATGTAGGTATGCTGGCATAGGTTCAGTAGTGCAGATACAGCCTTTATTAATTTGCATTAATTTTCTAAACCAGCCACTTCAGATTTTGCTGAACCAAATTTGTGTCAAGAGCTTAGATGATCAGACGTAATGGTACCACCTTATATAGATGTGTGCATGGAAGTACTATCCCTTGGTACTTCATGAGACGAAAAGAACCCCTTGCTTTCTCTAATCTTCTGTAGATCCACATGTGCCTAGTGCTAAATTCTCGTCAAAGTTATTCATGTATAAATTCACACTGATTCTATCGAGTGTAACTGTGATAGGGATCTGGCCCTTAGTCGTCAGTGTCCAGAAGACACAGTAGTTTAGATTTTTCCTTACTCTTGATTTTCCTCTGCATCAGCCATTTAAATGTTATAATATTCACACAAGTTCCATCTCCCTCACCCACACATGATGAACGTAGTATAGCAATTTCAAAAATAGCATCAAACTATTGGACAGCTTGAATAATCAACACCGTGAATAGCATCAGCATCCTTGAACAGCGTTTCCAGGGCTTTTGAGGGATTTGTTGAGTACCTCTGTTCAGTAATTCATCCTGGTAGTGCTGAACCTGGGACTGGGGTACTCCTAGCATTACAAAGTCATATCACTGCAGTCTGAGGAACGGTGCTACACTACTGTTCATAGTCGCACGAGCTTGTATCAAACAAGCAAAAGTAAGGGTATGTGATCTGAGAGCACTGTATGTATTGTGTACATAACCACAGTTACCTATTTTGGTTGTGTGGCATCCTTGTTCCCTTATCACTAGTAACAGGGATGAGATTAGGCTTTCATATTGTAAATGTACTTGTGAAGTGATGAGATTTTGATAGGTTCCTACACGTGTACCCCAGGGTGGAAAGGAACAAGGAATCTCCCGACCACCAACTGTATGTTCAGTGTAACCAGAGGGTAAGGCCCAGCTCCTTTCTAGCACCCCTCTGAATACTAAATGCCTGAAAAGGAGCAGGATGAAGGTGTAGTCATGTGACCCCTCCCACCACCAGCTGAAAGAGCTCCTGTAGAAGAAATGGTTGTCAAGTGGAGAGCACACTAAGAAATCCTCCTGGATACAGTGCACCATTCCCACTTGCTAAGGTACCATCATCTAGCTCGGTGGTTCCCAACCGCTTCTCTCTGTCGTGGCCCACCTTGATAACTTTAATTATTTTGAGGCATACCAACCTATTGTCTCCAAATGAACTCATGAATATTCATGAGCCAATGCAGCCAATCCACTCTTTGAGTAGTTTGTTCATAAAAATTCTGTGGTACACTTGCTCAGGCCTGATGGCACACCTGTGTACCATGGCACGCTGCTTGGGAAACACTGATCTAGCTCCAAGAGTGCCCTCCACTGAATGGATTGTTAGATTTGCTCAAGCATATATGCTAATCATGTTGCAGGATGTAAGTCCCAGTTCTATAGCTAAAGTGAGGTGCTCCATAAGGTATTGGAAATGGGGTTTTGGAGCCATCAGTGTTGGGCTCCCCCTCCCCATACTTGCACAATGCAGAGTAGCTAAGGACCATGATGTCCATGTGTTTGTGCAACACACGCATTCCTGAAATGTGTCAGTGATATTTAGTGGTTTTTTACCTCACACTGGAACCCTTAGTTTTACCCACATGTTTTCACAGCTATTGTTCACTATACTGGAAATTCCTGACCTTTCCCTCAAGCATAATAACATAAAAATTGGGCTTATTTTGTCCTCTGTGAGGATTAGTGCAAGCAACTTGCCTTGAATTCCTTGAATCTTCTTTGGCATTTGAATCATTATTCATTTTGACCCTTTCGCTAGGAGTGTCTGGCCAGAATGTTCCTCAACTGAACATTGTTTTAAATCCTCCTTGTAGTTCCGACTTTTTTCCTGGAATCAAGAACAGTGACCTGCTCCATCCTAGTGGCAAGAAGAAGTTAGCTAAATGAATATCAGAATGCAATGATCTGTGGTTTTCTACATAAAGGCTGCAGGGCACCATATTCAGCCATTAATCACGCTTAACATGCAGCATGGAATAGCATGTAAGACGTTTTACTCCTAAAGCACAGGTCTCTAAATGGGGGGTGAATGGAGCAGCTTAATGAGAGGAGAGACTTAGAGTCTGTCGTCCCATCCACTGAAGAACTGGAATACAAAGATAGGTTGGAACTTAATGGAGCATATTTGTGATTCAAAGGAATTTCATGTAAGTATCAGTCATCAGTCCATAACTGGACATATATATTCTATTGGCTTCAGCTGACTACATAGTATGGACCTATTTTGTAAAAGTTTCTTGTGCTCCCAAGTATTTGAGTCTGCAGTTTTGAACTTTACTTAATTGTGTCCAAAAAGCCCACAAATGCCCAATTTCCTATCTGTCTCTGAAGCCTTTCCATTTACTCCAGTGAGCATTGTTTGGACCTTGACTCAAACCAAGCACTGGACAGCTAAAATTTGTGTGTTAGCAGGCCTTACCATGTACTCTGCTCCAATAGGTTCTATTCTGTTTCAGTGCCATTTAAAGATACCTTTATGGAGAGCACCTGACATGAAATGTGTTTTGTGTCATTGGATGTCACCCTTGATGCACCAGAGAATTAGGCCCATGATATTGTTTGTGGACTAGAACATCATCTGGTATATCTTAGTAGTGAAATTCAGGAAACTTCATTGTTGGACAGCACCTGAAGATCTGGCTTTCTCATCTTTTGTATTATCTCCAGCCAGTTGCTTGAGTCTGTTTATTTTATAAGACATATAAAAATGGTACTGTACTACCCACAACCTGGGATGAATGCCTTGTTTAGTACATCATGACCTAGAGTACATTAATAATTAAGAAAATGGGAACTGGACAAAATTTTGTACTATGAATATAATCATGGAATCCTAGAAATATACAGGTGGAAAGGACCCGAGGAAGTCCTCTAGTTCAGTGATTTTCAAACATTTTTTTTAGCACCCAGTTGAAAAAAATCATTTATGCCTGCCACCCAACAATTACACTTTTGAGCAATGCATTCCAGTCTTTTGGTGGCAGCAGCAAGGGATACCGTGGCCCAGTACTCGAAGGTCTGTGACCTAGTACTGAGTTCCAGCCCAAGGTTTGAAAACCACTGCTCTAGTCTATCTGCCGTGACTGAGGCAGACTTAAGTGTACCATCCCTGCAAGTATACAATGTTTGCATCCAATGACAAAAAATAGACAAGAAATTTAATGAGAACTGGCTGAGTCTTGAAAATATTGGTATTTCTGGATTCTGCTAGACAGAAACACAGTCTTTCTCGTGGTTCCAGGGTCTGGTACCATCCATACACAAAGAATGATTTTGGTCATTGCTGTTGGGTTCTAGATATTTATTGTCAAACACAGCTTCCCTATCAAGGACACTGCCTTACCAAATGGCATGTAAAAGGCCAATAAGCATTTGGCAGTGCCTGCTGTGATGATAATAAATACAGCTTGCTTCATAATTGCAACAGCTGTGAATGGTCTCAAGCAAAAAAGAGAGACCTCCCCCACCAAATATAATTGGTGTATTTAAGTATTACAGGTATTAATTACAAAATATGGGAGAAGAAAAATGTAATTATTCCCATTTTCTGTTTACATGGATGAATGGCTGTGTTCACAAGAAGAGTCAAAGAGCATAATTTAAGTAAACTTGTGCTGCCTCCTGACTGAAAAAAATCTTGTTTTCTGAGAAGTGGAACACCCAAGAAGTTAGCAGAGGGTAATAGGGGTCAGGAGATTTGAATATTATTTCACAGACATGCTTCATTATGTTGTATAAGTCACTTCTCCTTTTTTAACTTACTTCAGTTTCCTTGACTTGGGGAAGAAGATGCAATGAGATCATTTCATAATTCTTGTCAACCCCTAATTTTTATTATTCTCTCTGCTGCTTTTTCTCTGTGTGTGAAATGGAGATAGTGTTATTAGCACCATGAAAACTTCCCTACTTCTTGGAAAGATGTATTAAGAGCTTGAAGCATTTTTGGTAGCAGATTTAGGTTTGTGGTGGGTTTTTTTTTTTTTTAAGGTTTTGAAGATCTTGAAGGTTTTGTTAACAAATTTAAAACAGTTCAAATCTAACAACTATGCCAATGATACCTGCAATTTAATCAGAATTTAATCACCATGGATTAGATTTCTCCTTTGGTTACACAGGTATAACTCCAATTAATGCCAGTAGGATCTGTATGCATGGTAACCTGAATAGGTTGAACTTAAGAAGTGTCAGCTGTGGTCAGTCCTTGGATGCAAATCTCCAAGGATATATCTACTCTGACAGTGGCATATACATTGCTGTCAGATCTATTTTTATGTACTAACAGAGCATTCAGAAGAGGCAGACTCAGTCAATCTGTAAGTCGATCTCATAAAACCAGCTCCTCAAGAGGTGTTGGCTCAGCACAGTCAAGGTGTGCTAAAGGAAAGTTACAAGGTTGACAAGAGTTACGCACGCAGCTCTGTGGCACTTGCATAACTCTTGTCAACTGCTGCCGAATTTTGCTGGCAGTGTAGACCAAGCTCAAGTAAGTTACAATGAGCTCCAGCCTGCAGGTGAAAAAACACACTAATGACTGTAGTGACATGTAAAATAGAGAAAAATGTGGACTTACCTAGGTGTGACAAGAATCATGAGAAGTTCAATGATCACAAGAGGTCACGACTTTAGTTTTATTACTAGTATGAAAGAAGGCACTTTATCAGTAGAGCACTCTCTAATGTTATGCTGGACAACTAGTTCAATGCTGACTTCAGGTGGGACAAGAAAAACACCACCCTGTACATTACTGACATAACAATCATGAAACATTATTATGAGGATGAATCTGTCATCTCCCTGCAGCACTTCCATCTCATGTATTAAACAAATGACAGAAAATAATCTACTGCAGGAAACAATTGCTCCAATGAGAATAAGATTAAATGTGTTCCTCTCTAGCTGTGTAGCAGCCATTGTCAGTTTTGTGCTGTTAATAACTGTTAACCTATTTGAATCTTGGAGTGTGGGAAAGAGCCCATCAAAGCAATGAAAAGCTCAGCTCCTACAATGCAGGAGAATCTATGGAGCCTAAAGATTTATGTGTTATCGGGATAAAAAATGCAAAAAGAGGAGTGAGAAAGAGGTCAGAAGGTCAAAAGAATTGCCAAAGTGACAGTTCTACTGTTCATGTAGCCAACAGGTGAAGAGATGGCAGCAGCATGACCTGATTCATGCCTTTAGCTTCATTTGCAATGGCCCACTCATTTATTACTCCCTCTGATGAGGACTGTAAGAAGAGGGTCAACTGTGATACAGAGGACACTATTTGCTGCAAGGGAGTAGACTAAAACCACACTTATCATAGTCCAAAATAGCTTTCAGATGTTCATATTTGTGGTCACTGTGGATCTGGTCTTGATTTGAACTGGCACTTCTGGGTAGAGTAACCTATTTGGGATCCCATGGGCCATCTGTCATGCTAGAACCCTGAAAAATTTGAGCAACTTTGCAAATGCATGCCCCAATTCTGACCTTTAAAGACGTATTATAGGAAAATACACATGACGATCATTCTTTACAAGTAGACTAGAGCTTTGATATGCAACTGCATTGGTGGTAGTTATTTGATATTTATGTCTATCTTGTTAGAGGTTAGCAATTTAGATAAACTGCTTTTCTGTCTGTTACTATTCTAGTGATTAAAAGTTCCAAAGGAACATATGAATATTTAGATGGAACTTGAATGTAAGGATACTATTATTTTTATTTCTCCTTGACATTTAAGTAGTAAACACTTGTGAATGGTTGTGAATGGCCAGTTTTTTTTCAAGCACTGCTCACATCATTCAGTTACAGATGTCTATGTGCCACAGTGCAAGGTAATTCAGAAAGCCTTTAGCCCTAGCCTGTCAGGTCAGGGTCAGCAGCCAACGCCCCCTCTGCACCTCGCTATATATGTGACCCTGACCCTGACCCTCCCAGTTCCTTCTTTCCGCCCTCAACAACAGTACTGGAACAGCCCATCCTTGCTTTCGCAGGTGCCTATCTTTTCTTCATTTTGTTATTTTGTGCAACTAAGTATGCCAGGTTTTAAACCATGCACAGCTTGGTGCAAGGTGTTCCTGATCAATGACAAACATGATAGGTGCCTCTCGTGTCTGGGTGAGTCTCACCTCACAGGTAATTGCCCAATGTGCAAGTACTTAAAGGGAAAAACCTGTAAGGACAGAGAATGGAGGGTCTGCAATCTCATCCAGGATTGGGTGGTGCTACCAACTCTAGGCGCACCCACCAAGTCCAAGAAACTGCTGGTACTGCATGCCAGTTTGGCACCAGCAAAGACCTGGAACCACTCTCTGGCTATTATTAAAAAGCCACAATTGGCATCTGATTTGGCACTGCCTTGGCACCGTATCGCTTCTCTGCCATCCATCTCGCCTTGCGGAGGGGACTCGGTACCCACCCCCTCGACACTGGAGGCCTTAGCAGTGGTGAAGATGTTACTGGAGCCGATGCCCTTGGTGCCGCTCAGGCTGGTACAGTCTAGAGGTAAACCAGCCCTCTCGTCTAAAGAATGGTCCTCCATGGTAGAGGTGGAACTGTTATCAGTCTCTCCAGTGGTGGAAGGGCCCTTAGCTGTCCCAGGACTCATCAAAAGGTTACACCCCCCATCTCCAGTGTTGGTGCATGAACCCTTGGTACGATGCGCACAAGGTTCAAGAAGAGCAAGATCATCTTTGACCTCCTTGGCACTGTTGGACATCAAGCCATGGCAGTGCAGGTCCACAGTATCTCCAGTACCAGCCCCTGCAAGGGAGGACCCTGGGGGCAAATGGTGCCAAAAGAGCTCCCCCACTCCTCCCCACCAAGGTGCCTCATCCCTCAAGGCTAGAAATCACCTGGTGATGGGGCCATTTCCCCTACTGACCCACTTGGCACTGGGGGGGGGGAGGCAGAAGCTAGAGCAGATCCCAGAGCAAAGGGAGTTCTCATAAGGCTAGCGGTCGCACTAGAGTCTCTCGTGTTTCCACCTTGCAATCATTTCAGGAATGGACCAACAGCTGGCTTAACTACCACTCAGAGGACGAGCTGGCATCTTCACAACACTAGGCACCATTGTGCTCTTGAACACTCAGCTCATCAGACACCTTGGACAACAAACCCAACTCTAGTACTGTACAGCACCATAGATTGCACATTCCTTCTTCTTCATCCCCGTATGAGGCCACTTATCAAAGACCCTTGGCATACAGGGATGATCTTCACGCCCAACAGGACCTTCTTAGACACATGTTGGCGAACTTGAATCTGGATTTGGAGATTGTCGAGGGAGCAGTCCAAGCCCCTCTTTGACTTGGGGGAAGCTCCCCCTTCCCCCCCCCCCGCAAAACTCTCAGTGCCTCTGCGTGAGGGGGAGTTCTCCATTGTAAAGGTGCAGTGGCAAAAATCCCTTCTCTCTTTCTCCAGTGTCCAGAGTTGCAGACTGGAGACACCATGTTTCTGCAGACAAGTTCTTTCTTTTTTAACCACCCAACACCTGGGTCCCTTGTGGGGGATGCAGCAAACCACACGGAGAGAGAGGGCCAACATAGCTCCACTTCTAAGAACAGGGAAACAAAGAAGCAGGAGGTGGATGAGGTGTTCTATGGACAACTAGTGGAAGCTTCTAGATCACAGGCCCTGGTGCTGATGGGGGACTTCAGTTACCCTGACATCTGCTGGGAGGACAATACAGCAGCACATGGGCAATCCAGGAAATTTTTAGAGAGTGTTGGGGACAACTTTCTAGTACAAATGCTAGAGGAACCAACTAGGGACCGCTTGACCTGCTGCTCACAAACAGGGAAGAATTGATCAGGGATGTAGAGGTAAATGGCAAGCTAGGCAGTAGTGACCATGACATGGCTGAGTTCAGGATGCTCATTAAAGGAAGGAAGGAAAGAAGCAAAACAAAAACCCTGGGCTTCAAAAAAGCAGATTTTGGCTCCCTCAGGGAACTGACAGGCAGGATCCCTTGGGATGCTAATCTGAAGGGGAAAGGAGTCCAAGAGAGTTGGTTATATTTTAAAGAAACCCTGCTAAGGGCACAGGAAGTTGCCATTCCAGTTAGGAGAAAGAACAAACATGTAAGAGAGCCAGAATGGCTTAGCAGAGAGCTCTGCTCTGAGCTTAAACATAAAAAAGGAAGCTTACAGGAAGTGGAAGCTTGGTCAGATGACCAAGGAGGCATATAAAGATATTGCTAGGGACTGCAGGGATAAAATCAGAAAGGCCAAAGGACAAATGGAGTTGCGGCTAGTGAGGGATGTAAAGGATAACAAGAAGGGGTTCTACAAGTATGTTAATAACAAGAAGAGGATCAGGGATGGTGTAGGCCCCTTGCTGAATAGGGCAGGCATCCTTGTGACAGAGGATGAGGAAAAAGCTGAAGTGCTCAATGCATTTTTTGCTTCAGTTTTCACAAGCAGGGTCAGCTCCCAGCTCACTACCATGAGTGTGGCAGATGGGAGAGAAGAAGACAGGCCCTTGGTGACGGAAGATCAGGTTAGGGACTGCTTAAAGAAGCTGGATGTGCACAAGTCCATGGGGCTGGATGAACTGCATCCAAGAATGCTAAGGGAATTGGCCGATGAGATAGCAGCACCGCTGGCCGCTATCTTTCAAAACTCATGGAGAACGGGGAAGGTGCCAGAGGATTGGAAAAAAGCAAATGTAGTGCCTATTTTCAAGAAAGGGAAAAAGGAGGATCCGGGGAATTATAGACCAGTCAGCCTCACCTCAATCCCTGGAAACATTATGGCGTAGATTCTCAAAGAATCCATCCTCAAACACTTAGAAGAAAATAAAGTGATCAGGAACAGTCAGCATGGATTTACCAAGGGTAAATCATGCCTGATGAATCTCATCTCCTTCTATGATCCGATGACTGGTTTTCTGGATGCAGGAAGAACCATTGATGTGATATACCTTGATTTTAGCAAGGCTTTTGATATGGTTTCCCACAGCATTCTTATTGGCAAAGTAAGGAAGTATGGGTTGGATAAGTGGACTATAAGGTGGATAGAAAACTGGCTAGATCAATGGTTTCAGCGTGTAGGAATCAATGGTTCCATGTCTAGCTGGTAGCCAGTCATGAGTGGTGTGCCCCAGGGGTCGGTCCTGGGGCCGGTTCTGTTCAACATTTTCATCAATGATCTGGATGATGGAATAGACTGCATTCTCAGTAAGTTTGCGGATGACACTAAGCTGGGGGGACCAGTAGACACACTGGAGGGCAAGGACAAGATTCAGGGAGACCTAGATAAATTGGAACAGTGGGCCAATAGAAATCTTATGAGCTTCAATAAGGAGAAGTGTAAAATCCTGCATGTGGGACGAAAAAAACCCATGCACCGCTACAAGCTGGGAAACATTCAGCTAAGTAGCAGCAGTGTAGAAAAGGACCTGGGGGTCATGGTGGATGGGAAGCTGGATATGAGTCAGCAGTGTGCTCTTGCTGCCAAAAAGGCCAATGGCATACTGGGCTGCATCAAAAGAAGTATTACCAGCAGATCAAGGGATGTGATCATTCCCCTCTATTCTGCACTGGTAAGGCCACATCTGGAATACTGTGTTCAGTTTTGGGCGCCCCACTACAATAAGGACAGGGACATGCTAGAGAGAGTTCAGAGGGCAACCAAAATGATTAAAGGGCTGGAGCACAAGCCCTATGAGGAAAGACTGAAAGCATTAGGCTTATTTAGTCTGCAGAAGAGAAGATTGAGGGGGGATTTGATAGCAACCTTCAGCTACTTGAAGGGATGCTCTAAGGAAGATGGAGCTCGACTGTTCTCGGTAATAACAGAGGACAGAACGAGGAGCAATGGTCTCAAGTTGCGGTTGGGGAGATTGAGGCTGGATATTAGAAAAAACTTTTTTACTAGGCGAGTGGCGAAGCCTTGGAATGAGCTGCCAAGGGAGGAGGTGGAGTCTCCATCTTTGGGGGTGTTTAAGGCCCGGCTGGACAAAACCATGACTGGGATGGTTTAGTGGGAGTGGTCCTGCCTCTGCCAGGGGATTGGACTAGATGGCCTATGAGGTCCCTTCCAACCCTATGATTCTATGATTCTAAGCTTGACCTCTTTGATAGGAAGGTTTATTCCACCTCGGCCCTAAATCTTTGCATAGCAAAGCACCAAGCCCTGATGGGAAAATATCCTTTTAACATATTAACTTTGAAACCTTGATTGAGGAAGGGCTTCTCACTGCCTGTGCCATGCTTATGGCATCTTGGGATGCATCCGACACTGCCTCTCGTAACATGGCCTCTGCAGTGTCCATTCACCAGGCTGCCTAGTCACAGAGCTCTGGTTTGTCTCAAGAGATGCAATAAACCATTCATGACCTCCCCTTTGAGGGCCGAACCCTGTTTGCTGAGTCCACAGATTTTAAGATACATGGGATAAAGGATTCAAGGGCCACATTAAAGTCCCTGGGTATGTATGTGTCCCCAGAATCCAGGCATTTGTTCAGACCTCAGTTAACTCAACAGCAGCCTCAGCAGCTGCAGCAACAGAGCTACATGCAAGGGTCCCGCCAAAAACCCTACCAGCAGTCACAACATCTGTATGGGGCCTTGGAGAAGGAAAGGAGCCATTCGGGTAAGGGCTCCAAGCCCCAAGCCTCAGCCCAAGCTCCCTGCCAGGGCAAAGCAGGTCAGGGCCAGCTGACCAGGAACAGCATTTTTGATAATAAGCCAAAGGACCCCTACCCTGCAGTTCAACACCCCTGCTTTCACACCCGGCTGGCCCATTTCCTAAGTCAATGAGCAAAAATCACCACTGACTGTTGGATACTGGACATGATATCCAAAGGTTACTCAATACAATTCAGATCTACTCTGGGACAGGAAACTGCCACCTCGTCCACATCTCAGGAACCCAGATCTAGACCTTCTGTTACAAAAAGAATGCGAAAAGCTACTCTCCATAGAAGCTATAGGAAAGGTCCCAAAGAGTCAACAGAGAAAGGGGTTCTACTCCAGATACTTCCTAGTTCCCAAGGCAAATGGTGACCTAAGACCTACACTGGACCTCAGGGCCCTAAACAGACATCTAAGGAGAGTAAAGTTCTCGATGGTGTCCCTTACACAGATCATCCCTGCTCTAGACCTAGGGGACTGGTTTGCAGACCTTGACCTAAAAGATGCTTATTTCCACATAGCAATAAGACCAAAACACAGAAGGTTTCTCAGGTTCATGGTGGGGAAGGAACACTTCCAGTTCACTTCCCTCCCATTCAGGCTCACACTAGCACCCAGAGTGTTCGCAAAGTGCATGGTGGCTGAGGCGGCCTATCTGAGACGGAAGGAGGTAAAAATATATCTCAATGTACCTCAATGACTGGCTAATAAATGGAAGATCCAAATGCCAGGTTCACCACAATGTCACCCTGGTAAAGAGTCTGTGCAACCATTTCGGTCTCTGCATAAATCAGGAAAAGTCAAAACCGAGCCCAACTCGCATGATAGAGTTCATTGCAGCTCTACTGGACTCCAAAAGGGTGGAGACTCTTTACCCCACTCAAGGTTTCAGTCCATGTATTCCATCATTTCGGAACTCCAAAGGGCCCCAATCACCACAGCAAAGTGATGCTTACAGCTGCTGGGACACATGGTGGCTTCAACCACAGTTATCAGAATGGCCAGATTGAGGCTGAGACCATTCCAGCGGTGGGTAGCCTCAGTCTTCCATCCCCAGAAGCATCCCTTGAACAAGGCACTATCTGTCCCATGCAGGATTCTAGAATCTCTAGATATATGGCATGACTCTCTCTTTGCAAAGGGCAGGATCCCCTTTGAAACCATGACCCTCACAGTGACCCTGACAACAGATGCCTTGGACATGGGGGTGGGGGGCATATCACAGTATCATATCACAGGGGGTTTCTTGACCCAGGGAACGTGGAACTCCAGGGACAGTTTGCTCCACATAAATATAAAGGAGATCTGAGCCACCCAGCTAGCGTGCGGTGTGTTTCTGGACCTGGTGAAGGGGAAAACAGTCCAGGTTCTTACAGACAACACAGCAGCCACGTTCTACACAAACCGACAAGGGGGAGTCTGTTCACTGGCTCTCTGTGTGGAGACGACCAACCTCTGGGAGTTCACCCAAGCATACAACTTCACTCTGTAGCAGCACACCTGCTGGGAGTAGAAAATGGTGCAGCAGACTTCCTAAGCAGAACTTTCTGATCACATCATGAATGGTCGCTGCATGAGGAGGTGTTGTCCCACTTAATAGATCAGTGGGGCCCACCACAAATAGATTTCTTTGCTACTTGCTGGAACAGGAAGTGTCAACTCTTCTGCTTGATCAGAGGTCAGGAGAAGGGCTAAATCTTGGATGCCTTCATAATCTCTTGGGGGGGCCCAATGATATAGGCCTTTCTCCTGATCCCACTAATTTACAGGATACTTCTGAAAATAAAAAGCATGGAGCGAACATGTTCCTGATAGCTCCAAACTGGCCCAGACAACATCGATTCTCGATTCTGAGGGAGTTGTCAATAGGCACCCCAGTTTGTCTCCTGCTCGGGGGGAACTATAGATGCAGGACTTGGGCAGGCTATGACATCTGAAACCGAGGTTGCTTCACCTGACCACTCTGACAGAGTTAGGGAAGTACTAGTGGGTAGCAGAAGGCCCTTGATTAGGGTTACTGACTTGTACAAATGGAAGCTCTTCTCCCAGTGGGCCAGGGACAAGGGGCTGGTGCCAGTGTCAGCCCCCATCCATTCTGTTCTGGACTACCTCTTAACCCTTATGAACAAGGGCTTATCTACTTCCTTGCTACATGTCCACCTAGCGGCAATATCAGCCCTCCATAGTAGTGTATAAGGCTTCTCGGTCTTCTCCCACCCAACCACGTCTCAGTTCCTGGAGGGTATTGATAGAATATACGCACAACCTAGACCTCTCACCCCCCAATGTGACTTAAACCTGGTGCTCCAGCATCTGACAGAGCCCCCATATGAACACTTGGACTCTTGTACCTTCCTAGTCCTATCATGGAAGGTAGCCTTTCTGGTGGCAATAACTTCAGCAAGGTGGGTATTGGAGTTAAGAGCCCTCTCTTCAGAGCCACCATATACTAGGTTCTTCGCAGATAAGGTGCTGCTGTGTGCACACCCTGATTTTCTCCCTAAGGTGGTCTTGCCATTCCACCTGAACCAGGACATTTGTCTACCAATGTTCTTTGCAGACCCTCAAGTCACTGAGAAGCAGAGAAAGTGGCACACGTTGGATGTTAGGCAAGCACTTTTGACATACATTGAGTCTATGTGCTCATTCCTCAAGTCCTCTCAACTCTTCATCCACATCACAGAGAGAAAAAGAGGACAGCAGGTAAAATCACAGTGCATTTCCGAATGGATAGGAAACTGTACTAAAGACTGCTACAGGAGGTCAGGTAAACCTCTCCCAGGGAAGATCTGGGCCCACTCAACGAGAGCCCACGCTTCTTCTATGGCCCTCTGGGTGCAGGTGCCGATCCAGGAGATCTGCAGGGCAGCCATGTGGTTGTTGGTACATACTTTTACGATGCACTACGCTATCGTCCAACAAATGAGAGAGGACCTCCATTCACTGTTCCCTCTAAGGCGCGCGGCTGCGCGGCCACGCACATAAGAAACCCCTCCCCGCGCAGGGGTTTCCAGTCCCCGCGCACGGGGAGGGGCTGGACTGGCTGGGACAGCCCAACAGAGCGGCTGAGGCTCAGCCAAGAAGCGGAGGAGTGGTGTATCGCTTTAAGGCTGCTCCTCTTTGCCCTGCCCTCCTCCCTGCTCCAGGCATGCTGCAGTGCTACACGGGGTTTCGCTTTGCTTTGTTGCTTCCACTCCTCAACCCCGGCTTCTTTCCGGGCTCCAGCTCAGGTCCTCTCCCCTTTCCCTGCACCTGGTTTTGGGGGAGGTTTGATCTTATTTTTTGGTGGGGTTGGGGCTTTTCTTCACCTTGATGGGATCTCTGAAGTGCCCAGAGAGAAACCTGTGACTCCTTCTTTGCTTCCTGCTTTGCTGCCCTGCTTGGCTTAGTTTCTGGGGAGGTTTCTTTCTCTAAGGGCTAGGCTAAGCGAGATCTTTATTCCTGCTAATGAACTTTGGCTTTTGACAACAAATCTTTTGTTTAGAGGGCCAACAAAGTTCACTTTTGGTTGTGAGGAGCTTTGAATCTGTAAGATTTTCCTTTTCCCAGTGTGATTTTTTTTCAGTTTGCTTCTCCTTTCCAAGAAGAGATTAGTCCACTATAGATGTGTCCTTAAATTTTAGTAAGATACACAGATATGAAAGTATTATCCATTCTAAAGTAGCTGCTGGGCTGGGCCTGATCCTATGCTTTAAATGAAGTCAGTGGGAAATTTGATGGAGTAAGGATTGCAATATTTGTCCCTTTGTTAGTTTATCAAATCATAGAAAACAAGCAGCTTGCTTTTGCCTATATACTCTATGGTTATTTTTATTTTGTTATATTTAGGAAAAAACTGATCATTGCATTCAAGAATAGGTGCTGTCCTCTTGGGTGGAGCATTTGATAGTCACAAACTTCTACTTCATCCCCCCCCCCCGCCTCATTTGATGTGTATTTCACATAAAAGCAAACAAAATGTCAATGGTCATAAAATAGATATATATCCATCTGTGGTTTATGGCAGACATAGTAGGATATGATGTTTCCAGACATTTGCATTTTAGGTAAAAGGTTATGTTTCAGGTAGGTCTGTACATAAAAACCAGCAGATCTCATTTTTTCTCATTTCTCCTTTCCTGAGTGTATAAAATCTAAAGAGCTTGTCTGTGATTTTTTAAAAATACTGCACAGTGAGGCTCAAAACAGGCTAGACAGGGATTTCTGTACACTCGGCCTATACCCCCCAGTTGTTGGCTAGTAACAGTGTTAGAGCAAATGAGTGAGCACCCCCTGCACCACACCCCTAATTTCAAGTCATGGGGAGAATACTGCTGACAGAGATTACTTTTCCTTTAGAAGCCAACAACTCAAATTCTGTTAGGCTTCATGTAGTCAAGGGCCCATCCCTCTGTGTGTCAAACAATGAGTGAATTCTGTGAAGGAACTTACTGTGTTAAAACTGGTTTTAATGTTGTCCATAATTACTACATTAAATTTATTGGCGGTGTGCTTCCGTTTGCAACTCACAATGTAAAAACATCAGTCTGGATAGGAGTTCTGCAGTGTGATTCTCCTTGCACCTTGATATAAACATTCAATACTTAGTTTTGTGACTCCTTAAAGTGGTTGGCTTTACAGTTACTTTAATGTGAAGAGGAAAAATACTTAAGCCATTCATTTGATATTCTTGAGCCTCTGTTCTTGCAATTAATCTCATGCTGTAACTAGGGGCTAGACAGATTTCCCTGGAGTTGGGTGATCAATGGGGCAAGCATTTGGGGGGGGCATTGGCTGGGTGGATGAAGGGGGCCCAGGTGGAGTCCCAGATGCATATGTGTCCTCCAACATCCTCCTTTTTGTACTCCCCTGTTGTCCTTTCCATGCTTTGGTACCCGGTAACCCTAGTCTGGCAAAGTGGTTGAGGATTGGATGAGGAGTGGGGGGGACAGGCCTTAACCATGGCCAAGGATCAACTGGCGGAGGGGGCAGGGTGGGAGAGCAGCTGAAGATGGGCAGGGGGACAGGCCTGAAGCCCCACTGAGGATTGGCTGGTGGGGGGGGGGAGTTGCTAGCTATCCAAGGGCTCCTTTTTACCTTCATGTCCTTCCTCCCTCAGGCATTCCAAAAATAGGTGATTGTCCAGCCTTTTACTTCTGATAAGTAGACGGGGGGGGGGCCCAGTGCTGGAACCCAGGATCCTGATGTTAAGAGTTTGCTGCACAGATGCACACACGGAATAAAGAGCAGTTTGAGGGGGATGGGATCAAGGGGCAGTGGAGTACACAGTTATCCTTTATGCCTAGAAGTTTTTATATATGGAATGCCTGTAGCTCAGTTGGTAGAATAACAGATTTGTAATCACAGGGTCAAGCCCTGGGTTGTTTTTTTTTTTTTTTTTTTTTTACCTTTTGGCCTGTTGCTCCTTAGGGAAGGGTTAAACTGGGGAAAAAATATATAGCAAACACTAATAAAATGAAGGAATAAAGTATACTGTGATCAAGATTAGTAATAGTGACCAATTAAGTAAAACAAGTAAAGGGTCACATTTGAACTGGCTAGGAACAATTTAGGACCATTTTTTTAAAATTGTAAAATGGGCTGCTGTGCAAAATGAAAAATGAGAGGCAAGTTAATTGCTTTAATTTTAACTTTTTTATGTGTTTATACATTTTGGAAAGCCGACAAAGGCAGACAAACAGGATTGAAGAACTGATGAGACAAAATGTTAAATAAGCATAGAATACATTCAAATTATTAATAAAAACAATTTAAATAACATTAATTTTTCATTGTTCTATATTTTTCAATAATTTCCATCATGTGAAGTTGCACAAAAATTTTATTCAGAAAAAGTTTTGCACACGGGTTGAAAATTTTGCACACAAGCCGTCAAGCCTTAGAGGGAACATTGCCTCCATTGGGCAGAGCCATACTCAATGTGGGTAAGCTGTAACTCTGCCCACCATCCTGAGTATGGCTAGCAGTCACTTGTAACTGAATGATGTGAGCAGCGCTCGAAGAAGAATGGTGGGTTACCAATGTAACAATCCTTTTTCAAGATGGGCAGCTCACATACATTCAGTTCCCTCCCACTGTCCCCTCTAACCGGAGTTGGCGAAAAGAAGGGATTGAGAGGGTCAGGGTCAGGGTCAAATATATATCTGCAGTCGCGGCATGGAGGGGGCGTTGGCTGCTGACCCTGACCTGACAGGCTAGGGCTAAAGAGTTTCTGGATTACCGTGCACTGCAGCATGTAGACACCTGTAACTGAATGTATCTGAGCAGCCCATCTCAATGAAGGATGGTTACACTGGTAACCCACCGTTACTTCTTGCTAATGTAACTAGTTACCGGAGTGCTCAAGACATGGTAGAAGATACTACAAAACCAGAAATAATCATCTATTAATTGTTCAAGGAGGTACTTGCTGTCAAGAAGATATCGCTCAGCCTGCACGGATCTATAAAAGACTCTAGTGGACTGATCTGTTTTATCTCACATATGTCCATGCTTCTCAGGGAAAATTTGGATTGCAAGATTGAGATCCCAGCACCAGCCTTAAATCACCTGCTAATTTTTACAAGAGAATAAAAACTCTGTATATGGACTACTTAGTCTTCGTTTCTCTCAACTAGATTTCTAACAAATAAAGTGATGGAACAAAGGACTGAGATCCAGCCAGGTACTGAATGTACACCAGAGAAACTATCAAGCCACAAATCTACTGGAAACATGATATATATGGACATTTAAATCATTTGTATGTATCTGATTGCTTTAATCTTGTAATGACTCTCTTACAGTTTGTGTCTTCTCTTTCATACTAGTAACCTTCAGTCTTAGTTACTGAAGGATTGGCTGGCATTGTGGTATTTTAGGTAAGATACAAACATATTGATCTGTTAATGTGGCTTATCCTTTGGAGTCAGGAGAACCCTTTTGATAAAGAGCATGCAGTTTTAAGTAACTTATCTCCTTAACAGACCCAGTGGCTTATTGAGAGCCAGAGACTGAAATGCAGTAAAGGGGGCTGTGTATATTTTGTTCTAGCTTCTTGATGATCAGTGTGGGGAATCAGAAGCATTGTTTGTGGTTGGTTGGGCAGTCTGACTTCAGTGTCACCAACTAGTAATGGGAGGGTTAGCTCTCCTTTTGCATCCTGCACTGACCTCAGCATTTCCAGGGAGCTACCTTAGATATGGATGGATAACACCATCCATCTCCATAGTTCTTTTGGATTGACTCCTGCATGCTGACTTTATGGTTTCTGCAATGTAGAAAAAGGCTTTTTCTCTCCCCTGCCTTGTTCCATTGCTTCCCAAGCTGCATGGGCTGAATCTGACAGGCAGGTAGGAGATAAGCAGGAAGAGGCAGGAGAAGACCGGGTGTCTCTCTTTCTCCCCTGAGGTGGATTACAAATTCAAAAGCTGTTCGTCAAGCTGTTACACAGCTACAGACCCACCTGGGAATGACATATCAGTTGTCAAATATATCATTTTTGCTTCAATAAGTCTGATTTTACCACATTTATTGGATTCATTCTTCTTCCCTCCCAATGTTCATGCTCTCTGAAAGCACTTGAAGACATGCTGTATACAGAGCAATGCAGCTTAAAAGGCGTTTGCATCAGAAATATATTTTTTCCTAATTTTGCGTATACATTTAATGTTACTATAAGGTGCTGACTTCCCCTCTCCCTCTACCTCCCTCAGCTCCAAGATCCTTTATGTGCACTAAGAACAGTGGTGTTCAAGGCTCCTCCTCTCACTCTCTTTTACTAGTGTGCACCATCCTTGACCTGGAAAAAGCAGATCTCAAACATGAGTACATAGTTCAGTCTCCACAATCCGTTCAAACCTTGGCTTGTCTGCTTAGCACGCAAACAGTCAACTGAGGAAGAGTGCTTATGTGGTGTAAATACAATCCATTTAGGAAGCAGGATGATAATCATTAACTCATTTGACATAGGATACACAATAGGTGGCAACTAGCTGGGGTTATTCACTTCCAGTCAAATGGGGTTTGGGACCAGTGACTAAGAGACAGAAGGCTCCAAATCCAGTTATTAAGGTTCTAGTGGTGTTAAGGTAAAATCAAACTGGAAGTTGTTCCTTTTAATTAGCTAAGATTGTCATGTATGACATAATTGATTAGGAGTTTCATTTGCATAGTTGCAGTTAGGAGTTTCATTTGCATAGTTGCAAGTGTGTCTGAAAAGTTCCCTCCAACTTGCCACCCTTGAGACACATGGACAACAGCTGTTCTGCTCAGATTCTATTAAACAGATCTATGGAGGTGAGAGGCAGATGTAGTTAGAATGTAATGAGCTAAATGCTGCATATTGATTTTCTATGTGAAATGCAATGTAGGGTGATGTTTAAGAGTGCTTGAAACAGAGTATCCTGATGGGATGTATTTTTTGTATACTCTTCAGAGCAATATTTTATAATGATGATGACACTGTCAAACAAAGCCTACATTTTATAGGCTTGGCGAAGACACATGATTTTAAAGAATGGGTTCCAGATGAAGTCCTACAGTTATACAGAAAGTTTTCTCAGAGATGGAAAGGAATGGGGTTCACATACTAGGTACCTAGTTTTGGTATTGACTTCATCTCCTGCTTTGACTGGTCAGATTCTGTCCTCTGTTGATCTGGCAAAGTCAATGGAGTTACATTGTATTTACCTCAGTATACACTAACAGAAGAGTCTGGGACCTAATGTTGACATGAATTGTCCCAGGGGAGACAATGACTGATTTTATTGTGTAATTTCTCACTATATTTAAGCTTGTAAACTGCATTTCCACAGTGCCTCGCAAGAGCTGAGCTTTACTTAGGGATATGATATGAAACCCATGGGAATCAATAGCAGAACTCCACTTACATCACAAGGACAAGAGCAGGTTTGATATATATTATGGTCCTGATCTAATGCCTATTAAAGCAAATGGGAGAATTTCTATTAAGTTCAATGGGTGCTGGATCTGGGCTTAAGTCCAGAAAACATATACACATCAACACCTGTGAAAGAACATAGGAGTGATTTAATATATCATGGTACCAGTGTAGTTTAGGACAGGAACTAAAGAATATTCCATCTAATAAAAATTGTATGAGCCATATAACAGAATGTGGTTAATACCCATGAAGAACTTGAAGCGGATTTTTGGAACCAATCTTTCTAAAGGGTTTTAATGACCATAAATGATAAGGTGGTTCCCTCCTCATATCTCAAACACACATCCAGTTCAACCAGTGCCATGCTAATTCAACACTGATGGAGAGGGAGAGCAGTGCATGCTAAATATTTTCTGCTCAGCTGTGCTTCCTAAGGGTGTCTCCCATGCAGTTTGTAACCAGACTTAGTCCTGTGTGACTTGAGGAAGATGATGAGAGCCTTAAGTGCTACTGCTACAGCCTAAAGAAGATCTCAATCTCTGTCTCTAATGTGTGATATTCACATATTTTAAATACCTTTTTAAAATCTCTACTTTCCACTGGATTTTACCAGCAGCCTTTCACAAAACAATTATGTGCTGGTAGCTACTGACTGGCCCCAGAGGAAACTTTAAAGGAGAGAGTTAGCTCAAGAAAAGAGATAAAATTCAGGCAGATGCTAATGTAAACATTCCAATTGCTTGTAATGACTATATACTTAGTCCAAAGGACATGAATAGAAGCCCTTTATCATTTACATAGACGTGATGTCTAGCGGTGGTTTTATTTTTAAGTAGACATTTTGGATTCTCCTGATTTCTTTCCAACTCTGCTTTCTGTAAATGCCATAAGACAGTCAGATCAGCATGTGAAAACAGGGAAAATAAACCCTTTTCCTCAGTATGTTGTAACTCCATTTCACTATTAGTGTGTCTCTAGAGTATGGAGCATAGTTCTTGACTTAATCACATGAGTATCCACACAGGGCAAGGCTGGTGAGTCCAAGCAGCCAAATGTCTCTTCATCAAAGTACAAGATGCCAAAGGCAAGGTGATGCTCTTTAGCAAAAATATCCATACAGGGGTCACGACTCAATGTGGGGCTCACACTTCAGAAGTTCTTCTTCTCCACCCAAGAGCAGTGGAGTTTGCTGTCCTGGAGAAGAAAAAAGGACACACTGGATAGGCAGTGAGCATTGGGCTATCTGTGAAGAGACCTGATGGTTTGGCCCCACCCTTTTGGGAATCCCTGACTGCCTAATTTCCTTGGCACTTTGGTGTCAGGAGCTCCCTAACTCAGTGATTTTTCAAATTTTTTTCTTGTTGACAAAAAGTCATTTATACCCACAACCCAACAATGCATTCCAGTCTTTTGGTAGGAGCAGCAGGGAGCGCCATGACCAGGTCTGTGGCCCATAGTTTGAAAAGCACTGCCCTAACTGACACTTGTCCCTGGTGCCACCTCTACTTGCTATATTCTTTCATTTTGTTGCTTTAGATCAGGGGTGGCCAAACTTCTGGAACTAAAGAGCTGCACAAATCAATTATTAAACCTTCAAGAGCCGCACTGAGGCATATAACCACATATTTTTGCCTACTCAAAAATTACTAAGCTTAAAATTCATTGCACACTTTAATTTTATCATAAAAACAGGGCAAATATTGATCCTGTTAACATCAGATTCTAGTAATTACTTAAGGTTACCAGGAAATCTAGGCCAATACAGTAAAAACTTAGCTGTTGCTAGATGTAGAGCACTGTAGGCTTGTGGCAAGTTGTTTTAAAATCTGTGCAGTAACTTGTCAATGCAGCAGGTAAAAGCTCTCTCAAATGCTGATCTCTAAGTATTGTACAATGTTTTGAACTTGATTGTGGAATACAATGCTTCACAGTAGTAAGTTGTGCCAAAAATTGAAGGTAATCTACATTCAGTTTTAAAATAAAAAATTACTTACCAAAAGAAAGACATATAGCACAAAAATCACACACAGCTGTAATTATTGCCTAAGGGCAGCACTGTATTATATGTAGCAGCCTATATGGACCTACCTGGGAACCTGAGCTAACCAAAGCCAAAGTAAAAATTGTCGCAAAGTCAAAGGAAAAGGCAAAAGAACAGGTAAAAAAGAAAAGGAAAAGGCAATATTTCACAAAATTAAAAAAGTGGCAGAATAAATGGCCACACTGAGGAATTACAAGCTAAAGTCACTGGAAAAGTTCCTGCTATTGTGCTTGCTCCTGCTTTTTTAGCATGTCAGTGTGAAGGTGATGGGCAGATAATGGGGAAATCTGCAATTCAGACGAAGCACAGATCCTAATGATAGCTTGCCTTGATGAGCCAAGAGTGAAAAGTGCTTAGACTTCCAGCCCTACTAGCTCTGCTAGATGGGAACAATTTCTATATATTGTTCTGTATTTTCATTTCTGTCCACCAAATTGAGGAGGGAGCCCCTTATTCCTTGGGGGCCTAGGCAGCCGCCTGCTTTGCCTGCCCCAAAAGCCGCCACTGTGCTGCCCTTCCCTGCCCTCTGGACCCTGCTGCCCTTCCCACAGGGCTCTGCTCCGACAGTGCCGCCTTTCCCTGCAAGGATCTGATCATGCTGCCACTTGCCTGCAGTTCCCAACTGTGCAGCCGTTCCCTGCCGGCTCTCACCATCCCCCATGTCCCTGTGGGCTCTTATCATGCCCCGCCTCTCTGCTGTCCCAGAGCATTGCTCACTTCTCGCCCCTCTCTCCCACAATGCCTCCCTTCCCTGCTGTGCTCTTTGGGGAGCCACAATTTTTCTTTAAAGAGCCGCATGTGGCTCACAAGCCGCAGTTTGGCCACGCCTGCTTTAGATGAATACTAAGGATATACATCAGCCATCGCTGCTCTTCATTCCCAACTTGCTGATCCTTCTTCAGTGCCTGGTAAATGGCCTCTCCACCCTCATTCAGAGAGAAGAGTGGGAGAACCACCCATGGAAGGTCCCTTCTCTGCACACAGATTGTTAAGAGCATGATCTGACCCTGAATCATGTTTGGAGAGGAGGTCATATCCTTGTAGCTCTTCCCAGGAGCTCAGGGATGACATTCCTGAATAACTGTCCTTTAGTAGCTAAAATATTTCCTGCTCCCTGTAGAGGGGATAAACTCCATTAGAAATGAACTTCCCATCCACTTTCCCTCTGATAACATATTCTTATTTGATCTTTTCAGGTGTAACTTTTGGTTCAATTTTCTAATTAATGTATTTTCAAACGTAGCATACTTCAATGAAATTTGCTTTCTCTTCTCATTTATGGTGTTTCTTTCTATTTTATTTTGGGGGTTTCCTCTGTCCTTTTTAATTTCTCTCCTCTTTGCTTCCACCTTTATCTTTCTAGATTATCTATTGGTCCCTTCTGGGCATATAATCAATGAATCTACTACCTGCTGCTGGTCTTCCATGACAGTGTTTTACTGAGAGAGAGGAGCGTTCATGCTGAATTAATGACTTAATGTTTTCCGAGTGTGGTAGAGAGAGATGGGTGATAGTAGACAATGCAGATTGTTTATAACTAAAATAAGTTCTCCCATTCCACCCACTATAAACACAGGTACCCTAAAAATATTATGAATTTTCATTTTACCTTTTTTAAACCATAGCAGACTCTCAGTTTTAAGGTTTAATTTGACTCTGTTCTAGGATGCAACAAAAAGTTAGAAGATAAAAGGGACATATCAAGAAAGATATTCAAAGTGAATAATTTAAGATCACATCCATAATTAATGGCATTTGGAAGGCTTCCTCTGGTGCTCTAATCATAGCTCAAAGTGTGCTAATTAGAGCAGTTTGGTGCAAATCAGACCATGCAGGTGTTAAGTAGCAACTTCTATTCTTTGTAAGAAATGTTCCTGTAACTATATCTCCCCACATTAGTGTTCACATTTAATAAATATTTCTTCATTTAGGTTATATTTGACAGCTGCAGAGCTTGTAATTATTAATGTGTTAAGCTTGGTTTGATCATGGATGCTGAACAAAATCAGATGGTTTGGGGATATAAGGTTGGTAAATGTAGTAAATTTTGAAGTATCGCATAGTGGCCACTAGGGACAAAACTAGTAGTGAAAGCATGAAATTAAGAAAAGGCAGATTCTGGCCTTGATTCAGCAAAGCACCTAAGTACATACCAGGATTTAAGCAATGGAAAGGTCCCATTGACTTCACTGAAGTTATTGCCATGCTTAAAGTTAGGGACATGCTTAAGTGTAGACGTCCCTGGAGTAGACCATGTCATGAGCTTGCAAGCAACTTTTCCATTTGGAGAAGAAATGCAGAGCTACTCAACTAGGAGCACATGGTCTTCAAAAAAGGGGTCATCAATCTACTTTCTGAATTGTTATTGTGCAACACAAAGGAACCTAAAAACATTTGACACTCCCTATGGAGAAAAAAGAAGATGCTTAAATGTGGATGATTTACCATACACATCACTTTTCCATATATGTAGCCAAAATGATGCCCCATCAGGCAATTTGTTGGCAGTAATATTTATTAGGCCATGGAAGGGTCTGTAGCAGGTAGGTAAGTGAACCCTAATACTTTGGACTAGAGCTGGGTGAAAACTGTAGAAACATTTTATAAAGCCAGGCCCATTTTGGGCACTAAGGGTTAACCCCTCAGCTAAAAAATTTCATTGTTACCACCATGTAACCTGGGCTTCCTGGGATAACCTTCTGAATGTGCCAAGATCAGGGCAAGCTGCAAAATCAGGGGCCAAACCCCCAAACAACTGATGTGTGGTACTTAAACCAGTCAGTAACAAAACATGCTTCTGATTCCCAACTTTGGTCATCACCAAGCATAACAAAATCGAAACAACCCCCTTTATTGCACATTGGCTTCTCTGGTCCCCACCTAGCCACTGGGTCTCTTAAAGAAATAGTTTCTCCTAACCCCAGAGGGCCAGCCACATCACCCAGAACAATAGAGGCTTGTATCTTACCCAGCCAGCCCTTTAGTAACTCCAACTAAAAGTTTAATATAAAAAGAAAACAAACCAAATAAGAGAAATGTTAAAGGGTCAAAGTGAATCACATACATACAAATGGTTTAGAGTTCATAGAAAACAAGTCTTAAAGAATTTGTAGTTTGCAGTTTAGTTCAATTCCTCTGGTAGGTACCCAGCACCTGGGTGGGTCGCAGTCCTTTGCTCAATTCCAGAAGAACAGTTCCAGAGGAGGAAGGTGGTTGCAGACAGACTGAAGACAAAATGCAGATAGGGCCATTGCGTTTTATCACCTCTGCCTTCTCCATGCTCTCAGCGTCCTTGTCAAATCAAAATGGAGTTGAGTCATATGGTCAATCTGGGTGACTGGTCGAACAGGTTTCTTCTTAGGCCTACTGTAGCTGGAAGCTTCCTTAATGGGCCTTTAAGAGGACAGTGGTTTTGCAGACATCCAGTTGGGGATTGCCTTAGAATCAAAGAACTTGGAACATAAATAGAACAAACAGATTCCTAATTTCTAATACAGATTTGACACCTATATGTAAACCATAAAATCATTCCTAGTAGATTATAACCTTTCTATTGGTACCCAACATGGCATATCACACATGGATTATTTCAGATATGAAATATTAATATAAAAAGTAATCATAAATAGTCCCCTTGACCCAGACAGCATCATACACATCTTAGGCACTTATCCTGTGGTCATCATCTGGATGGATGTAGTTGCTAGGAGAAATGCAGATTTTTTTTTTAAATAATATAGTGTTTGAAAGATATCTGGCATCTAATAAAAATATAAAATCACAAAAGGGGGCATTACTCACATAAACATAGTTTAATTTTTATGAGAATTGACAGAGAGCTTCCAAACACAATTGATAATGCAACTAACTATTCAAAATAGTACTCTTTTGGAAATTTTCAGAAATTTTTAGCCCCAAGTGATATATTTTATTCATTTTCCCATACTTTTTTCCCTTGACTTAGGTTAAAGCAAAAGTCTATAGTCACCCAACAGTATGAACTAATTTGTTCCATTAAAATATTCGGCTATGTTCACACACAGGGGGTTATTTCGATACAAGTTGTTTCAATACAAGTTGTATCGAAAAAATGACTGATTTCGAAATAAGTTAATTCGAATTAACAGTTTGTTAAATTGAATTAAGGAAAAAAGCAGGAATTGAAACAGCATGTTCAGACAACAGTTATTTCAAAATGAGTCACCGTTGTTTCGAAACAACATGTTCAGACGGCATTGTTTTGAAACAATCATTTCGAAACAACGTTGTTTCGTCCCCACATGGGGTTTAAGTTGTTTCGAAATAACACCATTGTTTCGAAACAACGGAACCCATTCTTTCGAAACAATGGTGTGTCATGTGAACATGGCCTTTCTTATTTCGAAACAGCCTCTGTTGTTTCGAAATAAGACTGCTGTGTGAACACACACTTTGTCATTATTTGTAGAATGAACTGATCTGGGGGGAAAAAACATTTTTTTTCTCTACTGTTTTTACAAAGCCATGCAGATTCTAAGACCCCTTTCCTTTAATTATAACAAATATATTGTGGATGTTATCTGCTTAGCCACATGACACAACTGTAATTAACTTCCTAGCATCACCGAGTACAATGGCATTATATGTAAACTATTTATGTAACTAATGTTTCTTAGTAAAAGAGCTGTAAAATGTCATTTCAATATAGCTTGTAAATAATGAAGTATAACCCTGTGCACTTATGTAAGCCCGACATATAACTATGAAGTACCAAATGTCTAATGCAACATCCCTTCAAGATATATTTATTCACATAAATAGTCACAGTAATTTGCCGCTAGTTGAAACACTTCTCCCCAGAACTTGTTACTGATGCTTGAATACTGTGTTGTAAAATGTGTTGCATGAATGGGCAGCACACCTAATCTTCCCTGTGGCCTTTGCATCGTTTTGTTGTACAGGTACTTTCCAGCCACACTGCACAAAGGTGAGGATGGTTTCTGGAGCAAGTAGAAGCATCATCATATGAGGAACAAGATGGTCCCATTATAAATTTTATCTATCCATTACTGACTAGGGACATTTGAGGACACTGAACTCTGATATGATTCCATATGTCTGACTGATAATCTGCACATTTCAAGGGCTGCCTGAAGGAGCCCATTGCTGGTGGAAGTTTCTCACTTGTTTTGTTCTAAGCAAACAACTCACATAGCACATTATCCAGAGAGGCTTGCATCTTACTATATACCAGTGAGTCATAGGCTGCCTCTGTCTTTTCCTCTATCTGTGATAGCTTGCTCCCAAGACATTTCAAATTCTCCATAAGCTTTCAATGCCTAGCTGCAGTCTTCAGTCATTTCTCTTTCCTGATGCCACCGAAAGCTGAAGTTGAGTCACACTCACTGACAGCATGAATGTGTGGCAGCACAAGACACATGTCCATTCCCAACTCCATAGCCACTTGCTATATGGGAATGATCTTTTCTTTTGTCCCAAATCTGTTATGAACTAGAATTAATCTACCCCAAGGATAGACAATATATTAAGCACATAGTAGCAATGTCTGAATCCAGGCTCCATGTTAGCACCTTGCTTACTCCAGGTGCTTGCTTTGCACAAGAATATGTATGAATCTGCTTTCTCTTGATCTGCCTCAAATTCTGGGATCACAGAATGGTTTCCAGGTGCTGTTTTATTGCTCATACTCTGTTATGAAATTGACCAGAAGGGTATACTTCACAACCAGATAACAATCTCTAAAGAGAAAGTTTGTGGAAGCAAGGTCTGAGTATCAAGAAAGATCTCAGTGTCTGAGGGCACTCTGCTCAGTCAGCTGAAAGGGGGCACCTTATTTAAATGGATTTTGTATTTGCATGCATACAGTTTAGTACTTAGCACTTTATATAGATAAACCCACCAAGCTGCTGGGCATGATGGGAAATTGTTAATATGGCTGTTTTGGGTTACAAAACACTTCTGTTTTAAATGAAGGGGCAGTGGAATGTAATCCTTTGTATGAACTATATTTAGCCTGTTCTGATGAAAAACGGTGGGTTACTTACCAGTAACCATCCTTCTTTGAGATCGGCTGATCGGATTCATTCAGAAATAGGTGTCTCTGTGCTGGAGCCTCATGCTGGTTGGAACTTTTTGCCCTAGCCTGTCAGAAGAAGGCAGGCAGCCACCCCCCCCCATGCCACCCCCTGGCTATATATGTGTCCGCCACCCGGCCCCTCCGCAGGTCCTTGGAGTCACCAACTCCAGATGAGGGGACGGGGGGAGGGATCTGAATGAATACGAGCAGCCCATCTCAAAGAAGGACAGTTACTGGTAAGTAATACACCGTTCTTCTTCGAGCGCTGCTCGGATACATTCAAGAATAGGTGACTGCTAGCCATGCTGATGGATGGTGGGTGGAGTTGGCTCTTCCGCCTTCAGCACGGCATAACTCTGACATGGGTATTTGTCCATGCCCAGGGTCCTGGAGAGGTCTAGGAGATCAACCCAAGGACCATCGCCCCAGCAAGGGTAAACAGGGATTGCAGGACCTAACCCAGAGGAGAAGGTAGGCCTGGTTTGTCCAAGCGCCTAGTGCGATGCCTATGCAGGAGGGCCTGAGGTCACCTTACGGATAGATAAGATACCAGTGTATCTTGGTTAAAGTCAAGGAGTGCGACTCTAACAGCTCTGCCTAAAGGCATATTGGCAGAGGCGAGAGAAACCCAGATGACTAGTGTTCTGGCAACAACACGTGATAATGTACCTCCTGCAAGGGAATTCAGGAGGCTGTAGGATCAATGGGCTGGCACTGGTGGATGGCGGCACCTCCAGAACCAGAGGAGGGAAGATAGACCATGTTTCCCTTGGTCCAGCAGTATGAGACACTCACGTGCTATGAGCGCAATAGATGCGGGAACCTGGGACATTTGGTGTCCCACAGAGGAGTGGGCTACCAGTGGTTAGGGTCTAGGAGCGTTACCTCATCCTAGGTTGAAGGAGGGAGTGCCAGCAGCCGGAGGTGGCAACTGACAGCCTCAAGGAGTGCACTGCAAGTAGAGCACCCAGATCGTCACAGAGAAGGCAGTGCCTGGCCACTGATTGGCCCTATACAAGGCAGACTGGGAGGGGACTTCACATGAGCCTGATGGGTATATCCCAGGCCTACGTGAGCCTACCAATGGCACTATGGAGGTTGCTGTTGAGTAGAACTGCCAGTATCTATGACCTTGTGTTGACACGAGGAAGTAGTATGAACCTGGTGCTATGACCATACAAGGGAAGAAACTATGAGAGGAGCCCTGCTGGGTATTCTCTAAGGGATGATGACTAGGACCAGACTCCCACCCCGGTGATGGGAATGCTCTTCGGTCATACCCACGGAAGTCAGCTTGGGGCACCCGCCAGGCCTTGGACCCCTTGCTCTTAGGCTAAAGCTTCTTGGCTACTCACTGGACTGTCCAAGCAGCGTCGACTGCGAGTTTGATGGGGAAGGAAGAGAAGTGAGTATCCTCACCTCTGACCGAATGGTAAAGGGGGACACCGGACCATTTCGTCAAGGGAAAGGAGCCGTGTGCAGATGTTCAGGCTTTGAGAAGTACTCCGGCGGCTGTGATCAGCCGGCCTGGAGGGAAAGAGAGGCCATTGGCCATTCGGGTGGCCAATCTATGACGGAGTAAGGCAGGGCAAAGATGGGGCGGGGGTCTAGTTGGTGAGACCCCTCACCCAGTCATTCACCAGGCTATGGGCCAGCTGGAAGTAGTGAGCGTTAGGGCTTTACCTCGGGTATGGAGAGCACAAGTGAGATGCCTAAGGCTGCATCACCTGCCAGGCTCCGGCCTGTGAGTCTGGTACTTGACAGGCGAGAGCGATATGCTTGCCCTAAGGGGTCAAGGGGGATGTAGTATCCCAGGTTAGGGACATATACCTTAAGATCTCGGTGAGGTCGATCAAATGCAAGCTATGTTAGGCCCAGCTAAATGTGTTTGATAATCGTTGGTCTGGGAGGCAGAGGAAAAAGGGAGGGTATGCTCCTTCTGCCCCTGCCTTTCAGAGCAGGTCGGGGGGGGAGGGCTTCTATGAGAGGGGAACAAAGATTAACCAGGGCTTTACCATCCATCCTACTGAAGAGTAAGGTGGAGGGGCTTTCCCCATGGGGAGGTGTGCGGGAGTCGCACTTCCTGGTGTGGGAATGGTTGCAGTAAACAAAAAAGCCCTATCTTATTTGGAATGGGGATTGACGGAATGGTACACTCTGATTATTGGAGTGTGTACCGTGAACCTCTGAGTGTCCTGCAGGATGAGGAGTTGCCGCCCAAGGGGGGCATTGTGTGGGGGCGTGATAATGCCCTGGGAGTAAGACCTTTGTCTAAAGGATGCCCACAGGACTGCAGGTCTCAATTGTGTTCCAAGAAGGTTCAGGTAATGAGTGTCGAGCCCCCCTTGGGGGGCTTAATAGGGTCCACAACGAAAGTATGGATAAGGGTGAAAGAGAAGGGAGAGGAGAAGGGGGAGGCTACTTAACCTCTGAGCCGTCCGCTTACAGTCAGAGGGGGGAAGGTTTGCTCACAGGTTGCACTCATGAGGAGCCAGCAAGGCAGTAGGCTGCTAATTGGCTAGCTGTCGGGCAGCACAAAAATGGGACAGCCACCCTTTGTAAGCGTCTCGATTTCTCGAGATGCTGTATTCCATGGCCGGGTTTTGGGAAATTGCCAGTGGGGTTGTGAGTATCATTAAAATTGCTGAGTGACTGGATGGAATCCCTCCCTGAAAATGGATGGGGGGGGGCCTTGCCAGGAAAGTCCCCCAGATGAGGTTCGAACTGAAGTTGTGGTTGTGAGGATTGAGTCCTCACCAGTAACTGTTGAACAGGGAGGAGGAGGAGGGGTTGCCAGATTGTCCTGGGCCCTATGTGGCAGGGGCCCCGTCAGGAGGACGCCAACTTACTTCAACTCTTGTGTTGGACCCAGGCCCTCAACATGAAGGCTGGTTTGCCTCTTCTAACCAGCGCCGGGGAGGGAGGTGTAGGCAGGAAGAGGAGTGCTGTGGCAGCCTCCACTGCCTCTGGGGTTGTCGGGATCGGCACTGAACCTGACTGGCCCCAGGGAAGGCCCCGTGTTGTAGATGTGGGACTATGTTGGCGCCGTGGTAGCGGGGTCGAGGCCAACCAGTGCCGGGGAGAGCCTCATGTCAAAGACGCAGGAATATGATGGCACTGCGGTACCGGGGTTGAGCGTGACCTGTCCCAGGAAGAGCCCTGTGTCAGAGACGTGGGGTTGTGTCGGTGCTGTGGTACCAATGTCGGTACCAAGCTTGTCCTGTGGCCCTTGTCGGCATGGTGCTGGGCGGGTCCCGGTGCCGAACTGGCACGTGCTACTGCAGGAGGTCCCGAAGCCTTGGAAGAGGACTGCCGAGCCTGCTTGGAGGCCAGGGCATGGCGCCATTGCTCCCTGTCCTTGATTGTCCTCAGCTTGAAGGACAGACAGATGGAGCATGCGGTGACCATGTGGCTTTTGCTCAGGCACCAGAGGCACTTCTTGTAGGGATCATCCCACGGAAAGGCCTTGACGCATTCGGCACAGAGTTTGAACCCCGGCATGGCAGACGACGGAGTAGCACGATGTTCCGGACCAAATGGGAACACCTTCTTTGGTGGAACTAAGTCCACAAATAGGTGCTCCCAGTTGGGTGAAAAGCTCATAAAGTGAATGAAGGACAGGCTGCTTGTGAAGCACAAGGAGCGGGCAGTTTCACAATTGACACAAAAGCAGAAGAAATGAAACTAAGGAGGGGCTGGGCGGCGGCCACATATATAGCCACAGGGTGGCACGGGGGGGACGGTGGTCACCTGCCCTCTTCTGACAGACTAGGGCAAAAAGTTTCGACCAATCCAGTGCTCCAGCACGGAGACACCTATTTCTGAATGTATCCAAGCAGCGCTCAAAGAAGAACTCACCTATTACCTAAACAGAACTCAAAAGAGAGGCAGAACTAGTTTGCACAGCATTGTAAGGCAAATGGGAGAGGTCTAAGGGGGTTTGAGAGGGTTCCCTGCTGAGGCTGCATTAGCCATGACAAAGGGTTAGCAGCAGGCATAGTTAACTCCTTCCTACCAATGTTAAAAGATAGAACCTGGCTTCTGGTCTGGGCCAGCTCGCCCCACCACAGTCAGCCCAGGAGCAGAACAGGACAGCCTAGAGGCCCAGCTCCACTCTCCTGTCCCTTCCCTGTGCTGGCTATTCCACCCTACGGGTGGGAAGGGCCAACCCAGAGTCAGGGCTGGCCTACTTCACCCCCAGGAGTGGAATGGCTGGCTCAGGGAGGGGTGGGAGCACGGGGTCTGATGCGGCAGCACCCCTAAGCTGCAGGGCCCTGAGCCAGTGCCACACTGGCTCATTGCTAGAGCTGGCCTTGGTGGGAGCCATGAACAGATGGTGGGTGCCAGCAGACAATGGGAGCTATGAGTAGACATCACCAGTAGACAGAGCCAGGAGCAGTAGGCAACAGCAGACGGCAGGAGTCACGAGAGGTTGGCATCAGCGGACAGTGGGAGTCAGCTGATAGAGACTTGCCAAAGCCCAGAGGTGGCAGGAGGCAGCAGCAGAGTGGGCCTGTTCATGCAAATGTCGGCAAGAGTATGCACAAGGGGACTGACTGAGGGCCCTCCATTGAGAGGTAGACACTACAATTATGATGGTCAGTACAGGAGAAAGCAAGAAGGCAGAAGTGAAGGATATGCCCCAGGTACTCTGGGCTGTGGTGGGTTCTGCTCATTGTGTTTATGAATTCTGCATTGCACTGTTTTCTCAAACCAGTGCTGTTTTTGATACTCCCCTCTTTTTATTAAAAGGTTTCTATTCAACACTCAGACTGCTTGTGAGAGAGGAAGTATTGCCATTTAGGGTGCTCAGCGGATAGTAAGTGATTTCTCAGGAGATTAGGTGGGGCTTGAGCCCATTTGGTGCTACATTATTGGCAGGGGAAGTCTAGATACAGAACCCAGCCCTTTGCCGTTGCCAGCTTTTCTGGGCAGGAGGGCTCCATTTGCAGTATTTGATTTATTCTTTGAATTTGATATCATCTTCAAGTGGCACTTTGATAGCAGTGTTAACATAGTGGGGTTTCAAACTTCTTTCATTTGCACATTCCCCCAAGCACTCTCTCACTGGATTTGACTGATTCTGCATTTGCCATAATTGTCACAAATAGCAGCAGTGTATTTGCATTTCTGTCCAAGGATAATGTTCATCAGCAGACGAGACAGCTCCCCAAAAGTTTTGAACTTGGCAGTATCATGCAGAAGCATCTCGAGCTCAAACTTACCCAGTGGTGGATCTACCATGAAACATACCATGTGCTGGCACAAGGCTACCAATAACAGAGGAGCCCCAGAATTCATAACAAATCTGACAAATGATCACGGGCTATCACTGGGCCTGAGGTGCTGCAGCCCCCCCATGTGTCTGGCCCTACTCCAGCAGCAACAGGAGCCAGATCTGGGCCAGGGCTGCTTGCCATCAGCTGGCAGTGGCAACAGATGGATCTGGGATGGGGCTGCATTGGGCCTAGGCCACTGGCTGGCAGTGGCAGGAACTGGATCTGGGCCAGGACCACCTGCCACCAGCCAGCAGTGCCTGGGGCCAGATCCAGGCTTGGCTGGTGGCAGGAGGAACTCACTATGGCTCCCAGATCAGGCCTCGGGACTGGATTGGGCCCAGGTTGGGGCAGCACGGGGGGGCTGAGGGGCAGGCCTGCGCCCTGACACTTTTTTGAGGGCAAAAGCGCTCCTGCAAATGACTGAACTTAAGTGCTGCAAGTCAGGAAGCAGTCCAGTCTTTGTGCATTCTGTGAACTTATGTGACCTGTTCTCTAAATGTGTTTTTTTTTTAAGTAGTCTAGCAAAGAATTTGCATCATATTTTTTTCACTGTCTCCACAATAGCATAACAGCAACTAGGTGTAAGTGGGGGGATGAGCCCAGTATTGTAGGGAATTATCCTGGCTCATATGCTACCCTGATGGAATTGGTTAGCACAAGGATCTGAGTCCTCACTCCCACTCCCTTTACCCAGAGGGCTGCCTGACCTCAAGGGATTCCCTTCTGTTCTTCTGTGTGTCGGGATTCCTATAACCCTGACAAGGCTGGGCCCTAGATTCCTGGAGGGCTCCACTCACCATCTTGTGGTCGCTTAGGGCAGGGGCTAGAGTGTAACCATTCTGGGGTGCTAAATCCGTGCTGGGCACTTCTCTGACTCACTAATCATGGCATGTAGTTGAAAACAATACAATTTATTAAATGAACAGCAATCAAAAAATGAAACAAGAAGATAAAAAGGAGAATGGTTAAGGGCAAACATTCAATGCCACCCCTGGCAGAAAGACATTGCACACAGTGTCCCTGGGGTGTAAGGGATGTTCATAGTCTGTTTCTCAAATCTCAGGCTTCCTGCCCAGGCCCTGTTTGCAGAGTCAGACATTTCTCTGGAAATGGCCACCCCCCCAGCAGGACTGTTACTTGTGGGGGAGGGGGATCAGGATGTGGGGACCACTCCACATGGCCCCAATCCCACTCCAGGAGCCAATCTGGCCCCAGTTGCTACCACTTGCTTGCATCAGCAGCGGCCAGATCCAGCTTCAAGCCACTTGCAGGGGGCTTGAATCATAGAATCATAGGGTTGGAAGGGACCCCACGAGGTCATCTAGTCCAACCTCCTGCCAAA
>ML682058.1:3885135-3902376 GCA_007922195.1 Podocnemis expansa
GGGGGCTGAGCCACCCCACAGCAGCTCACCCCCTGCTGGTGCCTGCAGCCCCCTTTCTGGGGCTGCAGGGTGAGCCAGCAGCGGCTCACCCCCAGGGGTAACAAAATAGCATGTTCACACTGTGAACTTGCTATTTCGTTTCCCGCTTTTTTTCTTATTTCGAATTAACATTTTGTTAATTCGAAATAAGATATTTCGAAATAAGGTGTTGTTTCGAAACAAGTTGTTTCGACACAACTTGTTTCGAAATAACCCTGTGTGTGTGAACACAGCCTAACAGATTTATTTATCGCATGAGCTTTTGTGGGAGAATATCCCACTTTGTCAGATGCTTTGAAGGGGGAAGACTTACAGAACTGGATGAAAAAAATGCAGGGGAGTGTAAGACATGGGATTAGGTCATACTGCAACAGCAAATCAGAGCATTTCAAAGAATTCAAACTTTAGGAAACAGCATACAGAGGGAGGATGAAGTCAAATTACCTGTTATAATGTGAAAAGAATCCATAGTCATGATTCAGCCCTGCTTTTGCGCAATTTAATTTGCATATTAATTCGATTTCAGCAGTTTCTCTTTGAAGTCTTGATGTCCCATTGATTTTCTTGATGACCATTGTTAACAAGTCATCAATGGAGTGATTAGGAAGATGGAAGTGCTCAGCAACTGTGTGTGTGTGTGTGTGTGTGTGTGTGTGTGTGTGTGTGTGTGTGTGTGTGTGTGTGTGTGTGTGTGTGTGTGTGTGTGCGCGCGCTATGATTTCTGATATCAGTTTTATGAGCGTTTATTCTTCTCCGTAGCGTCTGTCCTGTTTGTCAAACATATAAGGCGTGGGGGCATTTCCAGCACATGATGGCATAAACCACATTAGTGGATGAGTGGGTGAAGGACCTTTAGATGGAGTAGCTGGCTTGATTAGGTCCTATGATGGTGTCTTTTGTGCAGATTGTTGTGTTAGACTTAAAGTGCCACACGACTCCTTGGGTTTTTTTGCTGGACTAGACTAAGACGGCTACCCCTTTGGAAATTGTTGTGTTTCTGTCTGTGCACAAATCACAATGTATAGTGGTTTATGAACTGAAATGATTTTACTAGTGTGTTTCAATTCATTTCAACCATGCAGTGAATGTTCATTTGAGTATTTCATAGCTGGAACTTGTTATTTGAGCTGTTTCACATGGTAATGTTTCTGTTTGCAACATGGATGATGTAGTAGAAATGATCAAAATTTTGTTGAAAAATGTTTTTTTTTGATTTAATTTTTTTTTGGTAAAAATTCCTTATTTTTAATTTTTTTTAAATTCCCTTGGGGGGGCTCTTCAATTTTTTTAATGCCCCAACCCCTTTTCCAGTGAGGAAAAACAGTAAACAAACCCAACCAAACCGTTTTTCTCAAATTTTTTATTCATTCCCCAGCAGCCAAGTATAAGAGTAAGAGATATTTTTCCAACCAAAAATAACAATAATATTTTTAAAAAATTGAAAATTGACAAAAGTATTTTAACCAAAATTAAAATGTTCCTTTTTGTCAAAAAGCCATTTTTCATCATCAAAACTCTACAATGAAAAAATTGTGACCATCTGTAAATATAATCTTTATGAACAGCTTCTATTTTCACCTGGATTGTGATTTGTCATGAAAAAGAAAATCTAAAAAAAAAATCCCTTTGCTATGAGATCAAAACTTGAATTACTTGATCCATTTGTTTGAATAAAATATCACTTAGCAATGAAAAAAGGAAAGGCACAACACTGATAGAATGGCAATGGGATTCAGGTTTATCAAGCATGTTTGCAAATACTTTTATCTGCTCTTTGCCAGATTCTAATCTCTTCTTCCAGTGTGTTTACTGTCAATACTGTCTGTGAAACCTTCCTATTTCTGTCTGCCTCAGCTGCCTCTTCAACTCTGCTTAAATCTCAGCTGAAAACATCTCTTTCAGTCCTGATGCTGAAAAGGCAAAAGTACTCAGTAAATATTTATGTTCTGTATTCACAATATCCCAAATCAGGATGATGCATTTATAGTGTTCATGAAGTTCTTTGCATTCAATCAGTGACAAGGAAGGATGTTAAACAGCAACTATTAAAAATTAAACATTTTTAAATCTGCAGGATTGCATAACTTTCCCCTGTGAGTATTAAAAGAACTGGCTGAGGAGCTCTGTGAACCATTAATTTTGAGTTGTAACAAATAAATATGGGAACAATGGAGATGTTCCAGGGTACTAGTGAAAAACTAACATTTTAACAATATTTTAAAAGGCTAAGGGGAGGTGACCTGGGATGTCCATTAGCCTGATGTCAAGTTTGGGCAAAATCATGGAAAGGTAGATATGGGATTCAATCAGTAAACTATTAAAGGATGGTAGCATAATTAATTAATCAGTATAGTTTTATAGAAAATAGGTCTTGTGAAATAAATTTGATATAATTTTTTAATGAAATCAAAAGTGTGGTTGATAAAGGTAGCGATCCACGTAATGTATTTAGACTTCTGTAATGAATGTGATAGAGTCGTACATGAATTTTTGATAATAAAATTAGCACTATTCAGAGTCAGTGCAGTCTATATGAAATGGATTAGAGGGTGATTAAAAGTTGAAGAAGAAATGTAATTGTACAAGGGGAAAGTCAGCCAAAGGAGATGTTTCCCGTAGGATCCTACAAGGAACTGTTCTTGGCCAAATGCTGTTTAGGAACCTTATCAGCAATCTGGAAGAAGATATAAAATCACTATTAGTCAAATCTGCAGATGACACAAATTGGTGCAGTGGTAAATCATGATAGGGACAAATCAGTTATACAGACTGGCTGTATCTCTTGGTACGGCAGGCTTCTTTGAACAACATGTGTTTTAACTCAACCAAATGTTATGTCATGTATCTAGGAAAAAATCATGTAGGTCTCTCTTATAAGAAGAGAAAAGGTATCCTGGAAAACAGACTCTGAAAACGATCTAAGGGCCATAGTAGGTAATCAAATGAACAAGAGTTCCCAGTGTGATGCTGGAATTAAGAGGAAAAATGTGATCCTCAGATGTATGAACAAGGAAATATGAAGTAAGACTATGACTGGAATACTGTGTTAAGTTCTCAAGTTCCAAAGGGGATCTGTGTTAGTCTAGTTCAGTAAAACAAACAAGGAGTCCTGTGGCGCTGAAAGACTAACAAATTTATTTATTGCATGAGCTTTCATGGGAGAAAATCCTGCTTTGTCAGATACTTTGAAGATGGGTGAAACTTACAGAATGGGAGAAGATAAATGCAGGGAAGTGTAACTCATGGGACCAGGTCATACTGTAACAGCCAATCAAAGCAGTTGTTAAGATTCAAAAACTGTGGAAGATGAGGTCAAATCACCTGTTGTAATGAGAGAAAAATCCAAAGTCCCTATTAAGCCCTGAAGCAATGCAATCAAATTTGCAAATAAATTCAATCTCCACAGCTTCTGTTTGAAGCCTAGATCTGCAAATTTGATTGCATTGCTTCAGGGCTTAATAGGAATTTCAGATTTTGATCTCATTTCAACATGTGATTTGAATTCATCATCCTCTATGTGCCATTTCCAAGTGTTTGAATCGTAACAACAGCTTTGATTTGCTATTACACTGTGACCTGATCCCATGACTTACACTCCCCTGCATTCATTTCCTGCCATTCTGTAAATTCTCCCATTTTCAAAGTTTCTGACAAAGTGAGATTTTCCCCTATGGAAGCTCATGTAATAAATAAATTTGTTAGTCTTTAAGTGCCACAGGACACTTTGTTTGTTTTCATGTCAAGTTCTGGTACGCACATTTCAAACAGGATACTGAAAACTTGAAAGGGGTTCTGAGAAGAGCTACACTAAGGATTCTAACTGTCGCTGGCTATGTCTACATTACAAAACTTAGTTTGAATTAACAAAGTCAAAATAAATAAGTTTGATCTTAATTCAAACTAAACCCGGCCTTAGTAAGTCGAATTAACAAAGTTCACTAATTTGACTTAAACATTAAGTTGAATTAGTGCACTTTGTTAAATTTGAACTAACTGCCCTAATTAGAATTTATTTAGTTCAAATTAAGGCTTAATCCTGGTCTACACTGCCCTTAGTTCAAACTAAGAATCAAACGAAGCGCTTAATTCAAACTAAATTCAGGTGTTACTAATTTGAACTAAGTTTTCATTAGTTTGAATTAAGGAATTCCTTAATTCAAACTAGTGAAAGTCTGTGGTGGATGGAGGCTAAATTAGTTTGAATTAAGGCTCCTTAATTAGAACTAATTTACCAGTGTAGACGCACCCATTGTGAGACTGCAGACGCTTGGAGTAAGTAGTTTTTTCAATACAAGGTTTAGAGCAAGGGTCTCAAACTCAAATCACCATGCGAGCCTCATGAGGACTAGTACGTTAGCCCAATGGGTGCACCACTGAAACCTTTTCATTGAACAATATCGCAAATATCGGTAATGATAGTGTTGCTGAGGGCTGCAGGAAATAGCTTTAGAGGTCATGTGTTTGAGACCTCTGCTTTAGAGTGATTTGATCACAGTGTACAAGTACCAACATAGCAAAGAGAATTCTGTTAGTAGGTGGCTCTTCAATCAACCTACATGTAAAAACATAAAGAAATCTGGTGGTTGGAAACTGAAGCTACACAAATTCAGTGTAGAAATAATTTTTAGCAGTGAAAATAAATAATCATTGGAATAAATTACCTAGGGATGTGGTGGATCCTCCATCTTGTACACTCTTTAAATCAAGTCCTCATGTCTTTCTGAAACATCCTTTATTTCTCAAACAAAAATTATGATTTTCATGCAGAGATTATTGAGTGAGGTCTTTTGGTCTGTGCTGAGCAGGAGGTCAGACTAGGCGATCATAAACTAGTCTGATTTGTAAATCTATATAAATCTATGATTTTTTTTTTCTCCTTAGGTATGCTTCTTAATCTCTCACGTACTCTGTTGTTGTTTTTTAACTGTGTAAAGTATTTGGGGATACTCTGTGTGTTAAAGATGTATATGAAAGAGAATTCAAAGTGAGTTAGAAAGCAAAAGAGACATTGCTACAGTTGCACCAGCAGAAAAACGCCACTGGTAGTCTGAATCTGTTTATCATGATCAATCCTGAAACCAAGGTTCCATCTGAAGCAGAATGACAAATTTTATCTCACAAAATGCTAAGACCTGACCATGTCATACTTTCCATTAGCACACAACTGTGCACTGCACAATCAACCTTTCTACGCACTAGAGAATCGAGGAGACTATGAGTAACTGTTACAGTGAAAACGTGTCACTGAGTGAAAACAAAACCCCTTGTTATTAGAATTCCCAGCCATTTTCTCAGTGCTGGTGCTGTGGATCATATAGACCATTTAGACATCTTTCTTATTATCAGCAAGGTGGACAGGATTGTCTCAATGTATGTAAATGATAGTGGGAGTAGAGTTCCATAATAAAAGGGCTACAGATGTCAGGGATATAATTATTTAGGGTACTGGGAACCAACAAGTTGGCTGTGGCAATCCTGGCAATGCTTACTGACTTCCCCTACCATCTGTCACATAGTCAGGGCACATGTACAGTTCTGCCTGTGCTAGGGAAGCTTTCATTTATGTAATTCATTCTGAGTGTCTTGGTTTTGTTTTTAACCTGTTTAGCCTTTTTCTTGATGCTGAACATATACTGTTTCATCAAAATGTCTGTAGAACAGGGAAAGAAAGATAAGCAGTGATGCACTTAAAGATGACAGGAAAACAACCTACGTGGTGCATCTGCCTTTTAAATTTACATCTCAGAAAATAAATCTGGGCATGGTAGGGAAGTGGGGAGCAGAGGCAAGCTTAAATTCATTAAAGCAAATGAAGATGCTTGTTTACCTCTTAAATATCTATGACATTTTTGTGATTTTTTCCCCCTTTTAAAAAAGAAAGAAGAGAACGTTGCTTCTGGCTACAAAAATTTCAAAACATCTCAGGTCTACACAACTGTATGCATGCCATCATTGATCCATCTGTGCTACACATCGCAGAACACCAGTTTGGAGGGGTGCTTTAAAGATTGTGTGGGCCAGTTGAGATAATTGCCCCACAGATTAGAAATGTTAACATTGAGGTAATTGCTCCAAAGATACGAGATGTTAATGTGCAATGTTGAGACACACCTCTCGGGTGTGTAAAAATGGATTTGAAATCTCTGATAAGGAAGCAAATGAGTCAATGGTTATGTTCACACACGGGGTTATTTCGATACAAGTTGTTTCGATACAAGTTGTACCGAAATAACGCCTTTTTTCGAAATATGTTAATTCGAATTAACAGTTTGTTAATTCGAATTAAGGAAAAAAGCAGGAATCGAAATAGCATGTTCAGACAACAGTTATTTCGAAACAAGTCACCGTTGTTTCGAAACAACATGGTCAGATGGCATTGTTTCGAAACAATCGTTTCGAAACAAAGTTGTTTCGCCCCACACGGGGTTTAAGTTGTTTCGAAACAACATCATTGTTTCGAAATAACGGAACCCGTTATTTAGTTTCTTTCCTTTCTGTAAGTTCACCCATCTTCGAAGCATCTGAGGAAGTGGGATCTTCTCCCACGAAAGCTCATGAAAAAATAAATCTGTTAGTCTTAAAGTGCCACACAACTCCTTGTGTATTTTACACCACTGACTGACTGGTGTAAGCTTTAACAGCAGCCCAGGCCCATAGCTAGTGTTTTGCTCTTCCAGCTGTCCTAGGTATATCACAAAGGTCAGTCTCATTGTGGTGTATAGGGTTTTATGATACTGGATTCTAGGTATTGCTTTTTTAATTAAAATAATTCTGCTTAGCTCTCTGCTAAGGGTCAGGGATATGAAGAGATAGAATATAGATGACTTTTAAATGAGAAGTACATTTTGGTCTTTCATTCTTCTGCAGACATAATGTTCATTCTTTATTTGTCACAGCCTGAAAAGGCATGTTTCGCTCTCTGTGCAGGAAACAAACATGAAACAAAGACAGTGGTGCTTGGCAGTTGTAATGTGAAGGGTTAATTGCTGAAATGCGGCAGCCTGATGGAAAGACGCAGCAGGTGTGTGCCTAACTTATTGGGTATGCAGTGAGGAGATGTGGTTCCTACCCTTGGGGGGACAGTATATTGCCAGTTAACACCCTAAAAATGGCACTGTGGACAACTACAGTATGAATGATGGCTTGAGCTAGTCATACAGACCCAAAGACTGGACTCAGGCCCTTGGCACAATGTCCACATGGTTATTTTTAGGGCAGTAGTTTGAGTTTGTCTACCTGCCCTGGGAATCACATTTCCCAGCTGCAGTGTAAATATACATTGGGGTGTTAATAAATAAGCAGGTACACATAAATAAGGAGCTCCAATGATGTGGAAGGATTTTTGGTAGAATGACCAGAGTACGGTGACAAAAGAACACGGTAACTCAAGTATACATTTAAATTTCATCTGTTTGTGCAGCATTTTGTTACACCCAGCCAGAGACACCCCCTGTAAGTGGCAACTAGTTGTTTTCATGCAGACACAGAAAGAGAAAGTGAACTCCACATTGTGAACCATATTGTTTTTTCTTGCATCCCTGCTTTGATCTTTCTCTGTTCTCTGGCTTCTGCCTGTACAGGGAGGAGACTGAAAAACTGGATATGGTACAGATTAAGGCAGCAAAGCTGCAAGAGGTTGTCAGGAGTTAAAGTTATGCAGAGAGTGGGGGTGGGAGGGAGGTGAAGAGGCTTGCACTCTCTGAAAAAGAGACAAAACTACTGCAAGGTACAATATTTCTGAAAGGTTATAGAGAAGATGAACATCACAGAACTGTTGAATCCTGTGGCACCTTAAAGACTAACACATTTCTTTGGGCATAAGCTTTCGTGAACTCCAGCCCACTTTGTCGGATGCACGCAGCAGCATTTGTCTTGAACCTCACAAAGTGAGCTGGAGCCTACAGAAGCTTATGCCAAAAGGAATTTGTTAGTCTTAAGGTGCCACAGGCCTCTTGTTGTTTTTGCTGTACACAGATCGACATGGCTACCCCCACTGGAACAGAACTATTTGAGAGGGTCACAGCTCAAAAATAAGACAGACAGAACCGAGGTGAAGAATGAATTTATAGAACAACTGGTGTTTAAGTGACCTCTGGGTGCTGAGGAAAATTAATATGTAGACTGGATAACCAATAGCAGCATCATGGGGTGTCTACCCTACTCAGGTGAACACAAGCTAAAAGGGTTAGGTGACTAAATTAGCCAAGCTGCTGCCCCTGAAGGGTGTGTCAGGTTTGACTTGTTATTAAATTCACATGGAGGAGTTGGATATTCTTCACAAGAAAAAGAAGTGAAAACTGTTAAGGCAGATGCAGCAGAGAAGCAGTAGGGAACTTCTTGTTTCTGAGAAGTGCCTGGGTAAATCAGACTGAAGAAGGCCACTGGGAAGAAAATAATTCCTGTGGCAGGTCTTAGAAAGGAGGGGAGGCACAGAGAGGCAGTCGTGAGGGTTTGGTGTTTCAGCAGAGAGAGGAGGTGCAGAGAGGACCTAGGGAGAAGCCAGAGGCCTGGGGACCAGAGCAGAAGCTGTGTTAAGCAGAGACTGCAGGGAAGAAGTACATGGGGCTTGATGGTAAGCAGTGGCAATTGCAGTGGAAATGGTGGAAACAGCAGCATGATTGACCTAGTAGTTGAATACAGGGTTCCTGGAACAAGACCCCAAGCAGATGGTGGGCCGGGTTCCCCTAGCAAGCATGAAGAAAGGCTGCACAAAAGAGTGACAGAAGGACTACTGAGCCCAGGCTGAAGAAAACTATTGACAAGGAAAAGCTCTATACAGTAAAAATGCTGGAGAGACTGATACCACTGATAAATTAAGATGAATTATATTTGTGTCCATTCTTAAGGGGTGTGTGTTACATGTTTTGTCCTGTCTGATGTCTATGGATTTTATTATATATAACACAGTGGTGTTCCTGAAAATCTGGGGTTGGTTTCTTCTGGAGAAGAGAAGGCATGGGAGGTGGTGGGGCAAGGCAGACAAGCATGATGACAATTTTCAAGCATATAAAAAGTTGCTATGAGGAACAGGCTGACAAATTGTTCTTGTTAACCCCTGAGAATAGGGTGAAATGTACTAGGTTTAAATTGCAGCAACTGAGGTTTAGGTCGGATGTTAGAAAAAGCTTCCTAACAGTCAGGGTAGCTGAGTACTGGAACAAATTGCCTAAGGAGGTTTTTAACAACAGGTTGGACCAGGGGTTCTCAACTGCTGTGTCACAACACAAAAGTGTGTTACAGCACAGCAGCTGAGTATGTTACCACAACTCACCTTGCTGCCAAAAGAAACTCTGTCCTCCTGGAGGGTTTTGCTTCCAATGGCAAGGAACTTCTTCCTGCAGAGGCAAGTTGCAGCTTCAGAGAGCTTGGGTTTTGTGCAACCTCCAAAACCGCAGTCAGTGGTGACTTTTAAAAGTGGCAGGGGGCTTTCCTTTATTGGAGTATGGCCAAAAGTGCCTCCATCCACAGCTTTTTATGGTGGTGGTGAGGCCAGCTGTTTGGTCTTGAGCCTCCACTGAAAATTTTTGTTCAGCAGCAGTGCACTTCTGTGTTGTGAATGGCTGGCCACACTGCTAACTGTCATGACACAGAAAACATTGAGAACTCCTGGATTAGACAAACACCAGTCAGAAATGCTTTGGTTATTACTTAGTCATGCCTTCAGAGCAGGGGACTAGACTGGATGACTTATGTCCCTTCTAGTCCTGTGATTCTGTGATTCAATTATTCTCATACTCTGTCTTAGTGCACTTACTTGACCAGGAGTGCTCCAAATGTGGTCTATGTAGCAAATCTGATACCTTGAGATCTGCAGTGTACCTTGGCTGATGTATATTTTTGTTAAAGAGTCTGTGGCCGATGGAGGTGGAAAAGCCAAACATACTATGTTCCTTCTTGACCCTAGCAGAAGCCTACACATTTCATTTCTCTGTATTAAAGGATGACTGTGGCCACAAGTGTTGCCATTTTATATAAATAAGATGAAACTCTGACTCTTGTCACCAGTCTTATTTGGGTAGTGGTCAGCTATGGCATAGTGCAATCCCAGAATGTTATTTTGAGATAGCATTATTGGCCTCTCAAATTCCATTTTTTTGGGAACTGCCAGCCAAACTGAATCTTCCAGCTTCAGCCTATTTCTCTTAAATTTGTAGCCACTGTTGGCAACATCCACCATTCACTGAAATCAAATCCAAAAAGATACAATTGCACACAAGGTAATGTATATAACATAGAATTGGCAGTCAGAATATAGATTTTTCCCATCTCAACCTATATCCAAGCAATAGTCAATGGAAGAAAAAGATTAGGAGACAAAAGTCAAGGTCACCAAGGTCAGTATCATTTCCCTTTAGAATCTGCAGGTGCATGGACCAAAACAAGAAAATTCTGAAGCTAACCTGTTCTAGCTAAAGGAAAATCTATGACAATTAAAGGCATGTGCTAAAGAGAACGAATAACCCAGAACCCTGATAGAATCCTTGTTCCCAGTCATAAGCATTGTGTTATGTTTAAAAATTCAAAAGGCTCATTGGCATCTAATGTAAGTTCCACTATTTTGCTAAAGAGATTTAATGGCCCACAATTTAATTGGAAGTGAAAGTATCCCCCAAACGACTCTTGATAAAGTCTTTTGGAGACCAAAGTCAATATCTATGGGCCTTCTGAGAAGCAGCTATTGATTGCCTGTCTAAGCTAATGAGCATTAAAACTCAAGGAGATTCAGGAGCACATCTCACTATTACAAAGCCTTGCACCTAATAAAATTGGCATATATTGACTGGTCCATTGTAAAACCCAGAATACGAATAAAATATGTCATATTCTTGTGAGAGCTAATTGGAGTTTTGTAGCATCCAATGACATGTAAACTAAGAACATCCGTGGTAGTGTTAGTGTTGCCTGATCAGAGTAGAGCTGCATTTCAGGAAGTGGATGGGTGTCTTTGTACATGATGGGCATAAACATACCAGGTTATGGAATGGGCTGATTCCTACCCATTAATAATCTGATCTTTTATCTCGTTGAAATTGTATAATAACGTCATCTTGTGTTTTTAGATATTCTTTCATCTCAAAGAGCTTTGCAAACTGCATACAGTATATAAATACACAGGAATCATTTCATCTCTCTCTAAAATGAAGGCACTCAGGCAATTATTTTGTCCTTCTGCGGAATGCAGCAGCTGTTTAACAATATCAACAGTTCAAGGCAGAAAGCAAAGAAGAATAGAGTATCCAGCTGAAGCTGCATGAGGCATATGAGATGTACATGGCACAAGTTGGAATTCATTCATGCTGGAGCTAGCTTCTCTACTTCTGCAGCAAATAAATACAAAAAATGAAAGGTCTTTAATGTGTTCAGGACATGATGTTTCATCTGAAAAACAATATCCACAAGCACCATGGTAGGGCACTAGTTCAAGGCTGACTGAGATAGATGTGTGTCATTTAATGAATCATCAGCACCATTTAGACACATGCATAAGTAGCTAGTTGAACGGTGGCCATAATCTTCCGTAGAGTGTTAAGCAGCTAGTTCAGCAATGGGCTTTGGGAATCACTAGTGTTGGGAGCTAAAAAACCCATAAAGACCTCAGATGAACTTTCTCTGCTGTAAATTTGCTGATAACTATGGGTATGGAGTTTTGCCAGGAGGAAGCTGGCCAATTAAACTGAGAAGAAGAAAGCACCCTATCTTGAAACCCTTTTGCCTTATTCAACTATGCCAGAGCCTCTTTGTGTGGACTACTGAAAAGGTTATTGCTCTACTTTAGTTTTGGACATTAATCCAGCCCAAAGAAAATTAGAGATGGCTTTTTGAGATTAGAAATAACAGCAAAAATTTCTTATTTAGTATTTTGATGTGAAACAGGAAAATCTCATTATGGAATCAGGCCTTTAGCCTCATAATCTGATGGCATTTAATTTTTCCAGAAAGTCATTCTGAATGTTTAGATTTTAACAGTTTGTGTTTCACAGAAAATTACATCTTGGCAAGGGAGACAAGGTTTACTCAATGGAGAATATTTTGGCTCCAATTCCTCTAGTATGAAGAGAACTTTTGGAGGGCTAGAAATTATGTTGTGACAAATAAAAGTGAAAGCAATGAGAATCATGTGGCACCTTATAGACCAGGCATGGCCAAACTGCAGCTCGGGAGCCGCATGTGGCTCTTGAATGAAAAAGTGTGGCTCATGGAAGAACATCAGCAAATCAATTTAGTAAGTAAAAGCATATGGCTATATGCCTCAGTGCAGCTCTTGAAGGTTTAATAATAAATTTTTGTGGCTCTTGAGTTCCATAAGTTTGGCCACCGCTGTTATAGACTAACAGATTTCTTCGAGCATTAGCTTTCATGGGCTTCAATTCACTTTGTCAGATGCATCTTATGCTGGAAGAAATCTGTTAGTCTATAAGGTGCCACAGGACTCTCACTGCTTTTGCTATACACAAGCTAACACATCAACCCCTCTGGAAATTTCTACCAAATAAAAGTGCTAGTCCGTCTTGTCACACCTGGAGATATGGTCTTTGCCAGAAAAAGTAGAAACCTAAATCATGAAGCCCTAAATTTTAATGTATAAGCCAGTTTTAGAAGAGACCAAAAGAAAGTAGGGTCAGCAGATTTCATTCAGGAGGCGAATGAAAAGTGCAGGGATTGTAATGAGGTTAAAAAGTACAACCAAAGTATATTTGTTGGGAACACTGATCAGAGAGCTCCTTTACTACAGAAAGAGATCAAGAGAACTGGAGGAGCTAAGGGTGCTGGCATATATGCCCACCAATGATGTGATGGGCCCAAAGCAGGGCCATAACTATGAATAGGGGCACCCAGGGCAAGCAGCCCCAAAGGAGCCCCCCCACCTGGGCCCCAATGCAGGGCCCATCCATCCCAGTAGCAGGGGGTCTCTTCCGCCCACCCCCAGCAGCCAGAGCCAGGTGGGGGATCCCTTCCCTGTCAGCTGGGTGGGGGGTCCCTACCCTGCCGTGGCCAGAGCTGGGTGGGGGAGGGGTCCCTTCCCCGCCAGCGGCCAAGTGCAGCCAGGGCCAGGCAGAGGGTGCTCTGGCCACTCTAAACTGGGTGGCAGGGTTATGCACCCCCCAATCAGGCTCTTGGTGCTCTGAGTGGGCAGCAGGGAAAGCACCCCTCACCACCTGGCTCAGCATGGGTAGACCCAGGTGGGGAGCGCCCTCCCTGGCTCCCAGAGGAATGTGCCCAATTCCTGCCGCCATAGTTATGGCCCTGGTCCAAAGTGGCCCTCTCACACAGGCAAGAGTGAACCATGCAAATATATATATTTGTTGATCTATTAATCTTGCTCTTCTTGAGTTGTCCCATGTAATTAGTTGAGCCCATTTCTTTTTTTGCCTCTCCTCTTCTTGGTGCATGGGTCACTCTTGCCTGTCATTCAGTCCCCTCGTTACCAAAAGTCCTGTTTGTTGCTGTCAGGAAGGTCTAACCAAAAGCAGAAATGAGCTGCAAGTGAACTTTATAGGCTGGCCCTAGTCACCTGACCTGGTCAATGTTACAAAGATTATTTAAAAGCCCTATTATATGTATTCCAATGATTCTAGTAGTTACTAGTCGCCTTATAAAAGCATGACTATGAGGTTGGGTGATCATTATTTGCTTGTGGTCTTTGGTCTACTTTGTTTTGGTGGGGAGGGGTGGGAAGCAATAAAAAGTCTCTAAAAAGCAGAAGTCAGTAACACTGATTGTAATTGCTTTGACTGTATCTCCCATCTGAGCTGCAAGGTGACTCACAGGAAGCTGAGATAAGGTTAGTTTGTGCAGTAACCTAGTTGTACAAGAATCTTTCAGGATCTCACTGAAGAAAGCACACAAACATCCAACGTTTAATTGAAAGGAAATGTCTGTTGTGAGAAGGCTGCACTTAAAAGATGAATCAGAAAGGAGAAAATAATAATTTCCAGATAACACAAGTTGTTTAAGGCAAAGTTTCAGAATACTCTGCTGCTGCAATAAAGCTCTAAAGCCAAATATATGTGGATCCTTTTACCTTGGTGCTCACTAGCTTTGGTCAGGAGTAATAGCTTCTCTGGTTATAGGATGGAAATGACAGCCTTTCATCTTGATAACTAGTTAATTCTGATAACACCAGTGTTAAATTATTTCCAAATGAACATGCTTGCAGCGCCTACCATCTTCTGCGTGGTAGCTGCTGACTTTATCTGTATGGCTATGTTCACATGTAAACTCTTATTTTGAAATAAGTTATTTCAAAATGGCTACGTTCACACAAAGGGGGTTATTTTGATACAAGTTGTTTTGATACAAGTTGTATCAAAATGAGGCATTATTTCAAAATAAGTTAATTCAAATTAAGAGTTTGTTAATTTGAATTAAGGAAAACAGCTCAAAGCGAAATAGCAAGTTCAGACAACAGTTATTTCGAAATGAGTCACTGTTGTTTCGAAACAACATGTTCGGATGGCATTGTTTCAAAACAATCATTTCAAAACAACGTTGTTTCATCCCCACATGGGTTTTAAGTTGTTTTGAAACAATGCCTTCTGTGGACATAGCCTACACATTCTCCAAGCAGCTGATGAAATGGGTTTTTCTCCCATAAAAGCTCTCACAATAAAAACATTTGTTAGTCTTTAAAAGGGCCACCAGCCTTCTTGTTTGCTTTGCTGTACTAGACTACCTCTTTGGAATGCAGCAAGAACAGTAGCTCCTAATTTTTTCCTCACTCAAAATGTGTGCTGTGCTTTAAAGTATTTTGCCAAGTTCCAAAGGGGGCAGCTGTGTTAGTTTAGTCCATCAAAAGTCACAGGACTCCTTGGTTCTTTTGAAGTATACAAAATTAGGGCCAGCTGTTGAAAATCAATAGGAATTGAGGCTGCTCAGTACATTGCATGATCTGGCACTATTACTACCTTGTCTGCCTTGGGAAATGCCACATCAATGTCTTGGCCTTCAAATCAATGAGGAACAGGGCTGACACAGGCAAATTAAAATTCTGAGGAAGAAGACTACCCCAACAACTTCAGCTGCTTTCCGTCTTTCAGTTGAGTTCCAGACATGATGGGGAGCCTTTCTGAACTCTGACAAATAGGTCGTGTGAGCTAGGCATCCACCCATCTCTAAACATCTGGGATTAAACAAGTGTTAGTAGTTAATGGCTTGCCATCTGTGTGCGGGGCTGACCCAAGGGTTTTTGGTGCAATGAACTATAATTTTGGCACCCCCTCTCCCACATATGATAAGAGATAATGTATTAATGTATTTTTTAAAAAATAGAGAAAAAAATTACTTTCCATCTAATTTGGTGCCCCTTGAAGTTTGGCACCCTAGGCAACCTCCTAGTTGGGTGTGTTCACACAGCAGTCTTATTTCAAAACAACAGAGGTTGTTTCGTAGTAAGAAAGGCCATGTTCACACAACACACTGTTGTTTCAAAACAACGGGTTCGGTTGTTTTGAAACAATGGCGTTGTTTCGAAACAACTTAAACCCCACGTGGGAATGAAACAACGTTGTTTTGAAACAATTGTTTCGAAACAATGCCGTCCAAACATATTGTTTCGAAACAACAGTGACTCGTTTCAAAATAACTGTTGACTGAACTTGCTATTTCGCTTTGAGCTTTTCTCCTTAATTCGAATTAACAAACTGTTAATTCAAATTAACTTATTTTGAAATAAGGCGTTATTTCGATACAACTTGTATAGAAACAACTTGTATCTAAATAACCCTCTGTGTGTGAACATAGCTGTTCACCTATGGTTCAGCCAGCCCTGCCTGCATGGAAGAAGAGCAGAGTAGCTCCATTTGTCTCTCTGCAGGATACAAATACTTCCCATTGACCTGAGTGGGAGAAAAGGGCTCTACAAGTTTAACAGAAAGAAAAAGTGCTTGTACATAGATGTGGTAGCAATCTCTGAAGAGGGAAAAGTGAAATGTCATCACAAGGGTGTCAGAAACAGAGTGCTGCTCTCCACACTTTAGTAAAAACAAAATTTTTATTGAATTTTCTCTCTCTCTCTGGTGGAATCAATGCAGACTTTTCACACAGTGAGCCTGAAAATAGAGATTGTTAAATGATTTTCTGCACTCTTTCAAACCTAAAAAGGTCCAAAGTGTGCAGAGAAATAACAGCTTATAATGGCCTAAGCTATAGGAAATTCAGTTTTCAGGCTACTTTGTACATGAACCTGCATTCAGGAATAGTTTTTGCATATATTTACAAGTGTCCACTTGTAAGTTTCCTTTTTTGTGTTTAAGCTCACTGAAGATTCTCTGTTAAGCCAAGCCAGTTGCCTGCCATATTTGCTATTCTTTCTGCACATTAGGATGGATTTTTCCTGTGCCCTCAGCAAAGGTTTCTTTAACATACAGGTAGTTTCCTCAGACTCCTTTCCTTCCCATATTAGCCTCCCAGGGGATCCTGCCCATCTCTTCCTAAGGGAATCAAAGTTTGCTTTTCTGAAATCCAGTGTCCATATTCTGCTGCTCTCCTTCCTTTCTTGAATCAGGGTACTCAGTTTGGTTATCTCATGGGCTATGTTCACACACAGAGGGCTTGTTTCAAAACAAGACGTTTCGAAACAAGCTGTTTCAAAATAAAGGGTTATTTTGAAACACCTTATTTTGAAAGACAAAAAAAGTGCTTTCAAAATAAGGGAGCGAAATAGCATGTCCACAGTGTGAACATGCTATTTCACTTGGGGAGGGGACTGGAGGCACCCGTGGGCTGAAGCGCAGCAACAACCTCTGTTGTTTCAAAATAAGAATGCTGTGTGAACACACCCATAGTTACTTCTGCCTGGGTTTCCATCTGCTTCTACTTCCTTGCGAGTTCTTCCCTCTTTGGGTGGCAGGTCATGAGGAGCTCAATCAAGAGGTAATTTATGGAGTATGTGCACGTGTGCATCCTTCATTTTTATACCATTCTCCCCCTTTTTGAGGATTATCTCCAGATGGGGATCAGATAGTAGGAATTAAATTCACACAGATTCTAAAGGGATATCCCTGTTAACGTATTTCAGAAAAACAAAAAAGGAGTCCTGTGGCACGTTTAAAGACTAAGGCTATGTCTACACACGATTTTTTTATTTCGAAACATGTTATTTCGATATAACTTATTTCGATATAACCTGTTATATCGAAATAACTTGTTTCGAAATAACAAAATGATGTCTTCAAAATAAGGGAGTGAAATAGCAGGTCCACA
>ML682058.1:3902776-3996892 GCA_007922195.1 Podocnemis expansa
ACAACGCTCTTTCGAAGGCAACGAGGTTTAGCTTCTTTCGAAAGGACCACGGCCATTTCGAAAGAAGCGGTTTGCTTCTTTCGAAATGGCCGTGCGTCGTGTGGCCATGCCATTCCTTATTTCGAAATAACCTCTGTTGTTTCGAAATAAGGACTGTGTGTGGACATACCCTAACAAATTTATTTATTGCACAAGCTTTCTTGAGAGAAAATTCCACCTCATCAGATGCTTTGAAGATAAATTCCTAATCTTTGAAGTGTCTAAGGAAGTGAGATTTTCTCCCACAAAAGCTCATACTTTACACAGACATTCCCTCTTGTGTCATTGTCATTATGTAAAGTTCTCACTCACATCCTTCTTTGTTCTGCAGAATGGTGACTTCACTAGTGATAGTCTGTAATAATTCATCTGATTATGGTGATACTTGGCTGGGGCTCCAGTGTGTCTTTGGGCAGGTCTACACTACCACTTACATGGATCTAACTTTCTTCAGTCAGGGGTGTGAACTCCCCCCCCCAGTGCAATTAAAGTTACCTGAGTGCTCTTCACACTGGCACTATGTTAGTGGGGGACATACTTGTGTCTGTAAATCACTATTAGCTCTGTCTCTCTATCTGATTTTTTTGGTTAGATCAGTGTTCTTCATGTCTACAACCTAATACAATTCGTGACAAAGATCCAAGCCCCACAATGAACCATGGCAGAGCCATGTTCCTTTGTCATACTGTTCCAGAAAGCGATCCTTCTCCTCAGCATTTGATTCATAAGAAAACTGACACTCTCCTTGTTGGCTTTGATAGAGGTGTGTTAATCACTGAGGCTATGTCTACACTCAAGAATGCTAGTTTGAACTGTTAGTTCAAATTAATTAATTCAAATTAATTGTGATTAATTCAAACTAACTTAGTTCAGATTAGCATGTCTACACTAGAAGCCTAAATCAAACTAGTATGTCCATGCACAAGACTTGCTAGTTCGGCTTAGGTGGGGGGCACCATGGGAAGTCTGGAAGCGTGGCACCCAAGGAGGGCCATGGCCCCACCTAATCCATTAAAAGAGGAAGGCACCCTGGGAGGAAGAAGGTCAAACTGCCTTTAGTTTAAACTAATGGTTAGTTCAAAGTAAGGTGGCTCCGTTCGGTTAGTTTGAACTAATAAGTTCAAACTAACCGTTAGTTAAAGGCATGCTTTACAAGTTCAAACTAAACTTTCCGTAGTTAGAACTATGGAAAGTCAGTGTGGCCATGGGCTAATTTAGTTTGAGTTAAGCCTCCTTAATTCGAATTAAATTCCTAGTGCAGGCACAGCCTGATTGTTTCTGTGCAGTACATAGGGGTTGCTGCATTATCAGAAATAATACATGTGATTTGTAGCACTGGAAGCCACACTGATTCAACTTCAGGAAGACATGGAAACAGTGATGGAAAAATAAGCCATTTTAGGGAGCAGTGGAAAAATTGTGTGGGCTTTTCTTTTCCCTCTGTCAAGCAGGAGATGAGGTTGTCACTGACAGCAAGATGGCTCTCAAAAACAGCTGTCTGCAGGACTGGATCAGGTGCTCATGATGCTGCCAAGCTACTTCACTGGGGATTTCAGAAATGAGAAGAATGCGTGTGATGCCTGTTCAGAGATTTCAGGGAGAAAGCCAGGTCTAGCTTAATTCAGCCCACACAATTCTCAGAAAAAAATATCTAGATCCTCTACTTTGGTGCTGGGACCCCAGCTTTTGCAAATCCTTCCAAAGGTTCCAGTGTTTCTGTGAGGCTTACAAACAGAACAAGGGGTATTAGCACAAGTGAAAGGGAAAATAACTCCTTTTGTTCTGTATCTTCCAATGTGTCATGCCGTTCTCTGTTTTCTCTAGCAGGGGCTCCTTCCTGCATAGCATTAAGCACATTGGAAATGACAATCAAATATTCATAATTAAATGTATTACAGTTTTCATGCCATGAGCCCTACAGATAAGACTGAGACTGCTTTTTCATTCTAACTCTGTAGTTTGCATGTACCTTTTCTTCAGCAAAAGAGCTGGATTTGTTCTGAAATTTCACAGGCCAGTTTCATCCTTAGTGTGTATACATAGCAAAATAAACAAGGAGTTCTATGGCACTTTTAAAGACTAACAAGTTTATTTATTGCATGAGCTTTCGTGGGAGAAAATCCCACTATTGAAATCACATGAATGGAAGTCAGTGTAACTACACTAGGGGTTAATCTGGCTTCTCATGCTCAATCACAATAAGAGAGTATAGTCAAAGTACAGCTGTTACTGACTTATATAAACAATGAGAAGCTGCCCCATGAGATAGTTGTGATTTACAGGGACTTCCTTTGATCATTCAGTTCCTATTGTGAGACTGGCCTTTAATAGGAACTGTTTTACTAAACATGCCCTTTCTCAGGACTGTCTTGGCAGTGGAAAATGGCTGTCACTTTAAAGCAAATTTCCCATTGGACTGACTGAGTCTACTGGGCAACATTAGGTAAGTCACTTCTCTCTACCTTGTTTTACTGTCTCCAAGATGAGGATAATGATAGTTATTTCCTTTGTAAAACACTTTGAGACTTTCCCATTGAAAATAGTTATTTGTATTCATTATTTTTTAATTGGCTGAGGCTTGTGTGTAGCTTTTATGTTTTCTAGCTGGATAAGAATTCTTCAGTCCTGATTATGCTTTTTCCCCTTTATACCAAAGTAGATGGCCTGTCCTTTTACCTTCTTTTCTGTTCTTAAAAAATTAAGTTGTTTTTGTGTGTATGAAAAATGCCAAGACAGTTGCAATGTGAAACCTTAAATTTGGTATGTTCAGTAACTAAACTAAGATTGGAAGAAGAATGGAAAGGTTCATACTTTAAAAGTTATGAGTTTGTTTGTATGCAAAGATTATGATATATGGATACAGCACTGAAGTAATGTGTAGGTGTTTTGCCTTATAATGTGTATGCCCTCAGTCTGTGCTCACACTGGATTCAGAGAGAATTTTTTATTGTTCTTTCAGCAGATAAATTTATGTTCCAGGTGATTGTTCCTTGATCCAAAGGTCACCAGACTTTCTTAACATGGTGTGTGCGTGTGTGTGTGTGTGGGGGGGGGGGCAAAGTATTTTCTGTAGCCCTGTTCTCAGAAATGGCTGAACTGTTTGGCTGAAAATTTTCAGATATAGTTAACCTGAAGCAGACACCTGGCATGAAAGTTTTCAGGCCAGGTGGTTCAAGTTTGTCAAAGTTGTAAGTAGAACTGTTCAAAGCTTGGAATTTCAAAATGTCCTTACCTCCTCAGTCAGAATCCAAAGTCAAAATTGTGACATGAAAATTTTGAAAAATTCAGAACTGAATGAAACACTTATCACAAAACACAGCCAAATGCCAGGACATGATAAAATCCAGAAAGATGTCATTCCAGAAAAGAGAGCTTAAATGAAGCAAAGGGAAATAGAGAGAGCCATGCACTGAGAGATAATAAAATAGAAAACTCCATTAAAACTTTATATTCAGGATGCAAAAAATAAGTAAGTCCAAAGCAATGCAGCAATAGGGCACTGTCTTCTTGTCAGCACTGCATTTATTCTTATTTTGTTGTTGTTCCAAGTGCCAAGGTGATAATTAATGCTCTGGCTCTGGCACTTCTCAGCAGAATAAAGATGCCAGCCAGCAATGAGGACAGATGGAGGGAGAGAAATAGCAAATAAATGCTCAGGCTTAAAAGGATGCTTTGCAAGGCCAAATCAGTGATACTGACAATTGATGAAAAGAGTTTGAGTTAGAGGCATTTTTCCCAAGAGTGACTTTTTGTGTGTATTATTATTATTATGAATTAGCAAGATTAATGGATTTTTTTTTTTTTAAAAATGTATCGCTCCATGATGTTATAATGGAAAGACACTAGCATACACAGGTCCTATTAGGAAGAATGGTGTATGACTTCACGCTTTCCTAGAAGCCTAATCTTAGATGTTTCTTCTGGTGATAACACAGCCATATCTCACAGGGCTATTGTGGAGGGATAAACTGATTAATGTGAGTGAGGTGCTCTAAACCAAAATCATGAATCCTATCACCAATTTAAAGAGGCTATCATGACCCATCCAGTCTCTGTCCCCACTAAGGCCTAAGTGACATGATTATAGGGATGGCATTTCATTGTGAACTACTTGGAACCAGAGCCACAACTAATTTTGCACAGGTCAGCTATCAGATGATAGATATTGTCAGTCTTTATCAGCTAAGTATTTCAACTAGTGACTTCAGCAATGTGTCCTATTACTATTCTGCTGGGTCTTTCATCTCCCTTTGCTCAGGACTTCTTTTAAATAGCAGTCTTTAAAGTAAGCTGCAACATGCTTGAAATTCACTGCAGTGTCCCTGAACAAATGAGTGTCTTCAGGTGTTTGTTCTTTATCTGCAGATCAAAGAGATTTTACCAGGGTTTAAGCTTCTTCCTCCCCCACACTCCCCTCCCAACAATTAAAAAGTAGTTTACCTGCTTTCATGTCATATCTCAGCATCCATCACTGGGTTCACATATACAAACCTAAAGCAGTCACCTCCAGTTTGTGGTGACTATGACATCATTTATTCCCTCTCATTCTCTGTGTATCTTATATCTGTTTTTTTTATCCCTTGCAGCTGCTGCTCTTTGTTCTTCTTTTGAATTGTGTGATCTATGTGTGGCCAAAGTAAACATCTCTAATTCGGAATCAGCTGGATGTTTGCCACTTGCTTCTCTTCAGAGCCATTTATCCCCTGTTAAGCCCTGCTTCATATATTCAGCTACACATTTTAGACAATATCTTCTCCCTCCCCCCACAAAAATATGACTGTTTTGGTACGGATCTGGAATTAATTTCCCCTTGATTCACTGAGTATGAAGGGATTTGTCCCGTTAATAGTACCTTTTCTCTTGTGAGTCTTTGGCACATTTCAGCAGTTCCAACACTGGAGTTACTATGGATGCTGCTCATTTTGTTCAGGTCTCTATTGGGCCATGGTTATTTGGTCTAATTATCTTTGTAATAACTCTACCTTTTAGGCTTTTTGCCACTTATTTTTTTATTGAGCGTCTTTATTCTTAACACTTCCACATATTGATTTTTTCCCCCATGCAGACTTTTGCAGCTGTTTATCTTACTCCCATGCATTACAGGAGACCTTCATGAGAGGAGTGAATGCATACCTGTAGAAGCGTGTGTATGTGGCGCTTGAATACTGTATGAGGAAGTTGCATTTATGTGGGAGAGAGAGCGAGAGCGTGTACTTAGCTGTATGTAATATGAAAGAGCTTTCTCAGTTTCAGAGAAATATGGCTCTTTGCATAACTTACTGTGTAAGTGTGTACTTATATATTCAGGGTAAAAGGCAAATGAGTGTATGTGAGAGAAAGGTAGATATATGTGTGAATAGGGGATGGCATCTCAGTCAGGAGGTCTGCAGGAATTGGGTGCTGCTCAGTTAAAAATCTGTCAGACTTTTCTCCCATGAATACAAGTGGTAAGATCAGTCAAAGAGGCCTCATCCTCCACTAACTGCAGCCTGTGATAACACCTAAAGCCAGGCATGTTTTTATTGTTCCTATAATGCACAGAGAAAGCACTTGTGTCCAATTATTAAATGTGTTCTGTGGTTGCGTTGCTTCTTGTCTGCAGCTTTGCTCTTTAAAGAGCAGGTTGCCAGCAAGGAAGCTTGCCTTACATTTCTTTGTCTGAAGGAACTGGAAGTTATGGAGACTGTTTTATTCCTCATGCAAAGCCCTTTTAGGAGGGCTGGATGTGGTTCTCAGCAAAGTCTCTCCTCAGATGGCCAGGATACAGGATTTGAAGTCAGGAGGGGCTGATGAGCATAGCTCCCCTTCCTCTACTAAATGCAGTGGGAAGCTCTTCCTGTCTTGGGAAGCAGCACCCCACAGCTCCAATCTCAGCTTTGGCTGAACCTGAGGCTATGCCTAAACTAGAAAAAGTTAGGTTGGACTTGTTAATTTGAACCAATAAATTCAACTTTAATTTGAACTAAACTTGACCTTATTAAATTGAATTAACAAAGCAAACTAAGTCGACTTCAAGTCATAGAATCATAGGGTTAGAAGGGACCTCATGAGGTCATCTAGTCCAACCCCCTGCAAAAGAGCAGGACCACTCCCACTAAATCATCCCAACCAGGGTTTTGTCTAACTGAGCCTTAAATATCTTCAAAGATGAAGATTCCACCACTTCCCTAGGTAACCCATTCCAATGCTTCACCACCCTCCTAGTAAGAAAATTTTCCTCATAGCCAACCTTGACCTCTCCAGCTATAATTTTGAAACTATTGCTCCTTGTTCTCTCCTCTGTTACTACTGAGAACAGTTGAGCTCTTTCCTCCTTGGAGCACCCCTTCAAGTAGTTGAAGGTTGCTATCAAATTTCCCTTCAGTCTTCTCTTCTGCAGGCTAAATGAGCCTAGTTCCTTCAGTATCTCCGTAAGACTTGTGCTCTAGCCCCTTGATCATTTTTGTTTCCCTCTGCTGGACTCTTTCTAATTTGTCCATGTACTTTTTGTAGTGGGGTGCCCAACACTGGACACAGTATTCCAGATGTGGCCTCACCAGTGCCGAATAGAGGGGAATAATCATATCTCTCGATCTGTCGGAAAAACTTCTACTGATGCAGCTGAGTATGCCATTGGCCTTTTTGGCAACAAAAGCACACTGTTGACTCATATCCAGCTTCCTGTCCATTATAACCCCCAGCTTCTTTTCTACAGTGCTGCTACTTAGCTCTCCAGCCTGTAGCAGTGCATGGGGTTTTTCCATCCCGAGTGCAGGACTTTGCACTTGTCCTTGTTGAACCACATGACATTTCATTTGGCCTGCTGCTCCAATTTGTCTAGATCTCCCTGAATCCTGTCCCTGCCCTCCAGTGCATCTACTGATCCCTCCAACTTGGTGTCACATGCAAACTTACTGATTGTGCAATCTATCCTATCATCCAGATCATTGATGAAAATGTTGAACAGAACTGGCCCCAGGATTGAACCCTGGGGCACACCACTTCTTACTGGCTGCCAACTAGACATTGAGCCATTGATTCCTACTCGCTGAAACTGTTGACCTAGCCAGTTTTCTATCCACCTTACAGTCCATGCATCCAATTCATACTTCCTTAACTTGCCGACAAGAATGCTGTGGGAAACAGCATAAAAAACTTTGCTAAAGTCAAGCCGTATCACGTCAATGGCTCTTCCTGCATCCACAAATCCAGTCATCTCATCATAGAAGGTGATGAGATTGTTCAGGCATGATATATGCTTGGTGAATCCATGCTGACTGTTCCTGATCACTCTATTTTCCTCCAAGTGTTTCAGGATGGATTTTTTTGAGAACCTTCTCGATTATTTTTTCCAGGGGCTGAGGTGAGGCTGACAGTTCTGTAATTCCCTGGATCCTCCTTTTTCTCTTTCTTGAAGATAGGTACTATATTTGCTTTTTTCCAGTCCTCTGGCACCTCCCCCAGTCACCATGAGTTTTCAAAGGTAATGGCCAGCAGTACTGCTATCTCATTGGCCAACTATCTCTGCACCCTTGGATGCAGTTCATCTGGCCCCATGAACTTGTGCACATCCAGCTTCTTTAAGTAGTCCCTCACATGACCTTCCACAATCAAGGGCCTTTTTTCTTCTCTCCAATCTGCCATACCCAGTGTAGTGAGCTGGGAGCTGGCCCTGCCTGTGAAGACTGAAGTGAAAAAAAACATTGAGCACTTCAGGTTTTTTCTTATCTTCCACCATGAGGATACCTGCCCCATTCAGTAAGGGACCTACACCATCCTTGATCCTCTTCTTGTTATTGACATACTTGTAGAACACCTTCCTGTTATCCTTCACATCCCTTGCTAGCTAAAACTCCAGTTGTCCTTTGCCTTTCTGATTTTTATCTTTGCAGTCCCGAGCAATATCTTTATATACCTCCTTAGTCATCTGTCCAAACTTCCACTTCCTGTAAGCTTCATTTTTATGCTTTAGCTCAGTGCATAGTTCTCTGTTAAACCATGCTGGGTGCCTTCCACATTTGCTGTTCTTTCTGCCCATTGGAATGGTATCTTCCTCTGCCCTTAGCAGGGTTTCTTTAAAATACAGCCAGCTCTCTGACATTTTCCTCTTCAGATCAGCTTTCTTTAATTCCACCTAACAGCCCTTAATTTGACATTAATAAAATCAAAATAAGGGTTAATCCAGGTCTACACTGTCCCGTAGGACAAGGGGTTGAATTAAGGCTTAGTTTGAACTACCAGGCAATTCTTGTTAATTTGAATTAAGCTTTAATTAAGTTGAATTAAGGTATTTCTTAATTTGACTTAAAGAAAGTCTAGTGCAGACAGGGACTAATTTAGTTCAAATTAAGCTTTCTTAATTTGACATAAATTGCCAGTGTAGACATAAAAAAAAACCCAAAAAAAACCAAGAAGTTGTGTGGCACTTTAAGACTAACAGATTTAGTTTTCACATCTGTTAGTCTTAAAGTGCCACACGACTCCTTGTTTTTTTGCTGGACTAGACTAACACGTCTATCCCTTGGAAATTGTCAGTGTAGACATAGCCTGAGAGAGTGCTTTCTCCTGCCTCAGTTTAATTTGAGCCCTGCCAGAATGGGTGGGTTGAAACCAGTGTGGTGCATACCTTTCCATAGGTGTCCCAGCAGGATAGCAAGGACCTTACTTTTCTGTTCTCAATAAGGAATGAGTTCTGTATTTAGCTCTCTGTTCTCAACCTGTCTCACCCTTTCCTCTCCCCAAAAAGAAGAAAATGACTAGAGCAGCATCTTCACTAAGCTTAGAATGTATTCTTATGGTAAATCTGGGATTGGGAGCAAAGAGGACAGGGTTATTTTCCTAGTAAAATCAGTAGTTAGACCTTGAGCAAGTCATTTCAGAATTCCATGCATCTGTTTCTCCACACTACAGAAAAGGGAATAATGATACTGCCTCCCCTGACTTAATTTGTTAATTTCAGTAAGGTTCTTTGAGATTCATGTGCTGATTTGACAAGGGGTTATGAAGCTAGCTGTAAAAGTTTGATATGGGCTTTGAATTTGACTTAACCTCTGCAAAATTCAGGGGCATTCTTGCCCAGGATTTTCATTTGGGCATAACTCTGCTAAAAAACTGATAGCCAAGAGAAATTTTATTTTATATGGCTGAAAGCAGCCTCTTCTGTTATCAGATTTCTGACTTGTGCTGTGAGACATGATGGTTGAAGGACAAAGAACCAGAGCAGTAAGCAAGTTTCAGCAGTTTATCTACTCTGAGACTGATCGTAACAAAGAGCCCTGAATCAGAGTTTGGGCTAAGAGGACAAATGCTTTAATGTATAGGGCTAGGAACAATGAAATACCATATAACTCCCTTACTCAAATGCAAGCCTTGTGTGATGGGCACCCATCATTATTATTTATTATTGAGATTATTGTAGAATCCATCAGGTGCTTGACATTTTCTAAACACAGAAGTATATAAGATCCTTTTTCTAAAAAGCACATGGTCTAAAAATATGAGGGCACCAAAGAAGGGTAAAATGTATAAACAAAGGCATCAGAGAGAGGATAGGAAAACAGGTCTGAATGATGATGGAGTCCCACTTTCCTGGACTGAATGTCTCTCAGCTGGAATTGGCTCTTTGTTTAGTTTACTCCTAGGACTAAGCTTTGGAGAGGCATAATGGCTTAGCTGGCTTGCCTTGTAGCAATGCAGACAGCAACAGCATTTTGTTGCAAATGGCAGCACTTGAATGCTGTTTATCAGTTTTATGGAAACAAGAAATAAAGCATGCAGCTGTGTTACCTCAGTAGGAATAAGGAGTTGGTAATATTTGCAGTGAATAAACGATGCCTACCAGAGCTTGCTGTATATCTTGTAGCAATAGGTCACGGCCACTAATTTTATACTGAGGTCTGTACAGGGCAGAAAGCAAAGTGGAATCATTGGGTTAAAGCATCTGGAACAGGCTTTTACAGGTGATTAACTTAAGCAGAGAGGCCATGTTTTGAATGTTAACGGAGGGCATATTTCGGTAATTACAGTAATGAGGAGTCCAATTGCCTGAGCAGTATTTTCTCCTCCATCATTTGCTCCCTGTGAGCTCCTGAGTGAAACACTGACTTTCTATATGGATCAGTTTATCTGACTATTAAAAGATGATCATACTTTTTTACTTACTTTGCAGGGTTGTCAAGACTCTTAACTGATTATTCCCACAGCAGCTGAGATCCTTGGATAGACCTTTCTTTGGAAATACCAGTAACTGTCTGAGGAAAACCACAGTGCAGTGTCAATCAATTCAATGTGTTCCATGGTCCACCTCTCACCTGCTGCTGGATGTCAAACATCATTATGCGATGTCAGCCGGAAAATGAATAAGTATCCAACATGTTGCAAATTACTGTGTTCAGAAAGGACACATTAGTGTCACCAACCATTAATTTTGCTCACCTCCATATCCTCTCTTTTTAGCCACCATAGGTATCTGAAAATGTTTTCTTACTCCCACTTTGTAGATAGGGCTTTCCCCATGACTTGTGAGGCCTCAGATTATGGGAGATGAGTAAATCAGGCAGTGAGATGCCCCTCTTTCTATCTGCATTGCCAGAAGAGAAGAACCTTGTCCATGTTGAGTAAATGCATGGCCATGAGGAATGGAGTTGAAGTCATGGGAATCCCAAACAACCATTTTCATTACTCATGCCTATGATCCAAAGGGGCAGCCATGTTAGTCTAGTTGAGCAAAAAAAGCAAGGACTTCTGTGTCACTTAAAGACTAACAGATTTATTTTTCACATGAGTTTTCATGAGAGAAAATCCCACTTTGTCAGATACTTTGAAGATGGGGGAACTTACAGAATGGTATGAAAATAAACGCAAGGGCATGTAAGGCAAGGGATCAGATCATTCAGCAACAGCAAATCAGAGCAGTTGTTAAGATTCGAACACTGGGAAACAGCACATAAAGGAGGGTGAAGTCAAATTACCTGTTGTAGTGGGAAAAGAAGCTGTAGTCACGATTTAACTCTGCTCTCATGCAATCTAATCTGCATATCAATTCTAATTCAGCTGTTTCTCTTTGAAGTCTTGGTGTCCCATTGATTTTCTTGAGCACAGTTTTTTTCCATGTGTTCCCCCCCCCCCATGCCTATGGCTAACTTTGCCTCTAGGAAATCAGCAGTTCATTAGCATGTCAATACTGGATATAATCAGAGAAGGATTCACAAGCATAGAAGCACCAAAAGAAATGGCAAGAAGTCCCATTTCTCTTCTTGCTAACGTGTAACTGGGGGGTTATGCTGTCACTAAAACAGTAGGTTACTTACCAGTAACTGTTCTTCTTTGAGATGGGCTGCTTGGATATATTCAGAAATAGGTGTATCCATGCTGTAGCACATGATTGGTCAGAAACTTTTTGCCCTAGCCCATCAAGAGAGGGCTGGTGGCCACTGCCCCCCACACCACCCCATGGCTATATATGTGTCCACTGCCTGGCCCTCTGTCCCTAAAAGTCATCAACTCCAGTTGCAGGGACTGTGGGAGGGTTGTGAATGAATCCGAGCAGCCCATCTTGAAGAAGGACAGTTTCTGGTAAGTAACCCACTGTTCTTCTTTGAGCACTGCTCCGATACATTCAGCAATAGGTGACTATTAGCCGGGATCAAGGATGGTGGGCAGAGTTGGCCCTGTCCGCTTCCAGGACTGCTTTTCCCATGTAGGGTAGCTGGCTTCAAGCCAGCGAGGTCCCCTGGAGGGACCTAAGGTGTTGGCCTTGGAACTGAGGACCAGGTAGAGAGGTACCTGAGACAGGGAATCTGACCCCAGTGGGGCATACAAAGCCTACTAAAAAGAGCCTTGTACATGGGGTTTCTGAGGAAAAGGGCCTTCAACACTGAGACCCTTCTAGCCAAGGTAAATGGCTGCTAAGATACAGCTTCCAGGAAAGGACCACTAAAGTACGAGTCCTGCTGTGATGGAGAGCCTGCTGATCCACAGAAGGCAGCAAGGGCTAATGTCCCTTAGTGTGAGACTTCCAATGGAGATGCCTGTGGGGCCATGACTGAGGAAGCGACTCAGCCTAAGGATCTGAGCAGTTGGTATTAAGGAACTGCTGAGGAAGCTCAATATTCTGGCACTAGCATTGATGGGAGTGTGAAGGTTATGGGGAAAAAGTAGCGGACCTTGGATCTATCCACCTACTAGCTGCGGATACCGAATACTGCAAGACGTGAGAAAAAGGGGAAAAACCCCACTCTTTTCCGTAGCATGGGTGAAAAGGAGCATTGGGAGAACAGGGCAGGGACTACTGCTGAATAGGATGCAATGCTTATGTGGCCGGCTTTGATCGCCATAAAGAGACAAGACAGCTTGTCCTCAGTTGTAGGATGGCAGGACTGGCCACAGAGGCCGTGCTGGGGTGGGGAGGGACCCGGGGCACGGGCCCAAGCCCCACCCCCAGCCAGAAGGCCCCGCCAGAAGGATCCTGGGGAGGGATCCAGGGGACTGGCGTTGGGACCTGGGGCACATGCCCCGGCATGCCCCACACCAGCAACACCCCTGACTGGCCGTGTTCAGAGCAAGCTACACCTGAGGCCAAGGTGTCTTCAGCGAAGACATCGTAACCTTCCCAGTGTTCTCGTGGAAGGGAGCTGTTAGGCATTTCAAGGCATTACACCAATTTGAAAGGGAGCATCTAGCAACCGATGTGTGATGATCAATGATTTGCTGAAGGCATCGACATAAGGGAACTTGGCCACAGGAGAGAAACACTTCTCTGCAGCCTGTTGTCTCACTACTACTTCCCATATTTGAAGCACTTATGCCACAAAGACCATAGAGCTGCATACCTAACGGAGGCACACCTAGCTTCATAATAGACAGAACGTGGGAATCCCAGTACCAGGGATGCAAAGAGAGAGAGAGATCTCGAGGATGTAGTGGATGGGAAGGGAAAGACTCCCTCTGGCTAAGTGGGTCTGGGGTGTGTCACCATGATGAGGTGTAGCTCCGATTACCCCCTTTTAACCAATTTCTCTCTCTCTGCTTCTTCCCTTTCTTTTTTTTTTTTAACTAAGAAAGGAGCAGTAGATGATCAATGGTGAGGGTCATATGGTTTGCCCAGATCCGAGGTCACTACTTGGAATTTGTGGGGTGGGGCTGACAACATGTTCCTTCCATTGTTGTGGGATCCCATGGCTGCCTGCTACCAAGACCTTATATGTGCCAAGGGGCTAACCCTTCTGGAGAAAGCCTCAGAAGTCAGAAACATTGTTTAATAAGACCCCTGGCTAATGTGCAGGAATTACCCGGAAGAATAACTGCAGTAATGCCAGTGTTGGGGGTGGAGGGCTCTGATGTGAAAAGACGCCCACTGGGTGAGAAGGCTCCAGAAGAGGAGCAGGAAAATCCCACCTAGGCCACTGTTCCAATTGAATATTATCACTGGCCTGAGGGTCAGAATCCAGGCTTGACGGCCTGAGTTGGGTGGAAATTTCATCCCGCCTGAGGGGAAAGAGGATGGCTGGTCTGTGTGGTACTCTAACAATGGCAATGTTTACAACGAACATTTATAACTGCCCTCTGGGTAGCATCAGAGGGACCGACTGCCAGAGTTGGACAAGAGTTTGTCACGCAAGAGGAGAGCAAGGGACAGATGGTTCCAGATTATCTGGTCTTGACACGTAGAAAAGGGGACAGGAGAGGATAGTAGACCCATGCTGTCAGTTTGAGGGTGGCTTCTAGGGATGTTCCCATCCACCCTAGAGTACACACTGAGCGGCCTTAGGTCATTTTCCATCCCCTTGTAACAATCAAAACCCTTCTGAGTGCTGGGTGACAGAGCTCTGGGTCATTGGATCCCGGGGTATCCGGGTCTGCCTGGCAAAAGTCCACAGTCTGCCAGGAGGCTTGGGCTAGGATGTTAGGGGAGCAGAACTCCTTTTTGCTAGAAACAAGAGATCGCCTTTTTACTTGGAAAGGAGAAAGCATGGGGTTCAGGCCGAAGGCTCTATTGTGAAGAGACACTCCAAGCGTGTCCGCCCCCAAGCTGGAGGTAGGCTACCAGGGGTTGAGGCTGAGGAAAGGAGGTAATAATCCCAATGGTCTCTGATCCGGGTGCGAGAGGTCAGGTCTGAGATATCGGGCATTTAACCACTCGATGCCGCTGGTCAAAGCTGGTGCCCAGGCAGGGTGACAGTGAGTTACCCTGTCCTGAAACCCTGAAGAGTGGACCATTTAGGAAAGAAAAAGGGATACAATCATAGAATCATAGGGTTGGAAGGGACCTCATGAGGTCATCTAGTCCAACCCCCTGCCAAAAAATAGCAGGACCACTCCCACTAAATTATGCCACACAGAGTTTTGTGCAGCTGGGCCTTAAACATCTCTAAAGATGGAGATTCCACCACCTCCCTAGGAAGCCCATTCCAATGCTTTACCACTCACCTAGTAAGAAAGTTTTTCTTACTATCCAGCCTTGACCTCCCCAGCTGCAACTTGAAACCATTTCTTCTTGTTCTATCCTCAGTTACTACTGAGAAGAGCCGCGCTCCATCCTCCTTGGAGCATCCCTTCAGGTAGTTGAAGGTTGCTATCAAATCCCCCCTAAATCTTTTCTTCTGCAGGCAAAATAAGCCTAGTTCCTTCAGTCTTTCTTCATAGGTCTTGTGCTCCAGTCCCTTGATCATTTTTGTTGCCCTCCGCTAGACTCTTTGGCTACATTCACACACAGGGGGTTATTTCGATACAAGTTGTTCCGAAACAACTTGTATAGAAATAAGGGGTTATTTTGAAATAAGTTAATTCGAATTAACAGTTTGTTAATTCGAATTAAGGAAAAAGCTCAAAGTGAAATAGCAGGATCAGACAACAGATATTTCAAAACAAGTCACCGTTGTTTCGAAACATGTTCAGATGGCATTGTTTTGAAACAATTGTTTTGAAACAATGTTGTTTCATCCCCACATGGGGTTTAAGCTGTTTCAAAACAATGCCATTGTTTTGAAACAATGGAACACATTGTTTCGAAACAATGGTGCATCATGTGAACAGGGTAATTCTTATTTCCAAACAACCTCTGTTGTTTCGAAATAAGAGTGCTGTGTGAACACACCCTTTCTGATTTGTCCATGTCCTGGACACATTATTCCCGATGTGGCCTCACCAGTGCTGAATAGAGGGGAACAATCACATCCCTCAATCTGCTGGCAACACTTCTGATGCAGCCCACTATGCCATTGGCCTTTTTGGCAGCAAGAGCACACTGCTGACTCATATTCAGCTTCCCATTCACCATGACCCCCAGGTCCTTTTCTACGGTGCTGCTACTTAGCTGATCGCTCCCCAGCCTGTACCAGTGCATGGGATTTTTCCATCCCAAGTGCAGGACTTTGCACTTATCCTTGTTGAACCTTATAAGGTTTCTATTGGCCCACTGCTCCAGTTTGTCAAGGTCTCCCTGAATCCTGTCCCTACCCTCCAGCATGTCTACCGTTCCCCCCAGCCTGGTGTCATCCACAAACTTATATCATCTAGATCATTAATGAAAATGTTGAACAGAACTGGCCCCAGGACCGGCACCTGGGGCACACCACTTGTTACTGGTTGCCAGGTAGACATTGAGCCATTGATTCCTACATGCTGAAACCTTTGCTCTAGCCAGTTTTCTATACACCTTATAGTCCACACATTCAATTCATACTTCCTTAATTTGCCGATGAGAATGCTGTGGGAAACCATATCAACAGCCTTGCTAAAGTTGAGGTATATCACATTAACGGCTTTTCCCACATCCACAAATCCAGTCATCTCATCATAGAAGGTGATGAGATTGTTCAGGCATGATTTATGCTTGGTGAAGCCATGCTGACCATTCCTGATCACTCTATTTTCCTCCAAGTGTTTCAGGATGGATTTTTTGAGAACCTTTTCCATGATTTTTTCAGGGATTGAGGTGAGACTGACAGGTCTGTAATTCTCCGGATCCTCCTTTTTGCCTTTCTCAAAGATAGGCATTATATATGTTTTTTTCCTAGTCCTCCAGCACCTCCCCCATTTGCCATGAGTTTTCAAAGATGATGGAGAGCAGTATTGCTATCTCATCGGCCAACTCCCTCAGCACCTTCAGGTGCAGGTCATCCAGCCCCATGGACTTGTGCACATCCAGCTTCTTTAAGTAGTTCCTAACCTAACCTTTTATCACCAAGGGCCTCTCTTCTTCTCATTAATCTGCCATATCCAGTGTAGTGGGCTGGGAGCTGGCCCTGCCTGTGAAGTAAAAAAAGCATTGAGCACTTCAGCTTTTTCCTCATTATCCATCACGAGGCTACCTGCCCCATTTAGTAAGGGACCTACGCCATCCTTGATCCTCTTCTTGTTATTAACATACATGTAGAACCCCTTCCTGTTATCCTTCACATCCCTTGCTAGCCTCAACTCTATTTGTCCTTTGGCTTTTCTGATTTTATCCCTGCAGTCCCGAGCAATATCTTTATATGCCTCCTTAGTCATCTGTCCAAGCTTCCACTTCCTGTAAGCTTCCTTTTTATGCTTTAGCTCAGTGCAGAGTTCTCTGTTAAGCCACAGTGGGCGCCTTCCACATTTGCTGTGCTTTCTCCTTATCGGAATTGTATCTTCCTGTGCCCTTAGCAGCGTTTCTTTAAAATGCAGCCAGCTCTCTTGGACACCTTTACCCTTCAGATCAGCCTCCCAACGGATCCTGCCCATTAGTTCCCTCAGGGAGCCTAAATCTGCTTTTCAGTGTATGTTTTTGCACCCACTACTCTGGATAATAGGAGGAAGCATATGGGGGACTGGGGTAGTACATTGTCCCTGTCTAAAGGAGTGACTGACGATCAACAGCCAGAATGAGGGTTTCCAACCTTTGGTGGAGGGAAGAGTCCCTCTGCGCAGGGAGGGGGTATGGGCCTGGGATGAGAGAAACTCTCCTATCCAAGAATGGAATCAGACTAAAGGGGTTAGAGTGCCACAACTCGGCCATTCATTCAAGAAGGGTCTCCACTGGGAAAAGGGCCTCCCTGTTGAAGGGAAGATGACCTGTTGCTGTGTGGCAGAGGTTCACAGCCAAAGCCATCATGTGGGAGGCCGTGTCTGTTGTGTCCCAAGCCAAAAGGAGGAGGTCTTGGAATGCTATTCTGGCTTCCTCCAGGAAGGCATTGTTATCTTCCCTAGCCTCCTGTGGGAGTAGGTGTCTACATTTATTCATCCACTCCCGCACATCACATCCATCATGTATCTGCCCACCAGGGCTTGGTTATCAGCCACACACAACTGGAAGGCAGAGGAAGAGTATACTTTCCACCCCAGAAAGTCTACCTCCCTTGTGTACCTCGATGCTGGGAGGGGATTATGGGGAATTTGGCCTTGGCTTAGTGCTGCCTCCACCATTCCCCGAGACGGTACTGGGTGGTGGATAAGGGAAGGGAACTCTGTCCCTAGGACCTGATATTTTAGGCCCACCAGATATGATACTGGAGGAATAGAACCCAGGCTTCACCATCGGGATGATGCGAGGTCCCACACGCTAGGGTGGAGTGGGATTGTGACAGGGTCACCAGATGAAATCACCAGCCCAAATAGTGTGTGAGCAGACCCTTTAGGGAATTGAACTTCCATCCCTGTATAGGCAGCAACACAGTGCAGAAGATCAAAGTGCGCCATGAGGTCTCCCATGTAGGAGGATGGCATGGGGTTTAAGGTTCCGGCTGGTGCCAGAAGCACTGGTGCCGCCAAAAGCTCTGCGGCACTGCGAGGGCTTAATACGGTCTCCTGTGGGGACCGTTCATGGGGCTGGTGCCTAAACAGTGCCGATGCCAAGAGCCTAGGTCTGGGATGTTTAGACTCCCTTGAGGTACCCTCCTCTGGGCTTGAAGGAGGGGAGACTACCCAGAACTGTGATGACAGTGTTGGGGATGGCATGGTGACATGGTGCCAAGGAGAAAGCTCAACAGTACCAGGGCTCTGGCATGTGGGGGGAGTTGGGGAACTCAGGACCGAGACTGAAGAGGGTGTTTGGTGCCCTTTGCAGGGCCAGGACCTGGAGGCAAATGCTGGCTTGCCCCTCCTCTTGGGGGTACTGGAGAGGGCGATATAGGCAATAAGAAGAGCACTTTCGCTGCCTCAAATATCTCCGGTGTAACAGGGAGCAGCATTGACTCCTTGTGGTCCCATGGTGACCCCCGAGAGGGGGAGTGGGACTGGTGTCGGTGGCATGGTACTGGCACTGGTACTGAGCCAGCCTTTCTGCAGCCTCTTGGTGAGTGGTGCCGGGAGGGCTCCAGTGCTGAAGAGGCATGCAGTGCCGCAGGAGAACCCAAAGCCTCAGAGATGGGCTGCCGCACTTGCCTGGAGGCCAACACATGGCAACTTTGCTCTCTATCTCTTATTGTCTTGGGTTTAAGGGGCAGACAGATGAAGCAGGAGGTGACCAGGTGAGCTTCGCCCAGGCACTGAAGGCACTTTGCGTGGGAGTTGTCCCGCAGGAAGACCTTGCCGCAGACAGCGCAAAGTTTAAACCACGGCATGCCAGGTGGCAGAGGAGAGTGGTGTTGCTGCTCCAACAAACACTCAGAAGAGGAAGCACTCATCCGTAGAATGACATCCACAAAGAGGTGTTTCCAATCAAGCTGCTGGCTCATAAACAAAGAAGACAGGCTGCCTGCGTGATCACAAGGAGTGGGCTGTTCCGCGGACAAAATGGAACTGAGGAGGGGCCATGCAGTGGCCACATATATAGCGATGGGGTTGCGTGGGGGGCAGTGGTCGCCAGCCCTCTCCTGACAGGCTAGGGCAAAAAGTTTCTGACCAATCATGTGCTGCGGCATGGATACACCTATTACTGAATGAATCCGAGCAGTGCTCGAAAAAGAGCATTAGCTGGTAACGAGGGGGGTAATGGTGAGGGGGCTGCCACCCTCTTCTGGAATGTAGAGGTTTAAGTTCATTAGAGGGATATTCTGCAGCCTAGGGAAGTTTACCAAAATGCTGTGATTCAGGCTTCTTTTGTTAGCTATAGGGCTTTTGACTCTGCTGTGAAAGAAGAGTCAGCTACAGAAATAAGAAAGTAAAATTGAAGCAATGTCACTAAGGGCTGGTTTAGACAGCCAAGTTTTGTTGACAAAATTCCACTGGAGCCATAAAATTGAGAAGAAAGCTGGGCAGCTAGATGCACTCCCCTCCCCAATCCTCTGGAAAGCTAAGTGGGTGAACCCTGTTTCCAGCTAGTAGCAGGGTGAGAAACCTCGTTGGTTTCCCCTGGTTCACGGTGGGGAATCAGAAGGGGAAAAGCTCTGGTGGCTTCCTCCAGCTTCTGGAAGCAAACAGAGAGTGGGGATGAGAGCAATCCACTGTAAGCCCATAGGAAGCTGGTCTCCCAGCAGGAAGCTGCTGGTGGAACTGAGGGGCCAGGCTTTTCATTTCCCCACACTGCCCCTCTTAGATTGGTGGAAGCTCTTCTGGTGGGGATAACCACTAACTACCTAATGAGAATAGTGTGGACATCAGCCACCACAGTGATTAATGTGGTGACTGTAAGTCAGTCTAATATGGGTTAACTTACCTTTGTAGTGTAGACAAGGTCTAAGTGACTGATACTATGTAATGTAAGAAAGGGGCCAGGATTAATCAAAACTGGCTAGAAAAGGGCAAGATATCATTGTTAAATAGCTACACAATTGTTGCATAACGAAGGATAAGAAACAAAAACTTGAATCTATGACTACTTGTTGTTGTTAATAATAATTAATAATGGCTTCTCTGTTATGAGAGAAGAGAGATTACAAGGAGTGAGGGAGCTAAACATTTATTAACGAATTTAGAGGCGAAAATGTAAACAGTCTGGTATTCTCAGAAGAAAAGTGAGTGGGGGCTGTTCATGTTCCAGGACTTTTCAGTGTTTGTTGGTTTAAGATGCAAGTTTTCAGAGGAACCTAAGAAAAATATAGTAGAAGTTGGGTGCTAAAGTAAGCACCCAACTGCCATTACATTTCTTTTGGCTCCTGTGAAAATTCTATTCTTCCGTGTATAAGTAAATTAAGGCACTTGTCCTGTAAAATGCTTAGAGTCCTCGACCCGCATTTATGTTGACAGGAAGTGGAGATAGTCAGCACTTTAAAAGAGGCATCTGCACCTCACTTTATCAGTCATGTAGTAATTAAGGTCTAGGATGGGCTGTTTGCATGCAGCCCATCATAAGGGGAAGAGCACAGAAGTACTACCCTAGGGGAGTGCTGGGAGATGTAGTACTTCGGAGATTGTTGTGCTGTGGGGAAGGAGCTCTCTATGAGCACATCCTCAGAAACAGGTTGTCTTGGACATCCCCAGCTACATTTAGATGGAGGAAGTAATTTCTGACATTCTTATGTAGCACATTATATTCTTTCCTTCCATTCCATGTAGCCACTAGTTCTGCTGGTTGGTTCATGGGAAGGCAGATTCGTAGCTCCACCTCCTTCCCACCCTTTGACCATCCCAGCTTGCTCTTCAGAAGTATTGTTTGATACAGAATCCCCAAACTCTCCCAGACTTCAGAGCAGCAAATCAGGTGCCCCTTTTGTGGCCGTGTGTAATAATGGTGGGAGGAAACCTTCCTTTCTACCTTAATAACCGGTGTAGACATAGCCATAAAGACTAGGCACCTCTTAGTTCCAAATAATTAATGCCCAATTTTGTAAAGTATCAAGTATGGAAACAACTTTACTTTCCTCAAAGGAGTCATCTTCTTGATGTCATTGGACTATTCTGTTGATTCAAGTTACTCAGATACTTTAGCCTTTGCAAGAACATCTCCTAAAAGCAGAAGAATAGACTGATTAGGGAATAACCTTAAGCCTTAGAGACTGGTAACTCTACAGTTACCATGGCTAGATATCATTTCACTTCTATTATCAATTTAACTGGGCAACACTAGCATGAAATAGAGAATTTTAATGAAATGATTTCAAAAGGAGAGGGAGAGAGAGAAGCCTTCCTAAACTCAAGCTGCTGCAACTTGCTTTGCACTGAAAGGAGAAACTCTTGCAGCTGTGATCCATCTAATTTAATTAGTGAACGTGCAATTGATGTAATAAAAACAATCTACGTGTTTGCATCTCTGAGGAGTTTAATGCCTGATATGAGTATGTATCAAGCTGGGAAAAATAAGCCACTAAAAATAAAATTAATACATACCTGATTCTGCCTTCTGCTCCTTGGAGAGCTGTGAGAGCATTCTAGTTAGGTACGATTCCCTATGAGTAAAGGTGGGCAAATGTCGCCCTAAGAATTCAGGTTTGGCTGGACAAAATTTGTCTCTTCTCATCCACTTAAACAGAATACATTCAATGCAGTTGTAGTGGTTTGGGGAATGAGTTAGGCTATGGCCACACGATGCTTTTAAATCGAAACAACCATTGTTTCGATTTAAAAGTTGTCATGTCCGAATGACGTTTCATTATTTTGAAATGATGAGCCCCAGCATTTTGAAATAACAAATCTTATTTTGAAATAGTAAAACCTAGGCTGAAATCAAAATAGCAGTTATTTCAAAATGGTTGTTTTGAAAGAACACTGTTCAGACATGTTATTTCAAAATAACCATTATTTCGATGTAACACTTTTGCCCTTCTCCTTCCCAGGGTGCCTTCCTTTTTCTGTATATGAGCTGGCAACATGGCCCTGTGTCCAGACTTGCTATTTTGATTGGAGGTTTTTGCTTATTTCAATTTAAGTTAATTCAAAATAATGATTTTATTTCAAATTAACTTATTTTGAAATAAGCTTCTACTATGACATAGCCATAGTGTCTGGACAAACTTAGTGGAAAAATGAAAAAAGGCTGATTTTTCTTTCATGTACACTGGCACAATTCCATTCCCCTAACTGTGGTGGAGTTATTTGGCATTATGAATGATGTAAGTGATGGGAGAATTGGACTTAAAGAGTCTGTAAGGCAGGACACCTGTGTAGAATGTTGCTCACTGGGCTGGCCACCAGAGATACCTCACTTTTAAGGCTTAACTGCAGCATAATATGTAATAGTAATGCCGATTAAGTTTTGCACTTGCACAGCACCATTCATCTGAGGGTCTTGAAGTGCCCTCTCTCACAGGCTCATAGGAAAGTATTATCTCCCATTTTACAGATTGGGAAATTAAGGCATGGCGGGGGTTATAGGGTTTTATTGGTGTGTGTGTTAAGGCTAACATTTTAAGACGTGTTCACTAGTTCTGCTTGTGTCACTTTTTTGGTATCCAATTAAGATCTGCTTTTCAGAAGTGCTGAGTTCTCATAAAACCATTTGAAATGAATTAATCTTCAGCACCTCTGAAAAAAATCAAGTTTTGCGCATCCCAAATGGGCAAGCAACACTGAGGCACTGAAAATAATGACTTGCTTGAGGTCTCACAGTGAATCAGTGATGAAGTTGTGGAAACAAGGTAGCAAGGAGTCCCAGCTAACCAGTGGAAGACATTTCTAGATACATAGCCTGAAATGTCAGACAACAGCAATGACTTGTTTCCATTTTAGGGCACTGAGGTGTCTTAAAATGAAAGTATGAAAGTTTCTTGACAACAATATGGCTTTGATAGAGTTGGTTGGGAATTTGTATGCCCAAATTTAATATCCAGAACACACCAAATAATAGAACAAAGTCTGGTGGCACCTAAAAGACTAACAAATTTATTTGTTGCATGAGAAAATCCGACTTTGTCAGAGGCTTGATGATGACAATTTTTCTCCTATGAAAGTTCATGCAATAAATCATTCTTTTAAGCACCACCAGACTCCTTGTTAGTCTAGTTTAGCAAAAAGAACACGGCTACCAAATAATAACAGTCACTAAAAATAGAGGTTTGTATTTTAATGGAAATGCTGGAAAAACTCTTACGTGAGAGTACCTGAAAATCTCTTACCTGACAGATTCTGATGTCAATTATTCATGTGTAAATCCTGAATAAATTTTGATTTCATCAGTGTTACTCCAGATCTATATCAAGATACTGAAATCAGAGTCTGATGTATCCATAAATTGCTGCCATTCATATAGTAAAAACCTAATATTCCAGTTAGTTCTACTTTTGTTTCATATTTCTTCAAAAATTCTGCTGGTATCTTTTTCCATTGTCTTGAAGCTATTTTCCTAACCACAGTCCCAGTTAGCAGAAAATGCCTCAGCTGTGATTCTTTGTTGGTGGTATCCCAGAACACTTTGCCATGGCTGAAATAGGATGACATATTCATGTGCTGCAGATGCATTCCAACGACCAAGCTGACTGAAAATGACAAACATTTGCAAATAGCTAACTTGGAATATTATCCATCACTGTTGCTGTTCATCTCTGGTTTGCACCAGAATTGCCAGTGCCGTTTGGAATACACTTAAGTCTAACTGAGTTATGTTATCCACCTGGATTAAAAAACTCTGTGATCATCTTCATTATGTTATGACAGTGCTGCACTTGGACTGTCTGAGAGATTCCATTATGCAAGGCAGGACAGTGAAATGAAATGGTCATAGCTGCATGTAGCTATGAAGTGAGTATAGGACTGGCTGTCCTAATCCCCCCCCCCATTTTCCTTAATGTTTGTTCCACACACCATGAACAATAGATTGTGCCTTATATCAGGTGGTGGCCACTGGTTTTGAGCTTTTGCGTGGGTCAGCTCACTCAGTCACCAAGACCCTGGAAATGGAATGATGTAATTCATAGAACAATGGCATGGATCTTTCACTGAGGAGTCATGTCTGATAACTGAGGCCTGATACTCCATCTCCCAGAATGACCAGCTGTGGTACATCCCATTCAGTTGGAGGGTAAGTTGTTTTAGGATTTGGGAGGAAAAAAAGCTTAGCTGACTGCGTTTTTAGAACTTTAAGGGAAAGCAAGGAATAAAACTGGGTTGGGACAGGTCCCTAAAAAATGTTCTTTGGGTTTCATTGTTTAGATTCTCATGTTATCCAGGGTTGATGCAAGATAGATTATATATCTCTCTGCCAACTAGGGTCATGGCAGTGTACGGAGGACTTTCCAAGGGCAGGGAAGGCTGGCATAGAACTTCAGCATTATGAAGAAAAATGGGGTAAAGCTTCACCTTATAGTTGGGGCCCAATAGGCTTTTTGCCAGTGGAGATTTCTAAAGGGATACAATAAAATACCACTTTTCTGCATTACCCTCATTATGCCCACATGCTGGTTGGTGTTACCTTCATTTGGGCTGCCACAACTTCTCTGGCAGCTTTTCCAGCTCTGGGGCCTTGATTTACCTTAGTGAATTGAACCTTTGTTTGCAAACAGAAATGTTTATATCTAATTTCTATTCAGTTTCTGTGATCCAAGCATCAGCATTGTCTATACAAGAGCAATTCTACAGAGTCATGAGGGTATTGTGTTAGTGTACTAGCCTGCTTTGGGTGGTGGAGGTGATCGGTTAATTTTGTTCTGGCACTGATTTTTGTCATTGTCCCCAGTCTCTGACTGTGCCATTCTTCTTGGCTGGTTTTGTTACCCCAGAATTTAAAATCTTCACTGACCAGCAGTCTTTTCCTGATATTTAACAACCCTGGAATAAAGAGGGTGGGACCAGTGCTGTCTAAATGGGTAAAAACCCTTAGTGAAAAATATGGCTACATCCTGCTGATCAAGAACAGACTCAGAGCAACACAAGGCTTAGAGCAATGGTTTCTTCACAAACAGGTATTATCATTTATTTAAATATTACAAGATTATAATAATAAGATTCAGAAAACTGAAAATATGTATCTTAAGAATCAATACCTATACATCCCAGCGAGCATTATACAGAATGACAGTTACACAGGATGCTGACAGTTAAAATAGAATTCTGCTCTACTGGGTTCTAATACTTAAAGTTACATGTACATAATTCCAGACTTAACAATAAAACAAACACATTAAAATGTCACAGAATCACAAATCACAAATTATAACATTCCACAAGTGAGGACCAGTCACTTGGAGAATGGGGAGATTTTACTCACAACACCAGGGCCGTAATTATGGAAGGACCATTGGGGCTTTGCCCCCGGCACCCTGGAGTGACTCAATAGCCATTCATTTAAAAGGCGCATTTCGTGGTGCCGGCTCCAAGCGCCACTAATGGCAAGGGGTGCATTCTGATCGGAACGTGCCCCAGGCAGCAAAACAGCATGTTATGGCTCTGCACAACACCCCTGCTCTTTGAACACATACAGTAGGCTGGCTGGTTCAGTCAGGATTGAGCTTCAGGTGGCCTGTTTCCCTGGTTAGGCCATCTCTGCTCTTATTTTGGCTGGCAAGCTGCTTCTTCGAGTGGCTGCTTCTGCTGGTATCCTACTTTCTAAAATAACTTAGCTACCTTCCTAAGACCCTGTTCCTACCTGAAATAGATAGAAATTCCACTCAATTCAGTCCGTCAATTCTCTGTCTCCCTCAGCTCTCTGATGCTGCTGCTGCTTCTCCACTATCTCCTCAGCAACAGAGCTACGGTGTCTCTACTAGCTCAATAAGACTCACAGCTCCAGAGTTCTATCTAAGCACTGTTGTGATCCTACAGGGGTCTCCACTGTGCTAGTTGTCTGGAAGGGAGTTTAGCAGTGTGAGGGTGATATTAGAGCTTTACGAATCTGAGCCTTAAGGTGGGACTCAGTTAGCCGTGTGGCTCAGCCCTTCAGCGTGCATGCAGGGTTTGTGTGGTGAGACTCAGAGTAACAGACATTAAGGTAGGACTCAGTTAGCTGTGTGGTCTGCACCCTATGTCTTAGGCTTCCTCTGGAACCAACACCTTGAGTCAGGACTCAGTTAGCTGAGTGGTGTGGCCCCTTTGGAACGAAATCTTCATGCACCAGATGGACTTCCTCAGGAAACTGTGCCTCTAGTCAGGACTCAGTTAGCTGATTGGCACCGCTCAGTTGGAATGAGACCTTCACACAACCTTTCCGGAGATGGTGAGACTTAGTTTCACACCCTAAGACAGGACTCAGTTAGCTGCATGGTCTGAACCCTTCTGTCCCCCACTGAGACTGAGCATAAAGGCAGGACTCAGTTGCATCGCTCAGGCACTCAGTGTACCCTCTGAGTTGTAATGCATCACCCAGGACTTTCAAGCTTGTCTCAAGGCCACCAGGACAACCCTGATGCTAGGGTGCCCCTTGAATTGGGAAAAAGATCTCCAATTTACTGCTGGAACTAGTGCTCCTTTTGTACAACTTTAAAGATCAACACTGCCCCTCATGGTAGGTCACATGATTTATTCTGGCCAATTGTGTAGGTGGGGGAGGTGTGTGGAGAGGGGTGGAAGCTTTTGAGGGAGGGGGAGGAGAGGTGTGCTACCAACATGTCCAGGCTTGCCCTGGATTTACCTGATGGGAGGGGGAGCGGGGTCATCTGGAGGTCACTGCCTGACCTTATTTCCTTTAGCAACAGATATATCTCTAGGATCACTCTTTTTGTTCATTGATATCCCTCCTAGAGTAAAATGAGGCATGGCCACAAACCTAGTGAGCAGATTGAGACATGGGCATGATCCTGGTCACTAATTACCATTGTCCTGCTGAATGCTACACTTATCGTTATTTTTATTTCCTACAATGTATTACAATTATTACAATTAACTAAAACTTATCCTACAGGTTTTTCTAAAGCATTTCTGTCTATCAGTTTGCCTTTGCCATTTGCATTCAAAAAGGTTTTAAATCATTATTAGGTGACAAAAATCTCTGGATACAGTTTTATTCCAGTCCTCTGTAGCTTTTTCTTTGGAGCTTCTTACACAAACCTTCTCAGGATGTCACCAGTCTTTTAGTTCTCAGGTCAAGCCTGAGAACTCCTTTGTTTATCTCATTGCTTATGTTTGTTGGCTTGGTGTTGCTGATCAGCAATTGGCATACACATGTGAAGTGCCAGGAGAAAGATATCTTTGTGTCATACAGTGTTGTTCTATCTTTTGGATCCATTCTGGTCCTGATGATTTTTGGCCTAGTTTGTAGTGGTTCTTATCCAATTTTGGCAGCATCTACTGAGTAGATAGCAAATGCTGGAACAGAAGAGGGGCCTATTGCAAATCAGGGGTGGAATATACTGGTTTTCCTATGTGTGTGAAGCTTTAGTTGGGGATAGTAGAGATTTTAAACAACTAGTACAGTTCTTGGAGCAGAAAGGAAGGGTCACTAGTACTAGAACTGCAGGTGCATGAGCCAGATTAACTTGGACTGGCAGAGTTGTGTTGAGAAAGAAGAACCCCTGCTCTGATTATGCCTGACTTTTCTTATGCTATCAGACCCTCACTTTAATAAGCACCAAAATCATAACAGGAAAACACAATGTACTAGCAAGCTCCAAACTTGGCTTTGAGCCCCAGATTGAGCTTCTTAGATCCTAAAGTGGTATGGGTCTAGTAGACCTTCCTTGTGAGCATCTGTTTGCCATCTGAGGAAGTGAGAAGCTCGTTTGGCAGAGACTATGCTTTGAGATCAGTAGGCATCCAAACAGTTGTGTCAGTGTTCTCAATGCTTGCTCTCTGAAAAAGACAGACCTACAGAGGCAAGGCAAAGGAACTATTTGAGACTCAGCAAAGATGTCTTGGTATTATCAATATGCCAAGCAGCAGGAGAATCAGAATACATACCAGACCCAGAGGCAGCCCAGCAAACAGCCTGTGTTTCTGGAGCAGAGGCTGGCAACTCTTGAGTGGATCGGTGCTCTCTCATTCAAGCTGTTTCAGCAACATTTCTGATAAAGGTGTTTCTTTACTGTGACCTCTCATGTGGGATTAGGGGACATCTGTGTGCCCTGACAAAATGCCAAGCCACATGGGTACTTCAGAAAGAAACTGTCAGCTCTGCCTTTATTCACACTAATACATCCCAGTGACTGAGCAAGTCCAAGCTCCACAGTCCACAAGAATAGAGGTTGTTGATGGCACTGAAAAAGAAAGAGCTAGGTCCACTCTCAGTGCTGAGAGTCAGTGGGCAGAAAAGTTGACTGTTTAGATATCTTTCACATGGCATGCTAGTCAGGAAAGTTGAGAGATCCTCACAGAGAGAAACACTACATCAAAATGACTGGGCTGGCACATAGAGCATTCACATATTCTGTATGTTGATGAGTTCATGGGAAGCTAGAGGTTCCAGGAAGGACTTAGACATAAGATTCTCTTCAAGGTTAGAGAATGACTTAATTCACTGGCTGTATTATCAACCTATTGAGCTGTGCACAGCCATTGAGAAGCAATCCCTAAATGTTTAATGCTCCAACTTGTGATGGTCCATCTTGATCTAAGGTGAGATACTGTTAGGAGCATCCGATATTCTTTATCTTATCTCCAGTGCTTTGATCTAGAAATTAGGCGTAAGTCAACTTAGTCATATAAAATAGGACCTAACCTGAAATTTCACTGAGAGCTCAAGTCAAATCAAATCAAATCAAATCAAGTCAGGCCATTTTAAAAAATTCTAGTAACTTTTTCCTTATTTCCAAAGGGGCAACTGTGTTAGTTTAGTTCAGTAAAACAAACAAGGAGTCCTGTGGCACTTAAGACTAACAAATTTTTTTATTGTATGAGCTTTTGTGACAGTGCCACAGGACTCCTCCTTTGCTACAGACCTAACAACAGAGCTATTAAAGCAGGCACATATCCCTACAACAAACCATGCTGCCAACTTTGGCCACATATCTGCACAAAAGACACCATTACAGGACATAATAAAACCAGATACTCCAGGGGTCAGCAACCTTTGCCGGCCTCTGTGCCAATCCTGCCCACAGCAGCTTCAGTGGGTGCTGGGGTGGGGCCAAAAGAGATGGGGCCAGGTTTTGGGTTCCCAGGTGGGACCAGGGCTGGCTCCTACTGGTGGATGGCCTCTGGTTCCTGGCCAGGGCCATCTCCTGCTCCTGCTGGTGAGTGGGACCCAGTTCCTGGCTGTGGCCAGGGCTGGCTCCCACTGGTAGCAGCATCTCTGGGCAGGCCAACTCACCCCGCTTCACTCCAGAAGCCCTGCCTGGCAGGTGACAGAGCCAGTCGGGGCCAGGAGTCCCGCACTGCAGCTTCTTTTTCCCTGCTGGCTGCGCTCCCCAGTGGGGAAGCTCTCCTAGCAGGGCCTGGAGGGCACCCTACATGGCTCTTGTGGCCCCGGGCTGTGGCGGGGGATGGGGCCAGCAGGGAGCCAGAGCAGCACTGTGTGCTGCTCAGGCTGGGCCCATGTGCTATGTTTTCAATGCAGGTCAGGGGTTCCCTACCCCTGAGCTACTCCATCAAAGGCTCATTCACCTGCTCAGCAACCAATGTGATTTATGCCATCATGTGCCAGAAAAGTCCCTCTGCCTTATATATTGGACAAACAAGACAGTCTCTGTGCAAAAGAATAAATGGGCACAAATCTGACATCAGAAGTCACAACATTCTAAAACCAGTGGGTCAGCATTTCAGTCTTCCTGATCACTCCATTGACAATTTACTAATTGCAGTGCTCAGCCAGATGAATAACAGATCGAGGCTTCAAAGAAAAGCTGCTGAGATCTAATTTATTTACAAATCTGATTGAATTGCTTCAGGGCTTAATAAGGACTTTGGATTTTTTTCTCATTACAACAGTCACCTTCCTCTATCTGCTGGTCCCCCATTGTTTGAATCTTTACAATTGCTTTGATGTGCTGTTACAGTGTGACCTGTTCCCACGACTTAAACTTCCCTGCATTTATTTTCTCTCATTCTGTATGTTCCCCCATCTTCAAAGCACCTGGCAACATGGGATTATCTCTCATGAAAGCTCATGCAATAAATAAATCTGCTAGTTTTTAAGTGCCACAAGACTCCTTGGTTTTTTGGTTTTTTTTTCTTTTTCACAGCTCTCCAGTTAAAAGTTCTCACCTTCTCATGCCTTGTGGGCTGGCCCTGGGATTCTAACGTCATCACATCAGGATGCAAAATCCACTGAACTCAAGCTTGTTTTACTGCTTGCCACATCTGTAGGCCCCAACATAGTGGCTTTGTCCACACATACATGGTTAAGTTGATTTTACTTATATCGATTTAATAAAATTGATATAAAAATCATTAAATCCATATCAGTTAAATTGATTTAACAGGTCCACGCCAAAAAAGCCCAAATCAAAATAGCATATCCAGACATAGGACTTGCTATTTCATTTCAGGAGAGGGGCACCATGGGACATGTGGCAACATGGCTCCCTCAATGGGCCATGCCCCCACCCAATATATAGAAAAAGGAAAGCACGTGGGAATGAGAAGGGCAACAAGTGTTAAATCGATTTAACAGTTAAATCAAAATAAAATGTCCAAACTGTGTTATTTTGAAATAACAATTTTGATTTAACTGTCATATCGATATAATATTAGGTTTTATTATATCGATATAACTTTCAAAATAAGGGAGCTCCTCATTTCAAAATAAGGGAAAGTCGTGTGGACCTGCCATTTTTTAAATCAAAATAACCAGCGTTATTTCGATTTGAACAGTGTGTGTGGACATACCAGTCAGATTAGAGGAGGTACACTCTTTTCAGTTCTGTTCGCCCAGCTTTACCTTAGACTGTCCCTTCAAGCCCAAATACACTTCAACACTTTTATGGGAAATATAAGACTTAATACCCATAAGTTATTCCAAGACAAGTAGAGGTAATAATTGAGGTACAGACTATTGTCTACTGAAGACCTTCTATGGGAGATCTGAATGTATCATCAGAAAATAAGTTGTGGATAAACTTTTTAACTTTAAAACAAGTAGCTTTTCAGTGTGCTACATGGTTTTTGTCATCTTTCATCTGAACTTCTGACTTGGTAGGATGCCTTCTAAAGTCCAGAGGGCTAAAAGAGAAGGCTTGCCGCTGCAATAGTATACATAAGTAACTAAGTCTTGTGTATTTGTATAAAGTTAATATACACTGTTGTTTGGAATTTAACTGTGCTACATACTGCAATTTCCATTTTATGTATCTGATAAAGTGGGATTATACACACGAAAACTCATGTGATAAAGAAATTTGTTAGTGTCTTTCACAGGACTCCTTGTTTGTTTTGCTGAAATAGTCTAATATGTCTACCCTTCTGGACTAATACAGCTACCCCTCCAGAACTTTACATTCATGTAGATCAGTGGTTCCCAACCTGGGGTCTGCAGACCCCATTCCACGGGGTCCATGGTGATACTTCCTGCCAGGGCCGGAACCGAGCTGCAGCTCCAAAGCTCCCCACTGGGGCTGGATCCTAATGGTCGGGGGTGGGGGGGTGCTGCAGGTTGCTGATGCTGGCAGCAGCTTGGCTCCACTCTGCTCCCCTGCAGGGGCTGGCTGGGGGCCATTGTGGTGGTGATACCCGTCAACTCAGTTTTGCTCCCTTTCAGGGGCTGGCAGGCCACAGTGGCTCCACCCCCCTAGTAGGGGACAAGGGAAGGGGCCGTGGCTGCAGCAGCTCTGCTCTCCAGCCAGTCCTGGCAGAGCAGTGTGGCACAAAGGCACCCCACCCGCAGCAAGGGGAGTCGCAAATTTTTTTCAAATCAAAAAGGCTTCCCCAATCTTAAAAAGACTGATGTAGATCAAGGCAAGTCAGTGTGGCCTGTGTGAGTCTGTGGGAGCTATACTACTTTATCCATCACCTCTGAATGTGTCCTTAATCCTGCTGTAGTGCATTCTGTCATCTCTCTGTATCTAGTTACACACTTATAAACCAATCCTGCAACTCTATGCATGCTTTCATTTCCAAAATCCTGTTGTCGAGCCATGTGTCTAGCTAAAGCACCTTATTAACTGTTGAGTTCCAAAAATGCCAGCAAATCTTTTATGCCTAGCTGTGGGAGGTAAGCAGAAGAAAAAATTGCACAGATGTTTTGTCACCATTAACTCTAGACAAACCAAAACCCCAAAACACCCCACAAGGACTTCTAGATTTTTATTTAAGCTGCAAGACTACCTCACAGAGAGTAGATGGGAAAAAAATTAAAATAGTGAAATAAATTACAGCTTTTCCTTGGTTTTGTGATTCACTGTAGATTCAGCTTCCTGTTCGAAGACAGAAATTATTACCCACCACACTTCATAGCAAGGGTCTTGTCTGACTTTGACCCTAATTAGAATTTCATGTAAGCAGCTAAAAGATGAGCTCTCTCTCTCTCTAATTGTCTGCTGAGATGTAAAAATGTGAAGATCTGAAGGAGTTCCTCTAAATTATTCCACCATCATCTTTCCAAAGCAGTTATTTTTATTAATTATTTAAATCATATTAGCACCTAGAAGTCCCAATCATAATGGGAAGTTGATGTGTGCCAATATAACACAAGAGACAGTCCTTCCTCCAGAGTTCACAATCAAAATAGACAAGGAGTAACAGAAGCAAAGAGGCTTTAAGGGCTAGTATTCACTGATGATGGCAAATTCAACACCATCCATTCAAACTTCCTGATCAACTAATCTGGTCTGTAAAGACACACTCAGCCAATCATGTGGTTGATCTCTAAGCACCGCCCAGCCATTTGGATAGCGCTGAATTGAAGGTTGCCCCCCCCGCCCTTTGACTCAGCACAGTGGACCTGTCGGCAGCAGGGAAGTCAAACACAGAAGCACAATTTTCTTAAAATAATTTGCGTATCTCCATTTGACTGCAACCATAAAAGCCAGGCAGTGTAGACCTGCCCTAAGTAATTTGCCTAGGTAGCATCACACAGCAGGTCAGTGGAAGACCTGTCCATAGAGCTGATAGTTCTTGAGTCCCAGTTCTGTGTCTTCACCACTAAACCACAGTTTTCCATAGGCTCTTAATGGTTGCTTTGTACTTGTCAATCTCATGATTAATTCAGCTTAATGGGGATGTGACTTATGGGAATGCAGCTAATGGGAAGGAGATTAAAAAAATACAGTGCTTGTGCCTTCTTGGACTTGTGAGCCTCTGTGGAACTTGAACCATTTTACAGATTCAAAAACTGTTTTAATTAGTAGTTGTTTTTATCCTGCTGTAGTCAAGAACTGAAGCAAATATATCCAAATCTCTTAGGAGGGGCTATGGTTGTGTTAATTCTGTCCCATCTGGGAAAGAAGAGACACTGGAAATGTTGTGGCAAAAGATGTCCAGTCAGGTCACCTGAAAGGAGCAAATGCAAATGCTCACTGATGGGTGCTACTCTGAATACCAAATGTTTTGAGGTTCTCATCAATATGTGGCAGCTTGAAGTATACTTTTCTGTCAAAACCAGCCTGTGGAAAGAGTAGGGGATGAAGTCATCTTTATCATCATCTCAGACAATGAAATAAACACTCCGTCATATTTATCTGTGCTCATACACATGTGCTCTGTGCATTCCTTTTGCTGCCCTCTTTATCCATTCACAGCAACAGCGACTTCTTCATGACACCACAATACAGCAAATTCATTGTGCATTCTCCCCACTGGTGTAATTATCCCTTGTAATCATCCTCATTTCCAGACATCCCGGCTGGTTTCAGAAATGAAAGAGCAAGCACGCATTTCATATCATCTTTTGTTATTATATAAGGACCCAAAGTGGAATGTGCATGCCAAAGGGCTGTTCTGCCATAAGGAATGCATAGCCAGGGAAGGGGCAGGCAGGACCTGGAGATTTGCAAGAACTGTGATTTTAAAAGTCTTGAAGCAACACAGAGGCTAACAGGGGAGAAGTCAGGGCTTGTGACAATCAGTGTGCTGTTTCTTCAAAGCTGTAGAAGGAAGCCAGGCAGTGGGTAGAGAACTCAGCAAGCTCTGCAGTACAGCATTGAGAGACAGCAGGTTTAGGGATTATGATGTCTTTTTCCTTATTCTCAAATAGGTCATCTTCATTTGGTGTTAGGAAAAAAAGGCAACATGTCCAATGGGTCTTCACTCTTTTTTTACTCACTGTGTTTTCAGTTCACTCCCAGAATTCAGAACTGCTTCTAAGTTTAGATTCCTCATACTTGGTATTCATGGCTAGGCTTTCAGTTTGGGAAACTTGTCAGCCAGAATTAAAGTGTTTTATTTATACCGTTCACTGTCATAAGTGTCTGGAAAGCACTTTTGTCATCATTTTAAGCTTGGAAGGCATGCTGACCCAGATCCTGAAAGAAAGATGCATATTAGGAGCTGACGCACCCATAAGGATGTGGGCCTCTCAGCCTGGGATGATAGGTACCTATTTAAAAACCCGGATGAATGGCAGGAATGATGTAAATACAGAGGAAGAATGATAGATGTCTACTATTTCAAGGAGTCCTGAAAAGTTTCTAAACACAGTTAGCTCAACATCTGAAACCAAATAAAACTAAAATGCACTTCAAATAACCCAAAGAAATATCTCAACTGCAGCAAACAGCAGTTTAAAGGAAATGTGTTTGTTTCAGGAAAAGGAACTTAAATGCCTCATGTGGAGGAGGATTTTGGTGTGGAGCCTGCAAATGAGTAGAGGCTAATTGTTGGCAAAATGTGCACCTGTGAAGAAATAAAAGCATGGGGAATTTTAAGATGTACTCATCTTCTAATATTTTATGTTGAAAGAAGACACTGAGCGGTATTGAGCTGTATAGAAATAAGTCTTGCTGCCAGGACAACCAATGCAAGAGACCATCCTTTTCTCAGTTATGTTTTGGAAAAGACTACATATATGATTGGTTTGGTCACAAAATGTTCTCTGTTTTCCTACAAAATAAGAATGGCAATTTCACACTAACACTTAATGCAGTTTTGCTGCAAAACATTTTCTCTGAAACAGTTGACTTTTTTTTTTTTTTAAAGTATGATGTCTGAATGTTTTCCTGTTAGTTTCAAGATAATTTTTACCCTGGCAAACTGGATTCATTAGCGAAAAATGTCAGCTTTGACAAAACTTGTGAATTCTTGTGAAAATACACCCTTTCTTTCACTTGCTCATGTTAAAATTTGCAGAGTGTACGTCAATTTTTTGCACCAAGCCAACTTGTCTTTAAAAAAAAGTTATGTTTATAAAGATTTCCATTATTTTTAATTAGAGTACCACTTAAAAGCCTTGATGCAATTCAGATTTTCTTCCATTTTTAACCACTGATTATAATGTTTTTAGAAAGTTCAGGTCTGGCAAAAGACTTTGCATGGGCAACACTAGACATTATTATTAGCATTAGTTTATTGTAATAGCACTTACAAGCCCTATTCATGGACCAGGACCTCCTTGTGGAAGACACCAGGCACCCACGGGGGTGGGGGGAAAGGATCTTGTCTGAAAGATCTAAAAGTCTAAATATTGGACAAGACACAACAGATGGGTAGACAGGCAGGGAAACACAAGGAAACAATGAAACAATCTTGGACAGTGTAACAGGCTGTGGTTTCAGCATGCCAGCACGCTACCTGTTGACACGAGTTTTCTTTGTAGTCTTCACAGAAACAAATATTTTTAATGAGGACAAAGAGTTCATTTTGTGCATGTTGATAGTGAGCCCTTCCCAAGCATGAGGGGCAAGATGGGGAAAAAAAGCATGAAGGTGCTTGTTTGGAAGATTAACAAGCAAGCAAAGGAAGCTAGCATTGGGCCAATTAGAGGTGGGTGTCAACATCTCAGACGTGAGTGAGAAATAAGTAGGGTGGGATAGACTGTGAAGGGCACTGAAAGTGAAGACAAGTAGTTTATGTTTGATCTGATAAAAAGGAAGGAACCAGTGCAGGGAGGCAAGGAGAGGGGTGACATGGACATGGTCAAGGAAGTTGGTTAGACAGCATTTTGAACAGCAAAGAGCAGAACAAGACTGCATTTGTCAAGGCCAAAAAGGAGGATGGTTCAGTAACTAAGATGACAGTTTAAAGGAGAATTTTCACTTGGTGGTTGGATACGAAAAGCCCTACCTTAGAGATGCAAAGGGGGTGAGGTAATTTCTGTTGGTGAACCAGACACAGTTTAAAGCTTATCCAGAGCTCTTCTCAGGTAAAAGATATTACCTCACCCACCTTTTCTCTCCAATGTACTGGGACCAAGACAGCTATAACAGCACTTCAAATAATTTCTTAGAGAGGCTATGCCCTCGTCTATCATTCCCTGCTACTCAGGGAGCTCTGCACATTTGTCGGACAAGGCTCTTTATTCTCTTAACACATGGCAAACTTATTTTCCCCTACATTTCAAATGGAGCTTGACATGTAACACTCTTTCTGCCCCCTTTTTTCTTTTTTCCTTTTTAGTTTTTTCTCCATTCCTTTATCTTCTTTAGAATGTACATGCCAAATCCAGAAACCTAGTGTCATGTGATGTGCAATGGGCTTTGGTCTGTGTAATTTTTCTGTTCACTTTTGCAATGTGATTGTATGTTTTGATGCCAATTATGCCATGCAAGGTTCCCTTTTGAATGCTCTAGCACGTTGTTATGGTATCAGTTGCCCTGAAGCATCATATGTGAAACATGTTACATAAGCTCAAATCCTCAGGAGTCCCTCTCTAAGGCTCGAGGGTTGCATGACAGGCAATGCAAATTTTGCTGCCTAACTAGTATGGAACAAAGAAAATCATGCAGTAGCATAGAGAGAGGGGGGCAGAGGTGGAAATGTAAAGGAACACAGACCCTTTGAGCAAGAGAGAGAAGCTGCTGGCTTTTGCCAGAGAAATACCATCTAAGAAGCAATTGCAAGATACTAAGCCTATCCACATGGCCAGAAGGGTCCAAGCTTGCTGAACAACACCACTACTCACTATTTTTGATACGAATGAGGGGAATAGACTAAAGAATAAGCTTGGAATACTATTAGTAGAATAACATGTGTTTTATATCATTTATTTACTTGTGGTAATTCCTGGCTCCTTTATTAAATGATTGTGCATTAATTTGCTTTATAGTCACATGAAGCACTATTCTAATCAATAAATTAATATTTGTTTTTATCTAAAGCTATTTGGACTTTAGAGGGTGTGAATGAATGAAGCTGGGCCCATCCGTTTCTATGTTAAATAGATGGACAGAAGTCTAAGGCGATTGGGGAAAGGTCCCAATTCCTGTAAGTTGCAAGTTCCCGGTGTGGTACCTGGAGGCTGTGGGTGCTCACATGCGAACTGTCTCCTGAGGAGCCAGAGGGTGCACACCCACTGCCTGGGACCAATTACACACAAGAAGCTAGTGTGGACTGACTCAGGAGTGAATAGTCACCTGGAAAAGTAGGGTAAATTGGGGTTCAGGAGTGGAGATCGGGGGATCACAGTGGCACACTGGACCAGATTCCGGGAGCGGTCTGTCACACTGAGTTCCTAGCCTTAGTGATTCAGGGATAGTCGTGAAGGAATCTTCCCAGGTTGAAACAATCCTTTGTGGTCTCAACATATCCCTGTCAAAATGGTGTGGAGGGTCCTACTGTAGCAGAAACTTTGTGCTTGTCCTGATGCCACCCTAACACAACGGTTGCAAAAGGAGCTCGGATCTGTGCTGTGGAAGGTTATACAAATTCATCACTCTCTCGTTCTTTGAACTGCACCAGATTCTTTGCTGAGGAGACATCCATACACATGAAAGTGAGCTCAAGGTTTTCCATATAGCATACTTGGCCATGTCGACTCATAGAAAAGATCATAGCTTTGCATTTGCTGTGCTGGTTTCACAGTTACAGGGCACAAAGCACTGGAGCTCCTGTCTAAATAGAGGCAACGGAAGAGTGCCAGCAATTTTCCACTGCTGATGTGCATCTCAGTATTTAAATAGTAAGAGCAAATGGTTTGTGAAAGATCAGTATGTCAAAAATATACATCATCATATAAAAATTATATATTTTTAACATCAGAGGTTGAGACCCAAGGGCTGAAATAAACTAGATTCCCCCATTTAAACAATATGATGCTAAAGAGAGGAGGTGAAAAATGAGGGAAGAAATATGGTAATAAATCTGTTGTGGAAAGAGAAAATAGGATGAACCAAGCTACTCATTTCTTCATGTGCCTCAGCAGCCACCATGCTCGGACATAGACTACATTTTTTTTAAAGCAATTTATTTAATTTTTGAAAAGGTGTTTATTTTTCTGTTTCAAAAATTGAGTAAGAATCTAAATAACTATAGAAAAAGAGACTAAGAAATCACTGTGTACATGGAGAATTTAAACTGCAATAAGATTTAGTTGCCCAATTCTCTTTGCACTCTCTTGCTCTCTCTCTCTCTCTCTCTCTCTCTCTCTCACACACACACACACACACACACACACACACACACACACACACACACACACACGTACGTTTTACTGCAGATGCATTGTCTCCGAGGTACATCTGCTACTGGTGTGCTGTGTTTTTACTTAAAAACAAATAGTTACACAGGGTGAAATTCATGCTTATTCAGAGGACTAGCACAGGTCCTAGGCACCCCGTAAGTGGGATTCTGCTCAGGGGCAGGGGCGTCGCTAGTGCTGGGCACACAGGGCTCGTGCCCCAAGTCTCAGTGCCAGTGCCCCGGGTCTCCCAAAGACCAGAGACCCGGCAGCTGCTGGCCAGGCGCGGCCTCCCTCTGGGGCTCAGGGATCCAGGGCTTGGCTGCTGCCAGCCCGCCCAGGGTCACCGCTTGGGGGGGTGGGGCCCAGGGCCAATTGGCCTATGTGGGCCTTCCCCCTGGCCAGTCCATCCCGGGAGCGGGGCAGGGCAGGCCAGGGTGGGCTGGCATGTGACAGGGGCCCTGCACAGCCTGTGCTATCCCGCCCCACTCCCTGGGCCAGAACACCACTGCAGAGTCCAGCAAACAGCGGGGCCTGGGGTGATAGCCTCACCCCTGGGGACTGCCCTAGCCCTGCCCCCTATGGCCCTGCCCCTGGCCCAGCCCTGAACCTATTTTGGGGGCAGCAACGCCCCTCCTCAGGGGTAACTCTTAGGGTATGTTCACACACACTTCTTATTTTGAAACAACAGTGGGGGCGCCGGGGATTCCGGGGGCCGGCACTCACTCCGGCCCTGCAGCAGCGGGCTCCAGCAGGCGCCTGGGACCCTGCCGCCAGGTTTGGGGCAGTGTAGCAGAGGGGAGCAGTTAGCCAGCCGCCAAGAGGCAGCTGAGCGCCTGCACTCCCCCTACTGGCCAGAGACAGCCCAGCAGAGCGGCCGGGGCCGGAACCAAAGGGGAGGGCGCTGGGAGCAGGAGGACTATAAAAGAGGGCAGACCCAGCAGCCATGGAGGGAACCCAGAGGGAGATGGCTGCCACTCCTGGTAGACCTCCCTCCACTGGGAGGAAGGGAGGCTGACAGGTGACCAGACTTCCCACCCGTGGAGGGGCAGCGTGCGGAACCTGGGGCAACTGTACCCCTGGAGAAGACTCCTCCCGGGGAGGACCTTGACGAGCTCCCCTCTGCTGAGAGCCTGAGCCCTGTGGACCAGCCCGACGCCGGGGAGGACCTGGAGGAGCTGCCATTGGCCGAGGGGGCCGAGTTCCCAGCCTTGCCGCCCGAAGATAGCGAGGGCCTGACGGGTATGCCCTGGGGGTCCTACCCGGAGGACCACGAGGACAGCGTGTCCCAGGTCTTGCCGGGCAAGGGAAGGAAGTAGCCCAGGGACAATAGTAAGTCGGTGCGTTTCGGCAAGAGCCCCACTGACACAGTGGCCCTTCGTGTGGTCACTGCTAGGCCCCTGGGCTGGAACGCAGTGGAGCGGGCGGGCCTGCGTTCCCCTTCCCTTCCCTGCTACCCGCCGGACTAACTGTTTGCTTGCCTTACCCCAGCCGGGGTTGAAGGCCCGACCTTGCTACCTGTTTGCTTGCCTTACCCCAGCCGGGGTTGAAGGCCCGACCTTACGAACAGATTGCGCACCTTGCCGTGACGAGGCGAGGACCCGACAACAGGCAGCCAGGGCTTTAAAGCCCCTGGGGTGAGGCGCCTGGCTGCACCTCACCTGGCAGGTATGACACAGCTGGGCGCTGCACCCCACGGGTGCCTGCAGCCCTGTGCAGGCACCCGCAGGCTGAGGCGCAGCCCTGAGCTGCACCCCGCGGGTGCCTACAGTCCCCTGCAGACACCCACCCTGTGAGGCGCAGCCCTGCGGGTGTCTGCAATCCCCTCCCCAAGCGAAATAGCATGTCCACACTTTGGACATGCTATTTCACTCCCTTATTTCGAGGACACTGTTTTTGTCCTTTGAAATAAGGTGTTTCAAAATAAAGAGTTATTTCAAATCAGCTTGTTTCAAAACCTCTTGTTTCGAAACAAGCCCTCCCTGTGTGAACATAGCCTTATTGCTAGATTACAGTACTACTACATGTTTATGAAGCCACCCCAGTGGGTTACAAACATTAATGTATTTACACTCTGGTGAGGCGGTATTATTTTCTGTTTACAGATGGGGTAACTAAGTCACACGATACTACCAGAATCTATGGAAAAATTCCTGTATATTGACAGGACTAAATGAGGATGTGCTACAACTAACAAATGCCATATCTGCAGAATGCCAAGTCTGTGTTATAAGGAACATGCCTATCGTTCCTTTGACATACTAACATAGCCCGTTGGTCCCTCAAGTCCAAAATTCTGTGTCTCTAAGTTGCCCTATCTTTGATGTTTCATAAGACAGTGACTTCACTCCTTCCATTAAATACCCAATGAAATTTGCAGTGCTGCCCATTGCAGGGGATGAATTTCCTTCCTGACCTCCTGTGGCAAGAGTATTTTGCCCTGACACATGATTTACCCTGAACATACGTAATTACAAATGTTATTACAGTCATAGAATTGTCCAGGTTTCTTAAAATCCAAATGTGTTTGCTCGTCATCACATGGCACAAACTCTCACATGCCTGACTATGAACAGCGTGAGAATATAGTTGCTTTTAGTGCTCTAAATGTGCTGGCCATTTATCTCTTGAAATGAGCTTTATTTTTAGTTTATGAGCCTGGTTAAAATTAAAGGAGGGCTCAGTTGTCACTGTACTGCATCTCTCTTGGTCAATAGGACCTATGCAGAAGCAAGAAAAGAAGCTGCCAAATCTGAGCACCAGGAGTCCTTTCTCAAAATCCTTTCTCTTTTCTTTCTTTCTGTTGTTGGTGCAGAGGGTGCTTTTACATCCAGTCATTGACCAGGCAAGGGTTAAATTGTCTGGTAGCAAATTAGCTAAGCACAGATGTCAGTCCTCCTTGCAGTGATTGACAGGAGCACCTAGCTATGGGTATGGGCAGCTGGGCTCAACTGTGCATCAGGAGAGGGCTATAAGAAGATGGTATCGAGGCCATTCTGCCTCTCTCAGGATCTGGGCAGATTTTAGTTTAATCTTTTCCTAACTATGTTTCTCCATTGCCCCTGCAGTATTTGCAGCACCAGAACAATAAACCAAGAGTGATGTAGTAGGGTACTAGCCTTAGCAGTAACCTCTACACCTGTCGGGTGACAGTGTCTTCTCTCTAGTGTTTTTTTGGGATGGGGAGCAGCATCACATCTTTGCTCTTCTGATCAGCTGCATACACTCAAATCTGAGAGGCAGAAAAACTGTAAACACGCATTTGCCAGCCTATCCAATAGTAGACATTCAAGAGTAATAAGGTGTTTTGAGAACTCTGGAGCCTAAAATAACCTTTTGTTAACACATGTATAAAAGGAAAATGGAAATCCTGATGAGGTCTGAGAGTCACTCTTTGTGGGGAAGCTTCAAAGTAACAAAGCCACCACTGAGTGGAACAATATGGAGATACAAGTATGAGTTTTTTCTACACTTCTCCCTTCCTCTCTAGCCTCATTCATGAAAGCATTAGTTCGAGATGCTGGATGGATATAATGCAATGACTTTACTTCATTCCATATATGAAGAGGCAATGAAAAAAATTGAAAATTTTTGACCAAGTTTTTAATCAGCTCTGTATAAAATTCTGTCAGGATATGGGAATGCAATACTATGATACAAGTTCCCCTAAAATGCACCAGATTATAGTCAGGGTGATAAATAGATAGTGCTAGCAAAATTTGGAAGGCTTATGTAATGTCAGTGTTCAGGGTTTAAACCAATCTCTAAGGCTATGTCCACACATACATGGTTAAATCGATTTAAGTTAAATTGATCTAATTGAATTGCTATAAAAATCATTAAATCAATTTAACAAGTCCCCACTAGAAGACCAAATTGAACCAGCATGTCCCATGGACAGGACTTGCTAGTTCGATTTAGGAGAGGGGCACCATGAGAGATGTGGCAAGATGGCCCCCTAGATGGGCCATGCCCCCACCCAATATATAGAAACAGGACAGAACCCTGGGAAGGAGCAGGGCGAAAGTGTTAAATTGAAATAACAGTTAAATCGAAATAACACATCCACAAAGAGTTATTTCAAAATAACAGTTTTGCTTTAACTGTCATTTCAATATAATACTACGTTTCAGTATATCAAAATAACTTTCCTTATTGCGAGATAAGTGAGCTCCTTGTCTCAATATAAGGAAACGTAGTGTGGACCTGCAATCTTTTAAGTCAAAACAATCTGCATTATTTTTATTTAAAGACTGTGTGTGGACATACCCTAACTATTAGAGCTCATGATAAGATCTCGTGTTGGGAGCACGCTGTCCCATATCTGCCCTCGATGGAGTTCTTATACCTTCGTCTGAAACATCTGCTTCTGATTGCTGTCAGATACAGGTTACTGGACTAGATGGACCTTGAGTTTGATCCAGCGTAGATGGTTCCATGTTCCTAATTATAGAAAAGCATGGATAAACCAATCTGGATAAGCATCAGATGAGAACCTATGTGCAATTTCAACCCTTGTACAAGAGGGTTCAATTTTCTCTGAAGACCATGGGAATTCTGTCCACTTCCGACAGGGCTGATTTTGACCTCTGACTTTACTCTGCTTATTTGAACTGAACGGCAGACTTTCAGTGATTCTTCTATAACTGCTGGAGGTTGCTAACTGTTTCCCAAAATGTTTGAAGACAGATGTGCTATGGGTGGTAGTGAAGTGGATAAAAAACAATTGCCAGTTGAGTTTTCACAGTCAGTTCTTTCAGCATGGCAAGAAAGGTAAAATGCTGAATTGAGATTGAAGGACTGTGGTATTGTTTGTACCAGTGATCCTAAAATTCCATCATTATTCTCACATTGAAATAGAGATGTGTCAGTAAATTGCAACTTTAGTGGATAGAAGGTGTAATGGAAGATAATAAAGGGATTATGTTTCAGTTTTCTTGTAGTCAGAAATTATGGGTGTGGATGTCATAAGATGCTAAATCAAACTATTGAGCAAGGCTTGGGGTTTTTCAGAGATGAAATTTATTAAATCTGTTCGGGTGGCAGACAAATAATAGAGTTACTTATAGAGAGGAGGTTGAAGGAAGAGAAAAGAAAGACAAATGCATCTGAAATGCCCATTGTAAGCCTTCCAAAGCTATGTCAAGAAATATTCCATTTCCAGCTGTTGAACTACTCATTGTGAGAAAATTATCTGATGGATATAGTCTGTCTTTCTGTTCCTGAATATTTGTGATCCAGTCTTGATTGCAGGGAACGTTTTTGTTAGTCACCAGATATTAACCAAATAATCTGAATGAACAACATATATTCTATGCAATCTTCACATTCTGGTCATTTTAACTATTTTTGACGATGTCTGATTAGTTACCTGACTCACCTGGTATTGTTCCAGCTGCTTAACTGGAGAAATAAAATTGTAAGCAGGAAAAAAAATGAAGGCTTTGGTTCGTAGTAAAAATATCCTTGCTTACCTGTGAATACATCTATCTGTATGGAGAATAATCCCACTCACTGTTCTCAAACCATGTGCAAGAAAAAGAAAAAGAAAAAGGTCATGTTAGCAGCAAACAACGGTGCTGAACGGCTGTTCTGAATTTCAATGAATTTTTGAGAATGCTAATCTTTGATGCCAGTATTATGTGCACACATGCATGGATAATAATGAGAGAGATGCTGAGGTCCAGAGCTTGGGTTTAGATAAGCATCTAAAAATTATGGGGTCTGACACCACTCTTTTAGATTCCCAGTGTAAGTCAAGAGTAACTCAGTATATGCCAGAAAAGTTATACTGCTGTAAAACTGGTAAGAATATGATGCATAGCTGGAGCTTTTCAGTTTGTAACACTGGGCTAAGTGTTGTGTAAAACCAGACTTCTCTTTTGGTTTCTGGTTGAACCAGCTGTATCACAGCAGCAGTCCTTTTCATGGGCTCTTAGCACTTCTCTCCTCTGGAAGGCAGAAGTGTGAAGAAATGAGAGGAGATGAGATGTTTCTACTTCTCATCATTTGTGATAATGATGCCTTATTTCTAGTTTTAATGCATTAATCCCAGTTCAGCAATGAATTAACATTTTTGCTTTAGGTCCCATAGAAGTTAATGAAACATAAGCATATGCTTAACCTTAAGTGTTTTTTATGTGTCTCACTGAATTGTGACCTTACCAAAAAAACTGTGTTCCTACTTATTTTTATTGCTATTGTTAGGTTCATGTTTATTTGTGAAGGATTCAACATAACTGTGGATTGCATTTGAGAATTACCTTGCTATTATGGAAAGCCAAGGGAAACAGCACAGTAATAATCATAATTAATGGCCTAATTCATCTTTGGTGTAGCTCCCTATAAATTCAGGGGAGCTACACAGAGATTAATTTGCCCAATTATTTAATATTAGACACCCTCTAGCAGATTTTGGATGTCATACAACCAGTTAAAAATACAATAAAATATTATTGTAATACCAGTTGTGTCCTATATAGACAAATAGGATCATCAGCCTGATTCTCCCCTCACTAAACAGGGTGAATGATGAGTAACATCACTAAGTCCATGGAGTTATTTAAATCAATGTAAGTACAAAATAAAGCCAGTCTCACAGTCCATTGGCCAAAAGTTTGTCCTCTAGCTCAGATATATGATGAGTGCAAATCAAATAATACACACTGTGTTGGGATGAGTAGCAGGTATAAAAGCATTGAAGAAGTCACCATGGAGAGGCGTTGCAGAGGAAGGCTGAGCCAAATGGGGAGTGGGAGGCAGAAAAGACAATGCAAAGAAGTAAGCTGTTTCCAATTAAATGACTGAAAATTCTACAGCAGGACCATTTTTTTTTTTTTCATGCATATCTGTCAGTTTTGGCTTTGTTCCTAGCTGACTTGGCTTGATGGAGAACTGCTGAAAACTGAGGGTGGGGCAAGGGAAAAGAATCCTTACAACACCCTCTTATAGCTGAGTATTTTCTCACAGCCATGAATAAAGTCATCAGAACAAAAGACTGTCTAAACTCATGACACACACAACTGCTGGCTGGGGTGAAAAACAGACCCAGCTAGACTGAGCAAAGGACAAGAGTCTTATCATACCCAGGGGTGATTGGGAGGGATGTTCAAAGTTTTAGCAACAAATGTATTCATTTAATTAAAACAAGGGGAGAAGGAAAAGGTCTAACTAATGAAGCTTGCATTCTCTTAGCTTGCACAAAGCCAGCTGCTCCAACAGACAAACATAAATTCCAAACCAACTTTTTCATTATTGAAACTTGCTGTTCTGGCTTAGCTGATCTAAAAGTTCCTCTTGCAGTGCCTCCAAGCTTATTATTAAGTATAATGTAGTCTGGCCTCACTTCAGAGATCAGGCCTGGTATGTAGCTAATTTGAGAAACAGAGGTGCTACCAACGTTTACTGAGGAGGGGGAAAAATAAAGCAGCAAACATAATTTTGCGTAGGATATTTCATACAAGCTGCCTGCCTCATTCTGATCTCTTGCCAATGTAAATCAGAAATAAGGGTGCTGAAGATGGACTTCAACCAATGTAAAATGGCTCTGTGACTAGAGAAATGTAGTGTCCTGCCTGTGTTCTCTGCTTAGCTGATCCTGAACTCCTCTCTTTAGCTGAAGATACAGATGGCTGTAAAATGCTACCTAATCAGAATTCTCCACTCACAGCATAGGTAGCTGTTACACTGACATTGCATAAGTAGCTCTCATAACATAAACAAATAATAATAATAATGCCAAGCAGAGAAGAATCATCTCCAATCATGGAAAATTGCAGCAAGAGAGCAAGGAAGTCAATCCTGGAGATGGAGGGAGTGGAAAGGGAATGAACAGAGAGGCTGAACCAGGTTCTGGTCTTAGTTACAACTCTGTTAATCCGTTGTATATTATATGAGGATTAGGTCCTAAACCAGGAGTATCTATTTGGTGGGTGGACGGACCAATGAGTATAAACTAAGAGTAATCATAAATCTTTGTCCTTTAAGGCTGTGTCTACAGTTAGAAGGTTAGTTCAAATTAACTTAATTTGAACTAATAATGATTAGTTCAAATTAAGTTAATTTGAATTAACATGGCTGCACTAGAAACCTAATTCAAACTAGCATGTCTAGGCACAAGACTTGCTAGTTCGAATTAGGTAAGAGGTGCTATTGCATTGGGAAAATCAAGCTGTGGTTAATCTGAACTAACAGGTAGTTCAAATTAACACAGCTACATTGGGTTAATTTGAACTAATGAGTTTGAATTAACTATGACTTTGAAGTTAAACAAGGTTTTATAATTTCAAAGTTAGCTTTCATCAGTTCGAACTAAGGCATGCATTTGTTTAATTCGAATTGATCCTCTTTAATTCAAATTCAATTGTAATTGTACTTTAAGGGTTCAAAAAGAGTCTAGTTGATGTTTGCATATTAATTTCTATATACTTCTGTCCTTCCCAAGTTTTACCCAGAGCTAGAAGTAAGTATGAAAACCTAGATCCTCAAAGGTATTTAGGCTCTTAACTTCCATAGATGTTAAAATGTAAGACTATTCATATGTTAACTTGACCACCTAGAGGAAGGACCAACAACAGCAAGTTATTTTACTGGTATTAGAACTTATTTTCATTAGAGGAGAATCTAAAGTCCTAGCTAGAATCAAGGTCCCACTATCCTAGGGAGTGCAGAAAATCCCTGCTCCAAAGAGCTTATCATCTGTATAGATGAGGCAGGAAAAGCATGGAGGAAGGGCAGCATTATCTCCATATTTACAGTTGGGGATCTGATTATGGAATTTGTCCAAAGCTCTAAAGGAAGTCTGTGGTTGAGGAAGGAATTAAATATAGAGCTGCCTGAGTTCGGTACAGTGCTGTAACCATACAGCAATTCATCTCCACCCCTGTGTATGGATTCCTGAAGGAAACCAAACAGGTAATTTTTGGCTCAGTCTCTATGTTTTGGATGTTTTTCTGAACTAACCTTTCTGAGATCTGATAGTTTCCTAATAAGTGCAGTGCAGTGACACAGGCAAAAACAACTGTAAGAGGGAGGTAGGTGTGAAAGTACTCACTACTGTTTTCAGCGAAGGGAGAGCAGGGTATCTATCATTTGGAAACCTGCAGATTTCTGAGATTATCCTATGAGGGCATTCTCTTTTAACAGTGAGCTGCCAAATAAAGCTTTCAGAAATCTTCCAGGATAAAGTCCCTATAGCTATGTCTTAACCTATTTGCTGCTGCCTCTGTTGAAAGCAAAGACTCAGGTGAACTCTGGAGCAATAGGATGTTCTTGGAACAGTCATCTTAAAGTTAGTTCATTTAATAACGGATGGAATATATGGTAATATTTCAGAAGAGATTACGTGTGTGGGACAGAGAGGAAATGCAGTTGGAGCTCCAAAAAGGGGTCTGAATAGAGCTGGGTAGGAAACAGTTTTCTTGACTCGAGTCTAACTAGAAAATTTTCATGAATCAGAAATCTCAACTTTTCAAAGGACATTTAATCAACATGTTAGATTTTGGTAACATTTCATTATGTTTTCAATCTTTTAATTTTTTTTTACTATAAATAAATTTACATTTTGAAGCCAAAATCACTTTGACACAACACTACAATGTGTTGTTCGACATTTTTTTTTTTAAATCAAAACTTTTTCAACATTTTCTTGAGCCACAGAGAGTTTTGGTTTCAAGTAATTGACATTTTCTGCTTTAAAAAACATTTTGCTGAAAAATTCCCAACTAGCTCTTGTTCTGGTATGACGATGGCTGTATTAAAAGAAGCAAAACATACAAGGAGTTTTGTGGCGCTCAAAGGCTGACAAATTTATTTATTGCATAAAGTTTAATGGGAGAAAATCCCACTTCATCAGATACTTTGAAGATGATAAACCTTACAGAATGGGAGGAAAGAAGTGCGGGGAAATGAAAGTCATAGGATCAGGTCACACTGTAACTGTAAGTCAAAGCAGTTGTTAAGATTCAAACACTGGGGAACAGCATGTAGAGGAAAACGAGGTCAAATCACCTGGCCTGGTGCCTTGGTAGCTGTTGCTACCAATTTTTTTGTTTGTTTTTTGTATTTTTTTTCAAGCCCCCCCCCCCGTGTTTGAATTTTAACAAGTGCTTCGATTTGGTATTACATAACTTATACTTTTCTGCATTTATTTCCTCCCATTCTGTAAGTTTCATCTTCAAAGCTCTGACAAAATGGGATTTTCTCCCACAAAAGATAAGGCAATAAATAGATTTGTTAGTCTTTAAGTGCCACAAGACTCTGTGTTTATTTTACAGAACTTTATTAACACAGCTGCTCCTTTTTGAACTTAAAAGAGGTAGTTTTCCTCTCTGATTTATTAGTCCAGGAGGAACATAATCAGTAAATATTTCCGGGATTCACTGTGTGATCGTGCAAATCACAGAAACCTAGTTGTTTCCACTTTCAGGTACAGAACTCTGATGAAAATCAGTGTAGTTTCATTGAGATCAATGAAGCAGCCCTGATTTATTCCAGCCATGGATCTGACCTCAGAACTAATCTATTATGGGTAACGTGATTTGGTGCTATACAAGCTTCCTCCACATCTGTATGGCAATGATGCTCACTCCTGCCTTTCCCTGACCACAGTTGCAGCATAGTGCATCAATATGACTCTGTTAGCACATCTCACTCCTGACCTGCAACAAACTCTCTCCAAACTGTCATGACATGAATCAGAAGCACATCAGTGTGGCTGATTCCTCTGGATGTGATAAATCTACAGGAGTCCTCTACACATTTCAGGGGCAGTTTTAGCACCACCCCATGGCTACTGCTGATCACTGAAATAAGACACCTAGGCCTAAATTCTTATACTAGTGAAATCCCCCTGAAGTTGCTAGGATTAGGGCTATATAAATTAGAGCAGACTTTGTCATCTCATCCGCACTGTGTTGCAACTATATCCCTATTGGCATCCAAACAGATGAAAAGAAATGGAAATGGAGAGATGTTGTCAGCTATTGTATATTGTCCAAAACTTCAGCAGCATAAATAAAATCTGTTCTCCCAAAGCTGTTTTCCTGGTGAGATTTTCCTTTGTTCCAGATATGTGCACTGTAATACATCAGAAAACTGATATGAGACCAAACAAACTCATTTAGGGTTGAATTAGATGTTTGTTTTTCAGGTCATTTGGGATCATTTGTCACCCTTTCCTTTAAAAAAAAAAGCTAATTTTTGAAATGGAATGCTGTTTTGAACAAAAAGTTGAAACATTACAAAAGGGCTGTAAGGAAATATTTTGGTTTAAAATAATCAAAATGAAAAGAAAAAAAAACCCACTACATTTAAAAATGGCAGAAACTACCCATTTCAATGTTTTAATTTTTCCCAGTCTTTGGAGGGCTTAAAAATATTTGCTACATTTGATCCAAATTTGTGAATAATTTTAGTGCACCCGACATACTTTTCTGACCAAATTTACTATTTGCTCTCCCCCATCCCTGCAGTGGGGTGGAGGGGGACCCAAAAACTCAGCTCTATTGCTGGGTTTTGGCCACTGTAGAAAATCTGACCCCTATTTAGATGCTTAAATTGGAGGAGAGACTTTCTGAAAATCTGACCATAGGTAACTGGACCCAGAGTCTAGGTATTTCTTTATTGATGACGGGCTGGGACTGTGAGCCTCAGAGAACTTTTGGACCGGGTTCTCAGGCCAGCTCTGTTGTGCTAGCTCTGTCCCTCCCTTACTGTAACAATCACTATTCTTTTCCCAGGGCCAGATTTAGGGCAGGTGACTGTTTGAAACATTGGGTTTGGGGGTGGCAACACTGGGCTCAGGGTGCTGGTGTTTTTGTTTCTGTTGTTGTTGTTAATGATGAAAGGAAAATAGAAGGTCTGAAATAAAATATTTCAGGTATTCCATAGGTGGATTCGTTTTTTTCACTGGCCTCCTAGAATGTTCTGGATCTTTACAGCATCTAATGGAACCTTCCAGACATTCTGAGAACTATATTTTCCTCAAACCTTTTAATGTGGGCAGCCATAGTCCCACAGGTGTATAAGGGTGGGGCATCACCAGTCAGTCAGCACAACTGAAGAATGAACTGAAGTGAGAGCCCAGATACAATATTGTGAAACTTGTTTTTTTTAAATTGTGAGAGTGTATGTGTATTTTAAGATTTGAAGAGTGTAAGAAGAACCTAATAAGTATAAATTTAATGAGATGCCAGTAATATCTACTGAATTCCTATCTATGCAACAATATAACAAATACTGTTACTTTGGTTTGAAGATGCTACCATTGATGTCAAAAAATGGCAGAAAACTTAATAGGTGAGCCTGTCTTCAAGGAAAGTTGAATTCATTGGAAGAAGACACAGTTTGGTTATAATGGCAGAGATGTGGTAAGGAGAAGCTTGGAGGAACAATTTAAGAGGGAGACTTTTTGTTTGTTTGTTGACACTGCTCAAGTGTCCATCAAAAAAAAAAGATTCAGATACATGAACCATCATGAAGAAACCTGGGTTTTAGGATATGACCTTTGTAAGCTGTCAGTGGACAGGAAAGCATTCTTGAACAATTGGATGGACGCTCACTGGACACCGACACCTGTGGGATGTTCAAACATCAATGATAAACATTTCTATGTTGAAGAGGACAACAGCTGTCACATGTGAAACACTCTCCACTCCAAGTTCTCCTGTTCATTCATAATGCAGAGCTGAAGGACACATTCCCTAATGTGTGGATAGCTTTGAGAATTCTGCTCACAGTGTTGGCCAAAGTCATAAGTGGTGAGTGTAGCTTTTCAAACCTCAGGCTCATTAAAACATATCTTTGATTGACACTGATCGATAAGAGACTGACATCGCTTGTTATTTGTCACTTGAAAATGCCATTGGCCAATCTATGGGTCTTTCTTACACTAAGCTTCATTTGATGAGGACAAAGCAAGCAAAGCGACCTTTTGAACTAAAGGACTAGTGTTAACATTCTAAGGCACACAACTCCTGTAACACTATTTAGTACTGATCTACCCAGTGTTGGTGCTCAGTTCAATTTCTTGATGTTTGTACATTTCAGTTATTCTTAAAATAAGAAGGTTTCTATGAGCTAAGAGGAAATTAATGGTCTTTACTTGCTTATGTAGGGTTTGAATAAATACAGATTTACAGAGACAAGCATGCAAATTTATCATTTGATATGACTGGGATAAATCATGCATGCAAACTTCCATCAAAGTCAAGAAATGGGCTACAAATGCAAGAAAAAATAGGGGATTCAAATGTTTAACAAATGGGAGGGAGGCATCACCAAAGACACTCCTTGCTGGGACAGCCATTTGATCTACAGCCTGCCCTACCTTCTGCAATATCACTAGTGCTACAGATTATTTTCTGTTCATTGCACAACTTTGAAATGCACACTCCAGATTGAGAGAACACAAGACTGTATTTTGGGAAGAGCCAAAATAAAGCAGGGTGAGCATCTGAAACAACAAAATAAATTGCTGGAGAAATTCAGAATTAAAAAAAAAATGTTTATCCATTTTATTTAACAGCAATTGAACTAAGAGCTGCTGTTTTCCTTGAGAGGTACATTAAATGCTTTGGGGCATTGAGTCTCATAAATGTTGCATTTGTAGTAAGTCTCATAAGTGGGCTTCTCTGTATTACTGTGCTTAGAAATGCTCCTAAGACCCATCACAGTCCCTCTTAGCTGCACAGAGGCTGCTCTCAAGAAGCATAGTTAAAGGTTAGCTCTGTGTAAATGTTTTGTGCAGGATTTATGTTTCCTATACACAGAAAATCAGACAAGGACAAAGCTTAGTTTAGTGAGCTCCCTGTTGAAACCAATAGAAAGTGCCTCCAAAATGAGATCGCTCAAAGCAAGACCCCTAATTGATCTTCCAGGTAATTTTTATACCATTGGTACCCAAGGAGTGCATACAGCCCTCTTCCTTCATGCCTTTTGCTTGGTTATTTGTAAGTAGATCAGTCAGCCAACACATTATATGGAAAACAGGGAATTCGGGGGGGAGAGTTCTAATTCTTCCCTTTGCAAAAGGCTCGTTCTGAAGTATGCGTCTTTAGGCTCTCTAGGCCCCAATACACATGGTCATGGCCATACTGACTCAGAAGAACTGAATGATCTTACTGACCCTCCCCCCCCCCCAGTGAAAACTATGGAAACTGGGCATTGTGTCAGTTACCTACAATCCAGCTCTTTTTCCTTAGCGGACAATGCTGCTTGAGCTGGGAATGGTATCTATCTATCTATCTATCTATTAAAAATGAAAAAAAAAAAAGTACCGTAACCTGATTTGGGGCCAAATCCTGAAGGCTTCATTCTGATTGTATTCAGTGAAAACTCTCATTAACTTCAGTGGGGCTTTGTTTTTGTAAGGCTGGAGTCAAACCTGAACAAGATTTGCAGGAAATGGAGCAACAACAATGCATCCAAGTGCAGTTCAGTCAAATAATATCATTATGGCCACATTTCTGACCATAAACACTCCTCAAAGAAGCACAAAATGCCCACAGGCTGCACCTACAGTATACATAGCACTTATAAGCACATGATCATGAGTCTAGGCGCCCCACTGCACTTTGTGATAAAGTGTGGCTAAAGCCTTAATAGAGGTTTAAAACATGGTGCCTTTTTACTCAGCATACCTGCCTCCTTTGTGTGGCTGAGTCACATCTGTGAGATTTACTGACAAAATCCCCGACAAATCCTGAGAGCTCAACAATGCCAGTTAAGGTGTAGGAGGAGTAAGGTGTTGCCTTTCTCATGCATCATAACTAGATTTGTCTACTAAGTTGTTATTGAAGTGTTTCTATGCATAGCAGGTTGAGAGGGAATGCAGACTGATTCTCTGAACATGGAGTCTTGCAAATCAAACAGATCTGCTCTGGAAGCTATCAAGAGAAAACAAACAAGAGAGCTCTCAGCATAATTTTTACTGCTACTTTTCTGACTGTACATAGTGTGTGGGAAAATTCTGTCTGAAGTCTGTGGCACATGACACTAGTTATGTGAAAATGCACTCCCAAGAATATTCTTGGGTATAATTTCAAGTGAAAATTAAGACATCTGGAGATGGATCTCTAGGAGCTCAGCACCCACAGCTTCCAAATTTTCAAAAGAGCTCCTTGCTGATTAGGTGAAAATAAATGCCAAGTTTCAAAAGTTCTCAACACTCAGTGCGCTGAGGTCTTTTAAAAATCTGGCCACTTATTTTAGAGACTAAGTGCAAGCAGAATGCTCTTGAATATCTTGCCCCAGTTGGAATTGCTGAGGTCTTTTGATACTCTGTGTTTGGAGTCCAACGTATCTATTGAGACTCTGTCAGCTCTAAGGGTACATCAACACCGGAGCCTGAAGTCAACTTAAGGAAGGTTAAGTTGATCTGTAGACTCCAGTGGCCACACTAGGCTTCTATTAAGTCCACTTAAGTTCTCCCTTAAGTCGACTTTATAACACCACCTTAATAAATTGACCTTATTAAGTCGACTTGAGCCAATGTATGCAGGGAAAGCCCTTAAGCCAACTTAATTGGACTCCAGGCCCCCTTCCAAAGTTCTTGGCCACCAGGGACAGCTACCCACAACATACCACTCTGCTGTTGACCTAGCACCTGCTAGCGTGGACATAGGCAGTCAACAGTTTTCAGTTTGGACTCTCTAAGTCGACTGAACAAAGTCAACTTTAAGTCAACTTAAAGTTGGCCTTGTTAGGTCAACTTAATGGAGCCTCCAGTGTAGACATAACCTAAAAGATTTCTCCCCAAAACTCATGTTCCTCATGATGTTGATGTCACACAGAGTAAAAATGTATGAAGGAATGAACACTGACAGCTGCTGTGAACACTACCCCACCACCACCACAACATTTGGTTGTGTCTACCCTAGAGGGCTCAGGTAAGTTGACTTAATAAAGTCAACTTAAAGTCAACCTTAGTAAATTGACTTAGAGAGGCCCCATTTGTTTAAGTCACCTTTATAAAGTTAATTTTAAAGGGTCTCCTGCCTAAAGTTGACTTTCTTAAATCAACTTTAATGGCCACATTTTATAAAGTTGACTTAACCCTTAAAATTGACTTTAAGGGTGAGAGTTATTAAGAGGAATTCAGCAAGTGCTTAAGTCAACTTAATGAACTCCAGATGTGGGCCTGTTGTTGCTTGAGTTGACTTAAGCCTGGTTAAGTTGACTTAAGCCGCCAGTATGAATATATCCTTTGGCTGTGTTCACATCAAGGTTTTATTTCAAAACAACAGTCATTGTTTTAAAATAAAGTGTGGCATGTCCGAATGAAGTTTCATTATTTTGAAACAACAGGACTCCATTGTTTCAAAATAATGGCTGTCGTTTTGAAACAGTAAAACCTTACATGCAATCAGAATAGCTGTTGTTTCAAAACAATGGAATTTGTACACATTGTTTTGAAACAACAGCTATTTTGATTCCAGTGCGACTTGACCTTCTTCCTCCCAGGGTGCTCAGGGACCAAGAGGTGTCCTACCAGCCTGGTGCCTTATGCCTCCACACTTCACACAGCATGGCACAGGCTTGAGGCACCGGGCACCAATCTGGATGCAGGATGAGACCCTGTCCCTCCTGTGCATCTGGAGCAGGGAGGACATCAGGGCCAGGTTCTGGGCATGTCACAGGAATGTCGATGTGTACCGGGACATCACCGAGGCCCTGTCAACAGATGGCTATGAGCACACCACTGCACTGGTGCACTTGGAAGTTAAAAGCCTCCACCAGGAGTATGCCTGGGCCAGGGAGGCCAGGCAGCTCCAGGGGCCAGCTGCTGCCACCAGCTGCCCCATTTTTGCAGAGCTGGGCGCCTTTTTGGGACAGGAGCTCAGCAGCCTCCCTTCTCAGCTAGTGGACTCTGGTGAGCCAAGCTCTCTGGCTGCATCACCTGAGGGAGCCCCCTCAGAGGCTGAAGCTGCGCTGGACATGAGCAAGACCAGCCAGCCCAGCAGCATACCACCTGCCAGCCTGGAGCTGATCCCTGCAGGGGAGGACTGGACCAGCAGCCCTGAGGAGGAGCCAGAGGAGGAGACAGCCACCCTGGAAGAGATGTCCAGCTGGACATCAGGCATGCCAGTAGGTGAGTGCTCCCCCCCAGGCAGGAAGGCCCAGCAGTTCAAGGCATGAGTCCTGAGGGAGGCACGGTCCTGGGACAGTGGGATTCAGGCCGGGGGGGGGGGTGCACAGGCTCTCCCATGGATGAAGGCGGCAGGGATGCATGTAGAGACAGGGTCTTGGGTACAAGCAGTATGAGGGCCCCTCAACATGGGGGTGGCAAAAGGCAGATGTGGCAGCATGCAGGGCAGAGAGCATACAGCCAGCACTGCTGTTGCATGGCCTCGGGCGACTTCCCGGGCCACATGCTGCCGAGTACAGCTCACTATTCTGGATCACGAGGCAACATGCCCCCTGAGTGCAGTGTACACAGCAAACAGATTGGGAATCCTGCTGGCAGTCAGGGCAGAGGTGTTTGCAGCTCACAGGTTGCACACACCAAGACCAGTAGGCTGACAGTAACTGTTTTGACTTCTGCCCTGCAGCTTGTGCACCCACCCGCCAACCTACTCTAGCAAGCCTGCTGACCACTGCAAGGCCCAGGAGGAGAGCCCACCTGACCTGGGACGAGATTATTGGGTTGGTTTCAGGGTGTGAGTGGTTTGGGTGTGGGCTGACTGTGGCAGAACGGGGGAGTGGGCAGCATGGTGGGGCAAGCCTGGCCCTCAAATGTCCTCCTGGACAAACAGGTCCCTCAGTGCCTCCCGCACAGCACTTGTTCTGGGCATCAGTCACTCCCTCAGGGCCAACACCTCTGGCTGCTGGACCCGGGCACCAACAAGCTCTGCCAGGGCCTCCCACGAAGTGGGTACTGGCTCCCCCCAGAGCTCGCAGAAGTTATGCAGCACCACGCAGACACTGATGACCTCCGGGATTTTGTCCTTGGTGAGGGGCACATGAGGAGGCACCTCCAGCGGGTCTTCTATCTGCCGAATGCTCGCTCAACCACCTGGTGGCAGCAGCTGATACAGCAATTAAAAAGCTGCTCTCCAGTGTTGCGGGGTCCTGTGTAGGGGCGCATGAGCCAGGGGCAGAGGGGGTAGGCTGCATCAGAAACGATGAGAATGGGCACCTCAACTTCCCCAATGATGATATTATGGATGGGGGTGAGGAGTTGCGCAACACCTTGGCATCGTGCGCCCTCCCTGGCCATTCAACGTCACAGTTCTGACAGATGCCTCGGTGGTCCACAAGAGCCTGCAGGATGACTGAGTGGTATCCCTTCCTGTTCCAGTACTCAGCTGCCTGGTGCAGGGGGGCTCGCATGGGGATGTGAATGGCATCGTGTATCCCCCCACAGTTTGAAAAGCCCAGGGTGGTGAGGCTGGCAATGTTGTTCTGCAGTGCTCCCTGGGTGATAAGATGTGGCAGCAGGACTGTGTTGATGGTGTGGGTGGCCTGCAGCAGCACTTCCCCAATGGTGGACCTCCTGATGCCAAAGAGCTGGGCAATGGACGTGTGGGACTTGGGAGTGGCCAGCTTCCAGAGAGCAATGGCCACTGTCTTGTCCATGGGGATGGCTGCCCTCATCAACGTGTCCGTTCGGCGCAGGACTGGGGTGAATTCGATGATGAGGTGGGTGAAGGTCTCCCTGCTAACCCGGAGGTTCCTCCTCCACTGCTGATTGCTCCAGGTTCACAGGACAACCTGCTCCCACCAGTCTGTGCTGGTGTCCTGTTCCCAGATGTGCTGTGGCACAGAAGAGGGATGGGGAGCTATTGCTGCTGTGAGGGCCACTGAGATGATGGTCTGGGGCTCAGCTCTGGGCTCAATGGGCTCAGGGAAGACTGTGTCCCACAGCAGGGCAGCACCCTGCAGGCTCACAAAGGGTCTACCAAGCGCTTGAGGAGGGTATGGGCACCAAAGAGCATTCTTACCCATCTCTCTCACAAGCTCTTGGGAATCACAATGGACAGGGAGGGGAGGTCAGTTCCTGCTTTTATGCGATTGGCTGGCAACATAGCCACCAACATGGCCACCAACATGGCCCAGCGAGGTGGCCATGTTGCCACACCACCCATGCTGCCCCTCTCCTGAAGCGAAATAGCATGTCCACACACAGGGCATGCTATTTCACTTTGATATTTTCCCTTATTTCAATTTAACATCGTCTTATTTTGATTTAAGTTATTTCAAAATAAGGATTTTATTTTGAAATAACTCATTTCGAAATAACTTATTTCAAAATACCAGTTTATGTGTGAACACAGCCTTTGAGATCATGCATACTGGTCACTGTTTTCTCTACAGGACATTGATCTGCTCAGGATAACTTTAGTAGATAAAATTATCTGGAGGTTGAAGGTATTGTAGAGAGTTTTAGGGGAATAAAGTGCAGAATGTTCTTAATAGAACTTCCTCAGATTTCACAATGGGAGTGGTTATAGAAATGGGCACAATCTGTATGGATTGTCATTTCTGATGAAATGTTTATAAATACTAATGCCATTGTCTCCAGGGGACTGTTAGGTGCCCCATGAAAATGTTTAAAAGACAATTTCCTGCCATGAAGCGCTCACTAGCCAAATGCTGGCACTTGACAGACAAGTGAGGAAACTGCGCGGCTCATTCTTAGTCCAAAATGCTTTGGGTGTCAGAGGCTCCTACCAAACCCAAGACAACAGGTTCTTCAGTTTTGCCAGAAGTGACTTGAAGGCTGAAGTTTTTGTTATGAAGCATTGTACAACTTGAGCAATAAATTATCCAGTGCTTTTTATGCAATCACAAAACACCACAGCCAGCTAATCTGCAGCTGGCTAACGAGAAGGTCAGAGTTGTCAGAGTTTCATCTCCAAGCTCACTTGAAATCTGTATTTGTAGTGGTTTCATCTGAGTTTAATTCTGTTGCTTTTTATTTTCAGAGATGTTTCAGTATTGTCTGTGTTCCACATGCTGCATGTTGAATGGAATGGAGAAAGACTCAGCTATACAAGAAAACTGCTGTATTTATTTATAAATCTAGGAAGTTTAGATGTGTGTTTAGTCTATAAAAATATGTATTTCCTGTTGCTACAGCCTAAATTCAATTATCTATCTATCTATAGATACAGTATTTATATGGTGAGTTTAGTGATTAAAACACAGACATAGGAGTCAGGAGATCTCCTAATTCCTCTACTGGCTTTTGAAAAGCAAGGTATTATAATACTAAATAATGATACTTCAGGAGATCTGTGGAAGAAAGAGCCCTAAATCTGGAGGAACCAGTTATTTCCTCCTGCCTATTACTTCAGTGGCTCTTCTGCCAGGGGCCATGCCACTGCTAGGGGCCCTGTGGCCAGGGACAGGTAACTTGGGGTTTGTCTACATACACCCATGGCTGACCAATGCAAGCTGACTCAGGTTCATGGGACTCAAGCTCCTGGGTGGCTGAGTCCTGCCCAGCACTCACCCTAGGGTGGCAGCTCTTGAGCTGTGAGCCTGGCTGGGGTTGGCTCTCCACTCAGGGCTTGAACCTTTAGGGGTTACAATGCTGCTCAGATTTGACCTTTCCTCTTTGACTGTACCAAAGTTGTGTGAGGGGAGTTGTGACCTGGCTTATGGGGTTGCAGCGTCACTCCCTCTAATTTGGCCTACTTAGACTCCCATCACCCTGACAGCTAGGCCAAATCTGAGTGGTGCTGGGACCTCAGAGGTCACACTGCCCAGGGCAGGGAGTTGACCCCAGTCAGCTCCAGGGGATGCTGCAACCCTTTAAAACATTCTGGTGACCCAGTTTTGTGTCTTGACCCACAGTTTGAGAAACCCTGCCCTAAATCAATTCTATTTCTCCAACCTCCGACTTGTATAGGGGCATATTTGAGGGTTTATCTACACTTCAAAGGATACAGTGGCACAAATGTGCCACTGCAGATACACTGCTGTAGCATTTCAGTGTAGACACGACCTACATTAAGGGGCAGGGTTCTCCCATTGGCCTAGGTAATCCATCTTCCCAAGAGGCATAGCTAAAATAATGGAAGAATTCCCCCACCAACCTCACCCAGTCAACCCTGAGGGTTAGGTCAATTTAACAACTCAGCAAAGGGGGTATGAATTTTTCACATCCTTGATCAACTTAGTTAAGCTGACCTAAGTTTTGAGTGTAGACCAGGCCAGAGACAAACAAAAGAATCTGGTCAATGTGTGCCTGTTCCTTAATACACATGAAATTGAGGGAATCTTATCAGTAGTCATTAGGCATGAAGAATGAAACTCAGATGGCTTGAAATGGAAGTATTTGAAAAATGTTTGCATTGAAACTCTCCCGTTTTTTTATTTCATTTTATAAATTTGAAATATTTTGACCAGCTGTAAGTTGTGAGATTCATTAAAGGTAGAAAAGAGATCATAAAAATCCATGTGCTTATCCAGACTTTTTAAATCTGTATTGTGGGGCAAGAACTCACCTGGCTTGGTATATTGAATATAAACTGAACTTCCATTAATCTTCTGTCAAAAAAAAAAAAAGGACATTCAGTGAAAATGAAAAGGGGCAAATTCAAACACTGATAAAACAAAATAATTTTTCATATAATGCACAGTCAGCCTGGGGGACTCCTTGCCATGCGATATCACTGAGGTCAAAAGCTTAGCAGATTTCAGAAGTTGCTGTAGTAAATATTAAAACAAACAAACAAACAAACAAACAAACAAACAAACAAACAAGAGCTTTGGAAGAGATGTAAATCATTTGACTCCCTTGCATACTCTAATTGTTGAGGGTTGGGAAGAAAGTTTCCTTTAGGCAGATTATTGCCTAATAACCTATAGCAGGATTTGTCCTTCTAAAGCATCTGATATCAACTACTGTCAGAAATGGGATACTGGACTATATGGACCACTGGCTTGAATCAATATGTCATTTTTATTGACTTTAATTTATGAAGTTTATTAGTGTGCAGAGGAGCCACTTTGTTTTTCAATACCAGGGAGAAGCGAAAATGTCCACTGAATTTTACTTCCATGTGTCAGGGTCTTGGATGGCGTGATCAGTAAGTTATGTTACCTTGTATGGACATGGTAACCACTAAATGAAATTACGCCAAAGAAAACATCAGTGTCTGGACATTACAACGAGCAAAAATGGTAGAAGCATAGCTGTGTATGCTTATCATCATGAAAATGTGCTGTCATTACTGATGTGTTCTATAGTCTATACAATACCCATGTCTGAAGTTGGCAGCAAAAACATGTCCTTGCCATGCTAAATGCATCCTAGCTGAACAGAGCAGAGAAGGGGTATCCATTCATCAGCAGCACCTCTGTGCTTCATCAGTTTTAAGTTGCAGCACATGTATTACCATGGGGAAAAAAGAAAAAAAAAGAGAGAGCAAACAAAGATTGCCATGGGATTTTAATACATCAAAGTCTCTGAAAAAGTCACCCTGTTTTAGACACTGTGGCTCCTTCTTCCCTCCTTGCTCTAAAATTAGACAGAACCATTTGACAGGAAGCCATCTGGGCAATCCTGGGTAAAGTGAGAGAGATCAGACCTGACATTCTCACAAGTTCAGTTGATTCGAGTAAGAAAAAAAAAAAAATCTTCCCCCTCCCCCCTTCATCTGAAGAAGAAAATATAATAAAAAGCACAAAGAATGTCTGGGCTTATTGTGAGGCAGAGTGAGGAGTAGCATTGTAATTTTTTGCCTGTGAAGCAAGGGAACTGTTTAGCCAGCAGGGCTTGGTTTTGGATTTACAATGAGATATGTAGCACTGATGCGGCAGACATTCTGCATGATTAGCAGGACCTGATTCAGCAGTTCCTCTTTATTCAGAAACACACTTAAGTGTGTGCTTATGTTCTGGGTTTCAGTGGGACTTACACATGGTGTAAATGCTTTCTTGGACTGGAATGTAAGAGCGCAGTGTCAGTGGTAGTTTCCAGAGTTCTAAACCTAGTTTAAAAATGGGATCCATGCAGACATCTTATTGCCTTAGGAACACAGGGTTGAATTCTGTTCTCAAAGTTTTCCATATTTGTACCAGAATGATTTTACTGAAGACATTGGAATTGTTCTGGATTTATGCAGGTGTAACTGAGAGCAAATTTTGGCTCCAAGTCTTTTCTGTGCCAGACCAGAACTTTGCTTCGTCTAGACCAGGGGTCAGCAACCCAAAAGATAAGAGAACCATTTTTAAAAAATCCTTCAATAACCAAGTGTTTTGAGAACCACAATGGGTGTAGCCTCCTGATAGCGGGAGGGGGAGCTGGGTCAGGGCTTCTGCCACTTGATCCCCTGTGGGGAGGGGAGGGAACCCAGAACCAGGAGCAGGCCCCTGAAGGATCTGCCAGAGGGAGAGCCTGGAACTAGGAAAAGGCTTCCTGCAAAGTCCCTGGGTGGCAGAAGGGAGCTAAGAGCCTGGCAGAGGCTGTCTACAAGGTTCCCTGTTGGCAGGAGGGGTCTAGAACCAGGAACAGACTGCCTATAGGGTACCCCAGTATGGGCAGGGAGGACTGCAGATGGGGAGCAGGTAGCCCATAGGTTCCCCTGGTGTCTGGGAGTAGGGCCGGAGCCTAGAGCCACAAGGGGACAGCCAAAGAGCCATGTGTGACTCTGGAGCCGCAAGCTGCAGTCCCATGATCTAGACCAGTGGTTTTTAACCAGTGTGCAGCAGCACACTGGTGTGCCATGAAATTTTGTACATAGGTAATGAAAATCAATGTAAAACAAACTTTGTTTCATCTTAATATTCTATCCAACCAAAATTTCCACTCGTAAAACTCATGAAAATCAATCATCAAATTAAAAGCAAGGTATTGGTTTTTCAATTCTAAAACACAGACACTCTAAATGCAGGTGGCCACAGGGCAAACTGAGCTGATGTGGATTTTCTCTGGTGGATTTGAAACATTAGTGCATTTGATCCTGCTTTAGCTTGTATGCATGATGTTGCGACCACTCTAGTAAGACCAAAACCATAGTCTGTGTAAATAAATGTGATGTGTATGGGCAGTCAATTCAGCTGAAAAAAGTGGGTGTGTCATGGAATTGTTTGTCTCACTGAAGTGTGCAGTTTTACTGAAAAGGTTGGGAACCACTGATCTTGACAGAAAGTTTTAATAAACAATTAATATTCAGTTCTGCCACCCTTATTTATATTAAGTGCTACTTAGTCTGTCAGTAGTCCTGCAGATTTTGATGGCATTATTTGTGGAATAAAGTCCTGATAATTGCCAGGAGCTGGCAGAATTAGTCTGGAAGGAAGGAGGGGAACTGATTAGAGAGGTTCAGGAGGGAGAATAGGACTAAAAGTAATGGGATGAAATTGGGAAAAGGAAAAATGTAGGTCAGTATTAGAAACCATTTCCTAAAAGAGATCTGTTAGACCCCCACCTCTGTGGCAAACTACCCCAGTTGAAGGAGAGAAAACAATTTTTTTTTAAAAGTGAGTTAGTCAAAGTTCTGGAAAATACCCAGTGGAAAATAACCAGGGGAATTATTAGTAGTGGGAAGGTCTAGTCAACATTGATGGTATTTCCCATCTCTTATTCTGTAATTCTGCTGTGAGAAGGGGACAAAATCTGGTGCACAAACAACAATAGGAACTACCAAAATTGCATCTTGCCAGCTGTGCTTGCTGCTTATTGACTGTGGAATCCCTTAGTAAGATTAGCTGATACCCTGAAGCATAAAAGCTATCTTAGGTGCATAACCACTAGTGTTACTGACCATTGTAACAAATTGGGGTGGTACCTTGGTGTTGTCCTTGGAGGGAGACCTCATTGTAATCTGTCAGTCTAGGTGCCTGAACTTTCTGGGAGGTAGGACAAACAAAATTGAGGGGGGCTAGACTGTAACCCCTCCAAAGACTGTAAGTCCAGGCCCTCTGGCAGAGCAGGCAGTAAATATTGAGGGGTAGGGGCAGGGAAATAGTACAATCCTGGAACTGAGGCAAAGGTGAACACCAGTTTAGTCTCAGTATCTTAGAGGGGGTTTCAGCATCGACGCAGCCTTGGGGCTCGCAGAAATAGGGGCTGAACACCATCACAGATGGGGGTGACACTGCCACCTAAAAAGTGGAATGAAAAGAAGAGAGGGGGATGCAAGCCCGCCCAACTCCACCACATCGCAGCCCATTGCCCAAACTGTGGTAGAGCATTTCACCAGGGCTCCGTCAAAAGCAGTAAGCAGTGCTCAAACATAAGCACAATCTGACTATTAGTGGCTACCTCTGGCCTACGTCTTCCACCTCCTTCACAATGTACCTGCTTGAGGTGTTATCTGCCCCCTCAGGATATGTCACCAGTGGTGGTCCCTGTAGCTCCTCGGCATCTGGGTTGTCAAGTGGCTCTGGCAGACCAGGCAAGTTCTTGGTGCAGCTGGTGTCTTCTCCAGGCTCCCACTCTGGCAGCAGACCAAAGATATCCATCTCCTCCAGTGGCTCTTTTCTGACTATGCTACAGAGCTTGGCTTTTATATTTCCTCTTCCTGCCCCACTCCTGAATTTCCAGAGGGTGGGTTCTGTGGTATCTGAATCAGCCCATCAGGTGGTGTGGTTTGGCCCCTCAGCCTCAGCCTTGAAGATAAACCATGCTGCTTTGTTACAGCCATAAATGTTTCTGGTCTTTATTTGAATCCAACCATAGTGGCATGATCATCAGTGGCAATGAATTGCACTGCTTAGTCTTACACTGCTATGGAAGGAAAGTGACCCTACACTGGCAGAAAAGAGGTCAAGGAGGGCCCCGAGAGTGCAGCCAATCAGGCAGGAGGGATGCTGGGCCAAGCAATACCCATGACTGGGTAGAAGAGCTGGCTGCACAATCAATACAAGGGCAATCTTAACTCAGGTACTGAAGGCAGAAGGTCCCACTTGCTTGGGGGCTGTGGGATGAGTATCTGGGGTAGTTCCCTATGGGCAGCAGGACTCTGAAGATGGTGTCTGAGACCTAGGAAGGGTGGCCTGTGGAGAACTCTGTGAGGGTGAACAGTACTGAGATTGCTAAGACTCAGGATGAGCTGGAGTGAAGCCAGAGGAAGACTGACAATGCTGGGGTTTTGTAAGGAGTCACAAGGAAACCTGCAAGAAGCAGTCAGCAGAAGGTATGCAGGCTCTGGGGAAGTCTCCCTGGGAACCTTTATTGGCTGTGGTTGAGGCAAGACCTGGTGAAAAGTATATAGATTCCCTGAGCTGTGACCTGGAGAAGTGGGTGAGCCCAACTCTCTTTCCTGCCTCCCCTGCACTGCTGGTGAGAAGCAAGGAATTTAGGCAGCTGCTGAGGTCAAGTGGGCTGCTGGGATTGGATTTTCCCAGGTGAGGGAGTACCTTGGATTAGGGCTCAGCGGGAGGACTGGGTTGCTTTGCAAAGAGCTTAAAAAACGCACACAGCACTGGATACTGGGGGGATGAGGGGGCTGACTTGGGCTAAATTCCCCAAGATAACATTGCCAGGAGGCTGGGCTCGGGGGGTCTGTGACAAATGAAAATAGCTGTTTGTTCTTGTTCTATATTTTCTGCCTTTTATTTCTAAGTCATGTCCCCCTCCCCCTGGGTTTCTCATGTTATGACACACCATGAAATGGAGGGAGTGATTCATTTTCATTGATTCCTTTGTCATTTTGAATGCCTCATTGATACCCCCTTCTCATTCTAGCCATCCCTCTTCCAGCATAAAAAGCGTCCTCATCTATAAATCCTACCAGTCACTAACCCTTCCCTGAAGATTTTCAGTCATATCTTTATTTCTTAAAGTGAAGTGACTAATTTTGGACAAACACTTGAGCAGACTATGTACCTTTTTTCCAATATAGTGTTTCAATACAACATATGCTTTGTTATTCTTTCCCTGTTTTAATGCACCCGTTTGCTCTATAACTCTAGGCAGACATCTTCACTGAGCTATCTATAAACTAGGCATGTATGCCATGCTCATCAAAACAATATCTCAACCACCCACAATGATCTTCAGTCTCTTTCCCCACAGTGGATCCTGCAGCTGGGTTTAAAGCCCATCAGTGAATATGAGAGGGTTTGAAACCTATAAAGTGTTAATACACCTTACTTTCCAATTATCCAAGATTAATTTAATCTCCCATCATGCTGGCCCAGTCCTTCAACTAGTCTAAATCCCGCTGGAGTTTTTAAAAAACCGCTATATGCTGTTATTAGCTCAAATAACTAGTTTCATATCAGGTTTCAATAGCTTGCTCTGCTCTTTCACCTCCAAATTATTAATACATCACATAACACTGGTCTCACTACCAGCCTCTGGGGCACCTTTCTAGTGACCTTTGGGCATGCCGAGGAGCCTCCCTCAACTTTTTCTTTCCTATCACCTAATAGGCTTTTAACCTCTGGCATTACTTAGCCTCCTTTTGCTGTGGGTATTTATTTTCTTCAAGGTATCCTATAATAGGCTACCATACACAGCTTTTTGAAATGACCCTTGATTCACCTCTACCCACACTTTAATTTTATTTTTCATTCATTTCCAGGTTAGGGAAAGATAATTTTCCATTTAATAAATAATAATAGTAATAATTAGCAATTAATAATAAATTGTATTGTAAATTTCTAGCATTCATCCATTACTCTTTTATCCAAAGATATCAAAATGATTCTTAAAGGGAGGAAAATTTAATTTCTCCCAGTTTACCAACAGGGAAACCAAGGCACAGAGAAATTACTTGTCTTAGGTTGCGCAGTGAATCTGCCCAGATCTACTGCCTCCTGAACTAGAACTGTATTCAGTAAGCCTGCTGGCTACTTCATTAGTTCATTGCCATTCTGTCCCTTACAAAACTGGTGCTGGTATGATTTATTTATCATTTATCATTATTGGGCGTGTTCACTCAGCAGTCTTATTTCGAAACAACAGAGGTTGTTTCGAAATAAGAAAGGCCATGTTCACATGACGCGCCGTTGTTTCAAAATAACGGATTCCATTGTTTCGAAACTACGGCGTTGTTTTGAAACAACTTAAACCCCATGTGGGGACGAAACAATGTTGTTTTGAAACGATTGTTTCGAAACAATGCCGTCTGAACATGTTGTTTCAAAACAATAGTGACTCGTTTCAAAATAACTGTTGTCTGAACCTGCCATTTTGATTCCTGCTTTTCTCCTTAATTCGAATTAACAAACTGTTAATTCAAATTAACTTATTTTGAAATAATGCCTTATTTCGATACAAGTTGTTTTGAAATAACTTGTATCGAAATAACCCCCTGTGTGTGAACATAGCCGTTATGTCTTGCTAGTTCCCAGAGGCTCCAGTCAGGGATCAGGGTTCTATTGTGCTAGGTATTGCACAAATATATGGTGATGGGAGGAGACAAGTGGAAAACTGTATCCTAGTAAACGTACAATTTTTATTTGCAGCAGGATGCTAAAGGTGAGTATCACATCCAAGGTGCAGTGCAGATCAGTGAGAAGTTATTTTATCACCTGCCCTGCAACTTTGGGCTCCCCACAGTGCTTTGCTGTTTTAGCTCTCAAATGGAAACACTTACAATCAGCACACAGGTCACACACCTGTATGTTGTGTATAACTCGAGCCCTGATCCAGCAATTCTGGGTCCAGCAGCTGGTCAGCAACATACCACCCACACTGTGGCTTCCAGCAGCTTGGGTTACTATCTACAGCATGCTCCCATTATTGTCTTAAAGCATGTATTCTGCACTGCCTAGCCCTCCCCTGGACAGTTCAGATATTAGTGGTCCAGTGCCCCTGTGAAGAATCAATATACAACAGTGTAACAGAGTGCTTGGGGTGCATCCTGGACTGTGGGACCCCTGAACGCCCCAAACCCACCAGCTTGTGATACTAATGTCAAGCTTCACCTCTGACAGGAACTGCACTTACACTACCATCCACAGGTAGGGAGACACACCCGTGAATGTCACATGAATGATCTCCCAGTCATTCATGAATCATCAATAGGGAGACTCCAGGCAATTCTTCCCAGCCTGCCCCCAGAACTGTACTGACTTGCACAGGTCAGAAACCTAACTAGTGTAAGCTCATTACTTAGTTTGCCACTTCCTCAGTGTGGAATAGACATACACTAGTCTTTGTAGCTGAGCTGAAATTCCCCAAGCGCGTCAGCCAAAACTACACTGTTTTAGATAAAATATAAAACAGATTTATTAACTACAGACAGAGAGATTTTAAGTGATTGTAAGTAGCAGGAATGGAGATCACTGTTGGTTTCTCAAGAGATAAAAATGAGTTTGAGTCTAAATTCTAACCCAAAGTAAGCAAGATTTGAATCAAACTTTTTTCTTAACCTGCTTATACCATCTGATAGAGTAAATGATTCAATACACAGACTGGACTTCGTTAGAAAAGTCAAATTTCTTTGTCTTCTAGCTGTTGAGATGGGGAAGGGGGAGCCAAATAATGCTGTCACTGTCCCTCTTTGTATACCAGCTTCTAGGAACATCCTTGGTGTGACATAGGGGTCAGGCAGTCCTCATTGGCCAAGCAGTCTCCATAGTGTATATGTCTTTTCTACAGAGCTTCTGGGATAATGGATTGTTTCCATCAACACCTGTTTGGACTGTGATGGTTGCTCCTTTGTCTCTACTGAGAGGTCAGTTGTGGACATCTCTCAACTTCACAATATGTTTAAGTAATGCATATAGCAGTACTTCATAACTTCACACATACCGATCATACATACAATCCAAAATGACATCAATGTTCAACAGATCAGGACTACTAAAATGGTATCTTATAAGGCAGGGGTCTCAAACTCAAATCACCATAGGCATGTCGACACACAGCTTTTAAATCAAAATAACACTCGTTATTTTGATTTAAAAATGCTTATATCCAGATGACATTACCGTGTTTCTAAATAAGGAGCTCCCTTATTTCGAAATAAGGAAAATCATTTTGATATAATAAAACCTCATTATATATTGAAATGAGTGTTATTTCGAAACTGTGGTTTTGAAATAACCACGTCTGGCTCTTTTATATTGATATGATCCATATATCGATATAACAACTGACATTCCACCCAGGGTGCATAGCACCCTGGTAGGAAGTCCCCCCCCCACCAGCACCCTGGCCTGGGAGCTGATCAGTAATCTGGCCAGAAAGGTAGGGGAGGTGCAGGGGGGCGGCAGGTCCTGGAGCCGGCTTTGCCCACTGCCCTGGCTTGCCAGCAGCCAAGGGGGCAGCAGGTCCCTGAGCCAGCTTTGCCCACTACCCTGGCTTGCTGGCAGCCAGGGGGCAGCAGATCCCAGAGCATGCTTAGGCTGCTGCCCTGGCTTGGCGGCTGCTGACCGGGCAGTGGGTTCAGAGCTGGCACACAAGCCAGCTCCAAACCCATCGCCCAGTCAGCTGCCGGTAAGCCGGGCGAGCAGGTGAAGCCAGCTGGGAGACCTGCCACCAGGGCGGCAGCTGACAAGCCCCCCTTGTGGAGATAGCTGGCTGGGGGACCTGCTCCCCAGGTGGCAGTCAGGGTGCCCCACGGTCCCTCCCCTGCTGCCCCACTAGCAGCGGGGGGTGCAGGGCAGGGGGATCCCTGCCCTGGGGGCTTTTTCCCCTGCTTGGCTTTCCAGGTGAGAGCCAGGCAGGGGATTGGGAGGCAACACGGCCCTCCCAGGGGGCCATGTTGCCACACCTCCCAGGGTTCCTCTCTCCTGAATTGAAACAGCAAGTCCTGTGTCTGGACTTGTTATTTTGATTTGGTGTTTTTCCTTAATCTATTTAAGTTAAATTGAATTAGAGATTTTATTTTGAATTAGTTTATTTCAATTTAACTTAAATTGAAATAAGTGTGTGCATGGAGACATAGCCCATGAGGACTAGTACGTTAGCCCCAGGGTTGCATCACTGAAACCTCATACAACAATATTGCAAATATTGGTAACAATAGTGTTGTTGTGGACCACAGGCCGCGTGTTTGAGACCCCTGTTATAAGGCATGCATTGTACCAAAAATACCAATCTTATCACAGGGATGGATATAGGAGTTCTGGCAGGAAAATACTTTGAGATAGAGCATCATGAACAGTTTTCTACTTTAACTGGAGTTACCCAACAGTTCAGTTTAAATGCAGCCGAGGATTCATTTTGATTAAAGAATAAATCTTTTTTTTTTTTAACCACAAATAGAGATTTTAAGTCAGTACAAGTATAAGGCATGAAAGGCAGAAATGGCTACAAACAAAATAGATATAAAATTCTACTAAGTAAACTTTACAGACTAGACTTGGTTCTAGGTAATACCCCTACCACATGTTCCCAGCAACAGAGCTGGTCAAATTCTTTGGTCAGGATCCAATACCAGTTCAAGGAGAAAGTTCCTTCCTCTTCTTAGGTGAAAGAGGGAGAGATAGGAAGAGGAAAAAGAGAATAGTGGGGATGTTTTAACCTCTCACTTTTATAGTCCAGTAACCGTTTGAAATGGATTTTCCTGGTAGTTACCCCTGCACAGAGCTCCTTCCAGCTGTGAGGTTGGAGACATGGAAGTTTGTTCACCATGGAATTGCATGTTGTTGTTTGCTAAAATGCAGATCAATTTGTTCCTGCTCCTTCTTCATTACTAAAGAATAGCCACTTATCAGGTGATTACTAGAGGCAGCTATCTGGGGCCCTAGGCGAAGGCCCATTGTGGGGCACCCCCCGCCATTCTGTGGCCCACCCCCAGCCAGCATCTTCCCTACCTGCCCACATCCCCATCCATCTGTAACCCACCCAGCCAGCATCTTCCTCCCCTTCCCTGCCCCCACCTGTTCTGCAATGTCCAGTATCTTCCCCTCCTGCTCACCTGCCCCCTGCCCATTCTGTGACCCCCCCAGCACCTTTTGGCAGGGAACAGCCAGCCCAGGGGAGGAGCAGGAGGGCGGAGCCTGGCCTCTGGGTTAGCCCACTCAAGGGTGAAGAGGGCCAGCCCAGAGGCCAGGCTCTGCTCTCCAGCCCTTCCCCCCACTTAGGAAGCCCAAAAGCTGGCTTAGGATGTGCACATGGCATGTTGCAAGCCCTTGAGCAGCACCTGTTTTGAGTTAGGCACAGCAGACGATGCTACGGGGCTCGAGGAGGCTGCCTGCTTCGCGTACCCCAGAAGTCACCTCCGGTGATTACAAATTAACTTTGATGCCTGGCCAGAGGCATCATCTTTTTCCTTTGTCTTTGTGAAACTACTTTGCTTTCTCACCAGACTTTTCTGGTAAACATATTTCAGTAATAATTTTAGCTTATGTCCATAATGTTACGTAGAATGTTGCTAGCCACATTTAGCCATGATATAATTGACCAATATGTTAATAATTTTCAAATGATACCACACAAGACATATTTTGTACAAAGATTTTTAAAATAGTTTGTAGCCTGTGAATAGAGGGTAAATTTAGTCACAGTAGGTTAAAGAGATGGGGTAAATCTGGCCAAAAAATACATTTATGTTTGAATGGGGGAAAAAAATGAAGTTTTTCACAGAAAATTCTGATTTTATGAGCACTGGATATGAAATGAAAATTTTGATCTCATTTGAAAATTCTGTTTTTCCAAAAAATAATTTTATTTATTTTTGGATTTATTTTTTGTTGTTTCCCCCCCCTTTCTCACATTTTTTTCCTAATGAAAAAAGTAGAAGAATGCTGGAAAAAAAGAGACGAGGAAGAAAAACAAAAATCCCAAGCCCATCCCCTCAAAAGAGACATTTTTTGGTGTTTGGAAGTCAAAATGAATGATTTTAGAAAAGTAAAACTTACTTTTTGACAACGTTAATTAAAAACAAAACAAAACCCATTTTTCTTGTATCAAAAATTTCCAGTAGAAAGCTGGAAATTGTAATTGAACCTGCAATGGTTTTCTAAAACATTGCAATTTCAACAAATCTGCATGTTTCAGCTAAAAAAAAAAAATTGACTGAAAAACTTTTCAGCTTGTTCTAGGTGGGGTAGAGAGACAATGAGGAGTGGGGATAGAGGAGCAAGTAGTTTATTTTTTTCATAATAAACAGAAATGTCAGTTTGCCACCTTCCTTACATAGTTTGAACCTAATTCATCATTCAGGGACCAATGTGCACCTCCATAAGATTCTAGGACCGTCACTCTGTTGCACATCATGGTCACTTTGGGTTCACAGAGACAATGCATCATGAGCATTTAGGGTATGCCTATACTGCAATTAAAAACCTGTGGCTGGCCCATACATTTGATTCCAGCTCATGGAGTCCTAGAGCCAAAGCTGCAGATTGAGCCTGGAAGTCAACACAGAAACAAAACAGCTCCACAAATCCAAGTCCTCTAAGCCTAAATCAGTTGGTAGGAACCTGTCAAGGGTGTCTAATTGCATCACAGAGATACCCTTAGAACTCAGACATCGCTTTGTAATGACTTGGCCTGATCCTTTAAAGGCTGGAGGCTTGGACTAGCTATCCCCGTGCCTTTAGCCCTGCAATCACACCTTAGATGAAATGTGCGGTTTAATTAGTACCAGCTGGGGATCTGTCAGGGGATTCCCTATATGGACCACAGGAAGCTCAGGAAACTGCAGAGAATGAGAACAGCTCTTTCAGGGAAGACCCTGTCTACAAGAGCATAGATAGCCTCAGCCAGGAAGGACTCCAAGTAGCCTACTAAAGCAGAGAAGAGTCTGATATGCTAGATTCTCAGGAGGTCTGTCACTAGATTTGTAAAAGTCTCTTCTTGAGTTTACTGAAGAACAATGGGGGGAACTGTGGTAAAGGACTGATTGCAGGGCAGCTCTGAAACAACAAAGGGATCCCTAGAGATGACACTATTTGCTGGCACTCCTACTGCAAAAGTATGTTCTCTGGTGACTGAACTGAAGTGGAATTCATAGCTATAGGTATTATGATAGACAGTTTGCAGTTCTGCTTCTATCCAGTGGAGGTCAGCTTTACACATGCACAAAACCCAAAGGGGTATCCTAGTGCCATCTTATTGAATGTTCTATCAGATTCACAGGGGTTGATTGCATTCAGGTCTCCTAATGGCTTATGGAGTCATCTACCACATGGTGAGATGGCAGTTTTAAGTCCCTCACTGGTTTCCTCAGAACCAAAGGAATGTCACCAATTTGGGAACTTCCCTGGATCTACCTGAGCTCCCCTTAAAGTGACAGGACAATTTAGCAAGTATCAAAGCTTAGCTGCAGTGGCAGAAAACACACATTTTCTTATTTGCTCCCTCTTTGCCTGCTCATGCAACAGTGAGGCACAATCCTATTTTCTGCTTTTCAGAAGCACAAGGCTTGTGAGAATCTATTGGTGACAGCAGCACTAAACTTCCCAAGTAGGGTGTATGGGGGTCCCTGGCAGTGAAGCTGCCCTTTCCTGCAGCCCCTTAACAGAGGTTGCTCTGGTCCATGCTGCTCTGACTCCTTGGGCAGTTCTTAATGACTATGCAATACCTGCTAGTTCCCATGGGAGTAACACACCTTTGCACACAAACTCCCCAGGCTTATCTTCCCCTATGATCTGTACTCTCACAATAGTGAAAAAATAATATCAGCTGCCTTGATGGTTTCTTCTCTTTCCCAGGTGAAGTTACTTATCTCAGGTGGAAGGTGCTCCTTGCAGACCTTGCAAGCAGTTTTGTGATTTACCAATTGCTGCTCAGCAGACTGTTCTGTGAAGGCTAGTCTGTGCCATGTCATTTCAGCTGAGTGCTGCCTTTGGGGATAAAGCACCTAGAAGACACAATGGCTACGTCTATACTTAGGAAGGTTTCTTCAAATTGACTGCATTTGAATTAATTAATTCAAACTAATAATGGTTAATTCAAACCAAGTTAATTTGAACTAACATGGCCCCACTAGAAACCAAAATCAAACTAGCATGTCCATGGATGGGACTTACTAGTTTGATTTAAGAAGGAGGCACTATGAGAAGAATAGCAGGAATGCAACAACATCTGAATTCTTAGGAAAACTTGCTCAGCAGCATACCTAAATGCTTTGTGGCAGGCCGGAGCCAATTGTATCATCACCTTGAGTACTCAAGTTTCAAACAGGTAGCCGTGTCAGTCTAGTTCAGCAAAACAAACAAGGAGTTTTGTGGCACTTAAAGACTAATGAATTTGTTTATTGCATGAGCTTTCATAGGAGAAAAATCCCACTTTGTCAGGCAATCTTCAAGCATCTGATGAACTGGGATTTTTTCCCATGAAAGCTGCTGTTAGTCTTTAAAAGTGCCACAGGACTCCTTGTTTATTTTGAGTACTAAAGTTTCACTCCAGATTATACAGAGATTCAGATTATTCTCTTTCTTTAAAAGGGAGACTAAATTTTTTTTCCAAACCATTTCCTGAAAGCTTATAATAATTGGAAGCCTGAGTATGAATTCTCTTTCCTTACCAAAGTTATTTATTTCACTCCTTTGTGAAAGTGCACACTGGTTTATTAGTGTAGGATAGTTCATAGTGCCTGTTTTGTTTCAGTAGATTTAGTCATGCTTAGTGCTGGACTTTGGACATTTTATAAGTTGTCCGGGCAGGTTGAGCTATATACACCTATTGGTTACTGGTAAGGGCATGCTGAGTTATTTTTACAGGGATGCTCATGAGCCTTGAGCTTGGCAGACCTCTGTGTTATTTTAGGGTTGTTCTTGGTGCATGTTGCGTTTTGTGCAGACCCGTAACAGAGGTTATATATCTGTTCATGAGTCCTGTGCTTTGCATACATGATAGCAATGTTACTCAGAGCAGATGGACTGTGCACTCTTCAGCTTCTGTAGGACTGGTCATGGGGAAACACTTGCTGTGGATTTGGTTATCTACCATGCACATACAACTAGGTAGAATATCTTTTCTGGACTGCTAAGTAGAGCAGATACTCCACAGTGTTCCATCAGTTTAAATGCACCTTTGACACAGTGGGGCACCAGTTACAGAAGATTTAATATGTAGTATATATTATAACATACAACTGGTATGTACTTCACAGAGGCTAGAGATTTGAAACATAGACGTGACGTGCATGGTTAAGCCAACTGAGACTTTCTGTTGAAAGTGTTACTGAGCAGCTCTGACAGTAATATAACCATTAAGACTGAAAATGTAACTCATAGGACAGGCAACCTAGGGAAAAGAGTGAACACATGGATAGTTATAATTCATGAGAAAAGGGGGAATGGAAGCGACTGGAGGAGAATCCCCTTGAAGGAAATGGAAAGATTACACAAGCGCAACAACAGTACAGGGTCCTGCAGAGAATCAATTAGATGTTGTGCTTGTTTGAGCACCATCAATGGCATTGAAGTTTGCATTCTGGGAATGGTTCTAGCCAGAGGGAAATGGATTTCAGTACTGAGTATAGTTTAAACCCCTCACTCATCATTATGGTTAGCTGTGTTAAGAGTTTTTCTTCTTCAGAAGTAGGAGAACAGATGGTGAGAGGGGCAAGAGTTGAAAGAAGCCAGGGGAGGGGTAGGAGCTCAGGTGGTATGGTGATGGGTATGGGACAAATGGACAGCTAGATAAAAAAGACTCCCTATTACTAGGAGTACTAAACAGACCAAATCCTTTCAATCTCAGAGAATAAAGTGTCTCAGCTTGTTCGAGGCACTATCATCTTGCCATTATGAGACTCTTTTAGTCTTCCTTTTAATAAAAAGAAAAAAGATGAGTTATTTCTGACATCTCTGTCTCACAGTTAGCAGATCTGAAAGACAAGCCAGAAAAGCAATATCCATGTTTCATGACACAAACACCTGGATTTATTAAAAAAAATTATAATAGTACATAGTGGAACAATAAACCTTTTAGATGGCTTATTCTGGGAAGCATCAAACTCTGCAGAGGCTAGAAATATCTCTTCTTCACAGTGCTAATAAGGCAGAAGAAGACAGTCCACAGGTCTCTCCTCTCTCCATCACAGGAACCCCATTACCAAAGCTCCTCCACTGCTCTGAATCTCTTCAAGTCCCGCAGAACTGCACACCTCCTGATTTCATTTGACATCTAAAGAGCATCAGTTCCTCATAAACAGTTGCTCAACTCAGGGGAAGAATCATTTGTGTGTGGGGAGTTATAATATTCATCCTCAACCCCTATTCAAGAGTCTGGCCTTTTCCTTTACAGAGAAGTACAGTGATGAATAGATTTCTCTGACAGAGGTGCCCCTCACAGTCTGCCATAAACTTCCTGTGTGACCTTCAGTAAGTCACTTAACTATTTTCCTCCTCAGTTCCCCATGTATCTATCTGGCATGATGATGTGTCCATATCTCCTACATGCATTGTGAAGACAAATTCCAGAATGGACTATGAGGAACAGCTGCTGTCATGATTGATTCTGTAGCAGTGCCTTGATAGGCAGACACTTGCTATCCAAGGGTATGTCTACACTATTGGCTTAAGTCAACTTAAGGAGTTTTAAGTCGACTTAAGCAAAGCCCTGGCCACATTTGGAGTTCATTAAGTCAGCTTAAGGGCTTCCTTAAGTTGACTTAATAACTCTTTCCCTTAAAGTCAACTTTAAGGGTTAAGTCAACTTTATTAAGTTGACTTAACACAATGTGGCCATTAAAGTTGACTTAATAAAGTTGACTTCGGCCAGGGGACCCATTTAAAGATGACTTTATTAAGTCAACTTTAAATGGGTCCCTTGGCTTAAGTCAACTTTATAAAATCAAGTTAATGCAATGCGGCCTCACTAAGTTGACTTAATAAGGTCTAATTAAAGTCAACTTTAAGTAGACCTTATTAAGTTGACTTAACTAAGCCCTGTAGTGTAGACATAGCCTCAGGTACCATTGTTATTACCCTGGACTTAGAATGGGAGATAATGGCAGGGTTTTGTATTCCGTCATGTGGTAAATGTAGGTCAATGCACTTAAACATCAGCGCACTTTTATGGATTTGGGGAGAGCATGTGGCTTGCACTATGGAATTTCCCTAAGGCCGGACAGTGAGTTCCTGTTAAAGATGAAACTAGGACACTGAAGTGACTGCTTTCCAGTATCTATTATGTTGCCTGATCATTCTGTTTCCACTCCTGACTGAAATACTGAAGGGCAGGGGTGCATCAGAAATGGAAGGCACCACAAAGGTTAGTGGAAGTTTTAGTAGCTCTGGTAATAAATAGAGGTTCAGATTAAAAGAGGTTCAGTTCAGTGTTATTTTTTATCACATCCCTACATCTATAAAGTACCCTGACAAGTCTGTTACTCTAAATCTAAATATTGTGCACCCAGAAGCAAACTGTGCTCTGGGAAAGACATTCCAACGTTATCCACATGATTAAGAGAAATGTCACCACAAACCACCTAACATAGTCCTGAATTACTGAAGCTAAGTGTATACACCATTCATAATTAATGAGTCCATTTCCTGTGTAAATGGTACAGAATTCATGAGAGATTAGCCTGCATAATAGAGTTAAACTCAAGCTAATTTGCTTGTGAGGTTATTGCCAACTCAAAATCTCCTTCACAGCTTTGTTGTGAAGAAGGGCAGGGAAGATCTGTGCAGGGGACACTGAGATGATCAATTTAAGTTTAGTCTCGCTGATATCTCTGGGCACGCTGGGGAAACTAAATAAGTCCATGGACGCACAGCTGAACCTGGGGTTGGGTCAATAAGCAACTCAAATGTCTGCAGGATGGGGGATGATAGAAAATGTTAATACTCAGGTTGGGCTGGGGATGGAGGACTTGAGCACCTCTGAAGCGGAACCAGAATTCATTAAATATAGCTGGGAGAACAAAGATCACAGGTTTGATATTGTCAGAAATTCACTGATTGTTTGATTTAAGAGGAGACTCCAATTCTCAAGTCAAGCAGCATTTTTATTTCCTTCAATTCAGCTGAATTGGGTGCTGTGTTATACAGAGGCACACTTGGTTACAGAATTCAGTTCCTTTTATCCTATCTCCCGGCCGCATGATCCCTCCCCCTGGTCCGTCATTGGAGGACAGAACAGGGTGTACAATCTTCCATTCCGCCTATATTATAATTAGCTATTTACTTCCCTTGTAGCTTATTTGCATATAAAGTCTCCACCTGTAGGTGTGTTGGTTAATATGTATAAGCTAATTAAGCATGCGTGCTAAGGGGTCTAGGGTACTTTCAGTCAAATTGTGGTTTTTAACTAGTTTAAGCTGGTTTTTCTCTCACTGGTTTTCTTATCTTGCACCTGTGCCGGAAACTTTAGCAGAACTGACACTATTACCCACAATTCCCCCCTTTTCTTTTATCTTACATTTCTGCTGGAGTTTCCAAATTTTCCCAATTTCCCCCTTGTTCTAGGCGTTCTAGCATAATTTGTGCTGCATTGAGTTCTGAGTGTTGCACCCTCCTGATTACCATGAGTTTGTTAGGGTGATTTGAAATTGGTATTACCTGCATTTTTTCAATTGTATTTGTAATTAGAGACGTGACTAGCCTAATAATGCAGGGAATTAGGCAGGGCACGAATATGACTCCTGCAATGGCACACAATAAGAAGAACCCCAGTTTCTTCCACCACGCTGTTCCCAGCAAATTATCCCACCATCCTCCATCAAAAATTGAATTCCACTTTTGTACTGGTACATGTGCTATTTTTCAAATGTTCGTGGCAATATCTAGCACAGCCTGGCCATTGTCATCAATGTTTAGACAGCAGTTCAAGATATTGAATTTTCCGCACACCCCTCCTTCTTCAGCTAACAGATAGTCCAATGCCAACCTATTTTGATATATTGCAGCTCTCATTTGAGTCTGTTGTTTAGCTAGCAGCTCAAAAGCCTGTGCAGTTTGATTAGTAATTATTTCCGATACTGCCTGTAATCTAATTATACGATTTAACATATAGATTGGAGTTCTATAACCCCAAGATCCATCCTGAGCCCAGGTGGCTGGTCCATAGTATTCTATTATTCTTTCTGGGGGCCATTTATCGTCATTTCATTCCCCAATTTTGAGGGCTCTTTTGTTTCTTTTTAAGTCCTCATATAATGGAACTCCCAATGTATCCCCAGCCACTTTCGGGAGAAGAAAGAAAGCGGGTCTGATAGTTCCCAATGAGCAAATACCACCCCACTTAGCAGGGAGAATGGGATATGCCGACTTACCGCATATCCAAAAAAGTCCGTCTGGAGCTTTCCACCATTCCTTGGATGTATTTTTTAGATTTTCTTGCTCCCAAAATTTGCTTATGTTCATCACTCCCTGATAGGGATTATTTCCTTGGCAAAACCAGAGCGATTGGAAACTCTCGTTACGGGAGCAATTATAGCCAGACACGTTGTTGAGGGACACAAAGTGTTTTGGTTTCCTTGGCCACCACCTAGGGTGGCTATTATTTAGAAGGAGTATATTTTTGCAAAGGCTTTCTCCCACTTCTTGGGAGAAATCCTTTCCTGCTCTTGCTATACACCAGGTCCCTACTACTTCATCAGCTAAGGACCAGATTTGCGGGCGATTTGTTTGAATATTACTAATATTCCTAGTGAGAAGGGAGGCTGGTTTTATATCAATCCCTGTCCATGGCCACTGTTCACTTATAAGGGACCCTCCACATACCCAGCAGTCAGTAATATTTAGAATTTGTGCTATCCTTTCTGTGAGATCTACAAACAGATTTTTCCCATGTTGTTGAGTTTCTAAACCTTTTCGTACCTCTTGGTACGTCCCTGGGTATACCAAATTTTTTGGTTCTTTAATCTCAATCTCTTGGTTCCCTCTGTCGAGGCAGTACCGACGGCCTGACGGTCGTGGACAAGCGTTTGAGAGGGGATTAAAGTTTGTAGCTGGTGTGAGCCAGTAGTTTTTTCCGTTGTGCGTGCAGGGTTGTAAGTTATGAGGGCTGTAACATTGGAGTGGAAGTGTCTTATATGACCGGAATTTTTGTCCCCAACCCCCTCTTTCTTGATACATTCTTATACAGTCGGTGCAATTATCCAGGGCTCGGCCTGGAGGAGCGATTAAGCATATACTGAGCGATATGTATATTGTTCTGCTGTTACTGGGGTGTTCTCGGATACCCAAGGCTGCACTCCCAGTTGTCCCGCCAAAACTCCTCCGAGTTTGGGCCGACAGCTGAGCAGCCTCGTAATTTGTCCCAACACACCCTTGTAGAATGTACCGCCCAGAGGGGCGGTTTTTGAACGACCTATTCATACTACTTTCCTTAGCTGATAGTCTTTTCACAGCCATACCGCAAAGAATAAACAAGCAAAAAGCTCCCCTAGCCGAAGTGGGTCGAGCAAAATCTGAAAACCCAAAAAGTAAGTTATAGCTATAACAAAGGGTATAGCTATGAGCACTGCCCAAGCTAGTACCCACCAGACAGGATGCATTCACACTTCTTAGGTATTCGATGACCTGACCTAACTTTAAGCGACCCTCTTCCCTTCAGTCTGCTTTAGAGTCAGTTTTAAAGGGTCTATTCCTGTTTGTATTGTCCACTCAGAGTTTTGGGTAGGCTCTTCAATGGGTCCTTTTATCCGGGTTACATGGGTCCACCCGTGTTCCTTGGTCCTGACGGCAGTCTCAGTAGTTAAAAGTACCTGGAAGGGTCCCTCCCACGTGGGGTTTAGCTTGTCCTCTTTCCACCTTTTGACCAGTACCCAGTCTCCTGGTTGTACCTTGTGGATAGAGAAGTCCAACGGAGGTGTTTGAGCTAAGAGTCCTTTTGCTTTTAAATCTGCAAATGAAGAAGACAGAGCCAGTACATAGTTCTTCAGGAATATATCATTTCTTACAAGAGTTGTGTTTCCCTCTGTTTCCCTTAGGTAGGGTAATCCAAATAACATTTCATAAGGAGAAATTCTGAGATCTTTCCATGGGGCTGTCCTAATTCTTAACAATGCCAAAGGTAAGCATTTTGTCCAGGGAAGTTTAGTTTCTACCATCAGTTTTCCAATATGTGATTTAATAGTAGCGTTCATACGCTCTACTCTTCCACTACTTTGAGGGTGCCATGGGGCGTGTACGTTCCAGGTGATTTCTAATGCCTTGCATATTTCTTGGAGAACCTTAGAAGTGAAATGGGTTCCCCTGTCAGAATCAATGTTTTCTATCAGACCATACCTTGGGATGATTTGTTCCAGTAAAATCCTGGCTACTCCTATTGCTGTAGCCGTAGTCATAGGGAACCCCTCCACCCAATGGGTCAAGTGATCCACTATGACCAGTAAGTACTTCCATCTTTGTATTGGAGGAAATTCAGTGTAATCCACTTGAATGCTTTGAAAAGGTCTTAATGACAGGGGTCTTCCCCCAGGTGGCGTTTTTCTCATTACTTTCTTGTTTATCCTCTGACATATTATACAACGGTCACAGATTTGTTTCGCCACTGTATATATTCCAACACACCCATAATGTCTCAAGAACTGGTCACACAAGGCTTGTGTACCCCAATGTGTTTGCCCATGCAAAATTCCTAATACTTCCCTAGCTATGTCTTTGTTTAACATTTGTCTTTTATCAGGTAATTTCCAATCCCCTTTTTCTGTCTGCACACCTCCTAACTTTTGTATTTCTTCTTGTTCTTTAGGAGTAAATATGGGAACTTTGTTAATTATAATTGGTTCAGGTAGGAGTGCTAGTATTTTTATTCCAGGTTCCATGGCCTCCCGCTTTGCTTCCTCATCTGCCATACGATTGCCCCTGGCCTCCTGGGTTTGTTTTCTTGAATGTCCCTGGACATGAACTATTGCTATTTGTTTGGGCTTTTGCAAGGCTTCTAACACCTGTGTAATTAGATGCTCATGTACCAACTCTTTTCCCCTGGAGTTAATTAATCCCCTTTCCTGCCATATTTTCCCAAATGTGTGTACAACTCCAAAGGCATATCTAGAATCAGTGTAAATGGTCCCCTCCTGGTCTTGTAATAATTGCAATGCTTGTTTAAGAGCATATAATTCACAACTTTGTGCAGACCAGGTACTAGGCAGTCTTCCCTTGTCTATCACACTACAAGTTTCTCCATCTATTAAAGCATATCCACTATATCTTTTTTGCATTTATACACCGGGAGGACCCATCTACAAAAAGTTTCTTTCCCCCTTGGAGGGGCTGTTCTTCTAAGTCTGGACATACCTTGGTTTGGTATTCTATAAGATCTAAACAGTCATGTTCTAACTCATTTATTTCCAAGGTCCCATATAGGAACTCTGCGGGATTTTGATTTTTATCCACTGTTAAATTTAAATCGTCCTTTTCCATCAGGATGGTCTCATATTTTAGTATTCTTGAATCAGTTAGCCACCTTCCAGACTTCTGGCCTAAAATTGTACAGACCGTGTGGGGTGTGGACACAATTAGGGCCCCTCCAAACGTGAGTTTGCTACTTTCTTCTACTAATACAGCAGTAGCTGCTACCGCTTGGATACAAGTAGGCCATCCTCTAGATACAGGATCTAATAATTTTGACAGATAAGCCACCGGTTTCTTTTGTCCTGCCCATTCTTGTGCCAACACTCCATAGGCCATTCCATCTTTCACATTAACAAACAGGTGAAATGGTTTATTCAGGGATGGTAAGGGTAGTACTGGAGCCTGCATTAGTGCTTCCTTTAATTCTTGAAATTTTTGCTGTTCCTCTTTTGTCCAGAGAATGGGCTTTTGTTCCTGTACTAATTTGTTGTACAAAAACCGAACTTTAGGGGTATAATCCTCAATCCATAATCTACAATACCCCATGAGGCCCAAAAATTGTTGAATTTCTCTTTTTGTTTTTGGTAACTCCAGAGCCAAGATTCCCATTATCCTTTCAGGATTTATCTTTCTTTTTCCTTCACTAATTAAGTGGCCCAGGTATTTGACTTCCTTTTCTACAAATTGTAATTTCTCTCGTGATACTCTTAATCCTTGTTGCCCCAAGAAATTCAGTAATTTAATGGTAGTATTTCTAGTTTCTTTCTCTGTTTCTCCTGATATTAGTAGATCATCTACATACTGTATTAGATAAGTGTTTGGGTCACATTTGAATTCTTCCAAAATCTTTTCCAACGCTTGCCCAAACAGATTTGGGGACTCGGTATAACCTTGTGGTAAATAGGCCCACCGAAATTGTTGTTTACGCCCTGTATCAGGGTCTTCCCATTCGAAAGCAAACATATCCCTGCTTCCCTCTGCCAGGGGGCAACTCCAGAAAGCATCCTTAAGGTCAATGACACTAAACCACCGATGGGTAGGCGGTATCCTACTTAGGAGGGTATATGGATTTGGTACTACAGGATGTCTAGCTTTAACCACCCTATTTAACTCTCTCAGGTCCTGCACCAGTCGGAAACTCCCATCTGGTTTGCGTACGGGTAATATAGGGGTGTTAAAACTGGACATACACGGTTCCAACAGCCCACCCCTGAGAAGTCCATGGATCACGGGTTGTAACCCTTTCCGACCTTCCCAAGAGATTGGGTATTGTCTTACCTGGACTGGTTTTGTTCCCTCCTGTAGTTGGATCTTCAAGGGGGGAATTTGCAATCCCCCTCTATTTCCTTTCCCAGCCCAAACTACTGAATTGATCTGTAGCTCATCTTCTTGAGTTAGTTTAAACATTTTTACTCTCATTCTTCCCTTTTCTGGCACCACCCCCAGGTTTAGTTGAATTTGTAGGTCTCTTCCTAAAAGGTTAATTCTTGCTTCTGGCACTAAAAGCAAATCATTATTAGAAATTTTATCCTGATATTGGATTAACACCTGTTCAATGATGGGGGCAGTGTGACTTTTTCCCTCAATTCCCGACACTTGTATTGATTTTGTACCAATTTTACACTCTGGGGGTATCTCTATAACACTTGATCTGTCAGCTCCTGAATCTACCATAAAGGTAGTGTCAATCCCCTGAGGCCCTAGTTTTATATTTATCAAAGGTTCTGGATGGTAGTTGGGCCCAAAGGTGCAGAACCCTTGACCCCCCTATTCCAAATCGGTTTCTTCCATCATGGCGTAAACCTTTGTCTCCTGTTGCAATTGAGGGCACTCTCTTTTAAAGTGTCCCTTTTGGTTACAGTGATAGCATTTATTGTTTTCCCGCATCCCGCTGGAACTTCCCATTTCCATTCCTCAACCTTGAGGCTGACTACCCCTTGTTCCAGGGCGGGTTGGGTCCATTCCTCTACCGACTCCTCGGCCCTTTCCTCTTACTCCCATTTGTTCATTTTTCTTTCTAATTTGCTCCACAGTTGCAATCATTAGCTTAGTTTTTGCTTTCTGTTTTTCCTCCTCCTGCCTAACATACACCTTCTGTGCCTCTCGCAACAATTCACTCATGGGTTTGTCATGCCAATCTTCTAACTTTTCTATTTTCTTTCTAATATCCGGCCAAGCATTTGTAACAAAGGTAGCTTTTAACAACTGTTGACCCACCTCGCTTTCGGGGTCTATTCCAGAGTATTGTTGCATATTCCGCCGGAGTTTTTTTATGTAGTCTGTGGGTGACTCCTCCCTCTCCTGTTTGTTAGCAAAAGCTTTTTTCAAATTTTGTCCTTTAGGTACCGCTTCCCTAATGCCCTTGATTATTAGGTTCCTATAATCATTCATGTGTCCCCTGTGTTCTGGGTTTCCCTTATCCCAATCGGGTCTTTCTATAGGGAACTTTCGGTCCCCTGGAACTACCTGAACCTGTCCCTGTGTGTCTGCCCTTGCTGGGTTCTCGCGCTCCCAAATTCTGATTCCCGCCATTCTTATCATCTGCCTTTCTTCACTAGTAAACAAACAGCTCATAATTGACTGCATTTCATCCCATGTGTATATATTAGGTCCTAAAAATTGATCTAATTGTTCCGCCAGTCCAAGTGGGTCATCTAATAACGGCTTCATTTCCTTTTTGAATGCTCTTACTTCACTACTGGTGAGGGGTACATTGACAAATCCCAATTCTGCATTCCCTATTGGAACTTCCCGAAGAGGGCACATGGTTGTTGTTCCAGAAGACTTGGGATGGGTTTTTGGGGGTTTTCTTTTCTGGCCTTTTTTGTGTGGCAGGTCTGTCAGATTAGATTGTCTTCCTGGGTCTTCCACGGAAGTACTGGATTGCGTTGTGTTACTGTCTATCCCTATTGTCCCTAAGTCCCTGTTACGGTTAGGATCCACCCCGGTGGATCCTCTTCTTCCTCTTCCTCTTGTCCTCCTTCCTCTTGTCTTACTTCCTCTTCTCCCACTCTCGGAATTTGAGAGTAGGGGGGAGGCAGACAATCTAGAGGATCCCATTCTTGTCCTCGACTTTTACTAAGATATAAGGTTGCATTACCCCCCACCCAACAAGCAGCATAATCACTTTCCTCTAGATTAAAAGGTTTCTTATTATTTACATATGAATGTAAATGTTGACAAAGCCAGTCCTCAAAAACCCCGTATGTTGGCCACCAAATGGAACTCCGTGGAATCAACGGTTCCTTAGTCCATTCGTAAATACAATATCGAACCATTTTCTTTTTATCTTTTCCTCTAGTTCTACTAATGTCCCTCCAGTATTTGAGCATCAATCCCAAGGGACTGTCGGGTGGTATATTTGGGACGTCCCTGACCTCCTTCTTCTTTTTCCTAGGCACTGAATTTCCCATTTCCCCTCTTTACCCGGGAGTCTAACTCCCTGTTCTTGAGGAAATGCCCTATTACCCGGGAGTCCAACCCCCTTTTTACCTGGAAGGTCAAGAACTCTCTTTCACCTGGGAATCCAATTCCCTTTACTTGAGAGTCCCACTCCCTTTCACCTGGCAACCAGATCCCCTTTACTTAGGAGTCCAACTCCCTTTCACCTGGGAATCTGATCCCCTTTACTTAGGAGTCCACCTTCCTTTTCCCCGGGAATCCAATTCCCGTCCCGCCATCCAGATAGTACTTAACAGTCCCCGTTTCTTACCCAGATCCCGTGCACGAGGTTTAACAGCTGAAGCTTCTGTGTGCATCTGACTCTATTTCCCTGTTGTGCTTGGCGTGAGAGTCTCCCGTCTCCGGATACCGTCAGTCCAGTCAGTCGGTAAGTACAGTCGATGTCCAGAGACCACTGAAATCAGTGGGACGCGTCTTCCCTTTCCCTCGGTCTGCACCACTGACCAGCCGATGACAGGATCCCGGACGAGCCCCCAAATTGTCAGAAATTCACTGATTGTTTGATTTAAGAGGAGACTGTAATTCTCAAGTCAAGCAGCATTTTTATTTCCTTCAGTTCAGCTGAATTGGGTGCTGTGTTATACAGAGGCACACTTGGTTACAGAATTCAGTTCCTTTTATCCTATCTCCTGGCCGCATGATCCCTCCCCCTGGTCTGCCATTGGAGGACAGAACAGGGTGTACAATCTTCAGTTCCGCTTATATTATAATTAGCTATTTACTTCCCTTGTAGCTTATTTGCATATAAAGTCTCCACCTGTAGGTGTGTTGGTTAATATGCATAAGCTAATTAAGCATGCGTGCTAAGGGGTCTAGGGTACTTTCAGTCAAATTGTGGTTTTTAACTAGTTTAAGCTGTTTTTTCTCTCACTGGTTTTCTTATCTTGCACCTGTGCTGGAAACTTTAGCAGAACTGACACTATTACCCACAGATATGCTATGTGAATTCTTTTGGGCAATATTTAAAGCTAATAATCAGAGGTGTGGGAAAACATAGGTGGAAAACTGGTGTAGTTTCAACTCTTAATCTTCTTTTAGAAAATGCATGGCTCTGTTCTATTCTTCTAATTCCTCCCTCCTTTCCCTTCACAGTGTTGGTGACAAAAAAATTTCTTTATCCACAAACAGACAAAATGTCACCGTAACTTCCCTCCATGCCCTGCCAATGTCACCCTGACTAAGGATAAGAAATATGTAGAGCTGGTCGTAATGTTGAATTTTTACCAAGGAGAAATTTGAAATAAGAGGCCCTTGTTGAAAAAGTTTTATTTTTCCCATGGGACATTAAACAGTTTGAATCAGACATTTTTGTTTTGAATTAATTTTTGAAACAAATTAACAACTTTAGTTTTGTTTGGTTGAAAGTTTCATTGCATGTTTTTCTTCAGTTGAAGAAAACTGAAACAAAATAATGCTTTAAATCATATGAGACAAAAATTTTCATTTTGATTCAACTTATTGTGACATGTTTTGATTCATTTTTTTAAACTGACAGAAAACCTCACATTTTGAGTCAAAATGAAACGCATTTTCTCTCAACCTAAAACACTTGAGTTTTTTGCAGTTCTCCTTTGACATTTCCTACAGGAAAAACATTTTTGTGTGTGTTAAAACTTGACATTTTCCTGTCAAACTTTCAGGTTTTGATGAAGTGCCTTTATTTATTTATTTATTTATTTATTTATTTATTTATTGGCAGGAGAACATCCCCCATAATCACTATCAACTAGCTGTATCTGACTCACAGGACTGAGAGGAAGGGTTCAGTCTCTATAGTCCCTCTCTGAGGGCTTTACCTAATGGGAATCATTTTATGGTAGGTGTGTTTTAGTTTTATGACCTGGTCACTAGAAACTTGGCTGAGAGCTGCCAATTTGTTTTACATCTGCTCAAAAACCACTGGCAAATGGGAATAATTTCTGTTCACTATTGACACAGATTGGATTTGCACCAATGACCTAAAAGTGAAAGACCCATATCTCTTATCAGTCCTTCTAAGCACAAATGGTCTTGTATAAAAATCTCATTTCTTTCCTTGTATATGCCTACCAAAACACACATCACTATAACAAACAGCCTGAGAGTGCCTCAGACAGCACTGGGAGATGGTAGCATATAGAAATTTAGTAGTAATGGACCTCAGAGAGATTACATGTTTTTGAAAAGCAGAAAATAAGATGAAGTACAAATGTTGGTGTTATTCCCAATTACCACTGATTGCAGGCTGTGAACATCCTTCCTACTTATGTTTGCTGGTGGACTGAAAAATCTTGCAGAACACTCTTAAAATGACTTTAAACATAGGCTTTGAAGGGGCCTCAAGGTAATTTTCTTCTACTGGCTGTGAATTTCTTTTCTGAGCCCCATAATTGCATGACAGATGACTGGGTAGTTTTGAAATTTAGCTCACATCCCTCATGTTGACCAGTAATAAACCTGAAGATAATATCCCAGAGTGAAGAGTAACCACAGCTCTTGTCTGTTAGTTCATCTACTCCTCTTACATTTGTGCATTTAGGACCTTTGCCATTTATCTTTCTCAACTCAGATCGAATGAACTTAGAGAATCAATGCCTCTGTGCTGTCTCTGAACCATATTTTTGCCTTGAAGTAGAGCACTGCCTCTAAAAATAGATTATAGACCAAGGGCCTGGGGCTAATGGTGTCACTGGAGTCAATAGCAAATGTCCCATTGGATTTTGAAGAGAGTCAGGTCAGTTGCTAGATCTGTGCCATATTAGCTAACTACATTTTCACAAGGATCTTGATGAACTTTTTCATCCTTCTGCAGTCGTATGGTGTTTTCAACCTCTCACTTCTGATCAAAGTTTCAGGTTCAAATTCTCTGTGATTAAGTGAATTCTCAAAACCAAAGTGAGTTTCATTAATCTCTGTGTGTTGGTTCAGAAAGCTTCAGCCTTCCCAGAAAACAACTCTCTACATAAGATAATTAATAAAACAGAACTTCATGTCCACCCAAAGAGAAAATAAGCTTCCCTTTGACTTGTGCTCTAGAAACTCTAGTTGGGTGGACTCAGTGGAGGAAAGGTGACAAAATATGGGTTGTACAACAAAGCTCTAAGCATGTGTAGCATATTTGATGAGCATCTTAACCATAGTATAGTTAATTCACCCTTGTGACTATGTAAAGCAGGTTATGAATCTACTAGGGCAGTGTTTCCCAACCAGTGTGTCATGGCACACAGGTTTGCCATCAAGTCTGAGCAAGTGTGCCACAAAATTTTTTGAAAAACTACTCAAAGAGCTCTGCATTGGCTCATTGGCTCATGAATATTCATGAGTTCCTTTGCAAATTATGTGGCGGTGTGCCTCAAATTAATTGAAGGTAGAAAGGTGTGCCACAACAAAGAAAATGTTGGGAACCACTGTACTACGATAGCAGCAGAAGAAGGGAACAGCTAACAGAGAATCTTTGGATGCTGATGGTTTTATCAGATGGCTTCAAACGGTTTTTCTTTTCTCCCTTGTGACTAATTAATAACTCCTCCAACACTTGCTCAGAGCTGTCTTTTAGAGCAGGTTTATGACATGGCGGGATTTCAGTGACAGTCAAAGAGAGACATGTAAAGTCATTAAAATGCCTTGCATATCTCCCTTTGACTGCCTAATGCCTACCTAGCATGGTGCTTCAGTGCACTGAGGCAAAGGGAAATGCCCTCCCTTTGACTCAGTGCTATTCTACTTACTGGGCTGGTTGGTCTTCAGCAATCAAGTTCTTGGGTGTCTGAGCTGGTCTTCATAGACCCAATCACTTGATTGGAAAAATCAATCTGACAGTGGCTGATTTGCCACCGTCAGTGAAGACTATGTTTTAAATTCTTCCGTCAACCAAATTTCTACGGCCCACTGTGCTCCTCTCTATACAAAACTTGTTTTGCTACATTCTCTGTACATCACTATCCCACTCTCCCTTCATTTGTGTTTTCTTTTAGCTACTCTCCGAATAACTGAGCCCTACCAAAAAGGAGGATAAAAGGAACTTAAAACAATGCTTGCAAGCCATCACATTTTTCACACTTCTTGCATATTATATCATTTTCCTCCTACAAGTCTTTGCATTTGCCTGTCTTACTTAATTAGACTGTGAACCCTATGAGCAGACATTGTCTCATTCTGTTTGCACAGTGCATAGTGCAAAAATGTCCCATTCTGAATAGGTGTTTTAGGTGCTACCATAATAATAATTAACTACTTAATTAATAAGCATTTTCAAGGTACCTGCTGTAAGAGCTCAAGTGCCAGACTCCATGTAGTGTTCAGTTCTTCAGGTCCTTAATTTACTACATTGAGTCACATGGCTTTGGTAAAGAGGTTTCTTAATTCATCAAGAAAGGTGCTCAAAGAGCTAAAACACATATTTAAGGAATTAATACTAAAAAAGGTGCATAATAAAATACTTTAAATAAAGGAAATAATGCTAAGTTTTGAATTACTACTCTGGCTATAATAGGAGTGGCAAAAGAAACTTGGCAAGCAATTCTTGGAAATTTTAACTTTATCTGTCAGCTTGTAGAAAGTTCAGTCAACAGAGGCTGTTCTTTTCCCCTTCTGTTTCCAAAGGAACATGAAGCAGTGGTGATGTCACTTCTTAAAAAGACCAGAACTGGAGGCTACCATTCACAGCTTATTTCATTATAATTGTCATTTCCTCACCTCTTTTTTTTCCAAATGTATTTATTCACAAACTTCTCTATTATTTGTCAAAATTTGGAAAAACAAAGTTGACCAGCTCTTCTCATTGCTGTCAGTGCACTCTGATCACCCTCCCTTTGCCTGAAGCCAACTCCTACACCATCTCCCAAAGACAACAAAGCTGCAGGTCCCGTTTGGTGACCCTCCATGGAATCTCAGGTCTGTTGTATTGTCTGCTGGGCTCTTTCCAAAACTGCTTCGATAAGATGAGCTCTCTGGAGGATGCTGGGAATAAGTATAAGTTTCGAAGATGGCAGAGAAATCAACACAGAAGATGATTTGCTGAGGTCCCAATATGATTATTTAAGAGAAATTAGACAAGTGTCTGATGGAGTGGGATTTTCTCCCACGAAAGCTCATGCAATAAATAAATTTGTTAGTTTCTTAAGTGCCTCCAGACTCCTTGTTTGTTTTGCTGAATTAGACTAATGTGGCTACCCCTTTGGAATTAGGGAACATTTTGTGGTTCATCTAGGCAGATACTTAAATTAAGTCATCTATAGCTTTAAAGAAATGATTCAGGTGAGTACGTCTTGAGACTTGGGCTAACTCATTCATATGTAACAACCCTAGAGATGGCAAAGCTCTAGAATTCAGGTTTTATTTGAATGCCTACCTGAATTATCAAAGCATTTTAAACTAGCCCTGAATTCCCCAGTTCTAGGCCATTGCTCCTCAGCCACTATATCAAACTCTCCCTGAAACCGTCTTTGGCAACTTACCACCTGATGACAGTTCTTTGAGAGGACTGGGGGGGCTGAAGTTGACAGAGGCCCCATATCCTTCTATACCAGTATTGTGACAGGTTTGTACTTCAGAAAGTGACCACCAATCATTCCATTCCTTTCTTGGTATCTTCAGGGGCCTCCATTTGATGAACAACCTTTAGCTGGAGGCTGACTAGCTGGCCCATGCCTTTTTTACTTAGCAGGGTCAAGCTAATGCCAGATCCCACCAAGCTATCCTTGTAAAGTTGAAATGCATATGGGAACAACCTGGATTTAATCCCCAGGAGCAAAACACTCTCATTGCTTGGCCATTGTCTCATGTCTGATAAGGTGTAATTAGGAACCACCATGCATTCCTAGTTTATCTGTGAGGGGTACTGCATCTATCTTGGAACTACTGTCTGGGTAGTCTTTGTGAGAAATAGTTGGACTGTCAGCCCTAGATGAATGGGGTTGACTATAGAGACTCAGACTGTTGGCCAAAGCAACAGCACCATGGGCAATGCCTGTCCCTTGTCTTCCAAGAAGTACAGAGGTACAGTCTCCTAAACTATCATATGAAACATGTGAAGCAGCAGTCCTTCCCCCACCACCATCTTGGTAAACATTACCCTGTGCAGACAGGTACTGCATTGCTGTCTGCTTCTGGAATTAAATGTCATTTTATTCATTCTCTCCTTTGCTTATTTCCAAGCTCTGATGACTTTTGAGACTCCATCTCCTGCAAAAGGAATAATTACCAGAAATTAAAAACAAGACTGCCGAAATACAGTCTGGTTCATTTGCAGCCACTCTGGCTCATTCCCTCTCTTTGTGTAAAGTTGATTGGTTATTTTATTTATTATTTTGTGTTATTTACTTACTCCTGGCTCTAAGCTATTCTTGAAATTAGACTCATTGTTGCAATATAATGTGCAGACTGTCTGTTGACTGTGTCAGACTGAACTACGTAATATTTTATGTTGATTGAAACAGCATATACACTGCCAGTAATAAGTATTTGCTGCCCTTGGGCCCAGCTCCTGCAATGTATTACAAATCTCGGAAACGTGGTCATTACTTTGTCTTAGGTGCAAGATTACTTTTACAGAATTGCAGTTAAGACACTATTTTTTAAAGAGAGTTTTGCACATTTTTTCATCTTCGTACATAAACCTATAATGATATCATTTAACCTCCATGAAATTCTGAGGCTGGATTCTCAGATAAGTGTTTTGTTATGTTTGACTTAGGAATATGTACCCTACGATAATGAAGAAAAGAGCTGATTGAACTATTTGTTAGGAATTTTACCTACGTGCAAGTTAGAAAATCATTCATGAACCAATTCTGAATGTTTCTATTGCACTTTTATTTATGAATATTCGCTGTTGAGTTTGGACAAACAATTTTCAGCCCCATGTATTGTTCATGATTTATTTTCTATAATCCTATGTTATATATTCAGGCTTGAGTCGCATGTCATTGTTTCTGCTTCATAATTGCATAGCACTTTGTGTTTTGTGATATGTCACTTTAACCATCTAGTAGGTATTTTTGTGCACTTTTTGGGTAAATGAATAATTTTGTAACAGAAATATAACAGACAGAGTAGTGTACATTTTGGTATCCATTTTTCAGATGATTAAATGTTCTTGGTAAATCCAAGAACACTTCCATGAGTACTAGTCAAAGGTCTGAATACTCAAAAACAGTATGGGTACACAACTCACAGCAAGTCAATCTTTGCCCCTCTTTTCTGTGAACATATTGCAAACATATGTTTTTTACTGTTTAACCTGCTCTAATGAATATCCAGGAAATCAGATTTCATGCTGCTTTGAAGAAGCTGGTTGCCACAAAGGAAGACCAGACATTTCCCATCCCATCACATACAGTATTGTGCAAAAGGGTTCATGTAAATTGGAGGGTTTATATAGCCAAATTGGAACCAAAACCTGAAGTTTAAAAAAACTTTTGCAAACCTAAAGACCCATAAGCTTTGGTTCAACTGAACTTCTAAACACTTCATTTCTACTTTGACAATTCTGTCATTCTTTTTTTTGTTGTTGTTGTTGGGTCTAATTTAAATTTTTAATGAAATGCCATTTGGGACTAGAAAATCAGATTTTTCACATAGAAAGTAATGAAAAAGAATGGTTTGTAAATTTCAAAACTTTTTAAAAGAATGATCTGAGTCTAAATCAATCACTTCCCATAAAAGTTTCAGTTAATTAATTTGTTTGTCAATTAAAAAAAAATTGTCTAACAGCTCCTTACCAGCTCTAGCTCCCCGGCTCAATGGACAAATAATTTGGTTGACTATGACAAATTCTGCTCTTCTTTCAGTGCTGTGTAGCACTCTAAGGTCAGTTCAGGATGAAGAGGGAAGAGCAATGAGCGAGTCTGGTATGATATTTCCAACACCAGTGACACCAAGCATCTATCAGTTTACTCAAGCTACCACTGTTAGGTTGGGCTTCTAGTTTTTTTAATTGGGTCATCACTGATTAGCACTAGTTAGCACTGGGATGATGTTTGGTATTGATATTTTTACTGGCATTTATTGTAAAAGTATCCAGAGGATGATCATTAAACACCTTATCTAACTTAAAGAAAAGAGAAAAAGTTCTGAAATGTTCTGATATTTACCCAAAAGGCCAGAAATTGCCAAAGAAGTTTTCTCCTAAGTCCCCATGATTCCATTCACACCAAAAATACCACAAGATCTGCCTTTCTCATAAGATTTTGCTACTGCTGTTGCATCTGGTCCTGGCTAGAAATTGGGAAGTATAGGGACATATGAAATGGAAAAATAAGAAATAAAAATATTATTGGAATGCTTTCAGAACTCCCTAATGCATGTGATCTGTCAAACACAGATCTTCAGTACAAGATAAACCAAACATTAGAAGCCAGCATGGAAAGATCCTCTTTACTATATGTACTAGATGAAGGTCACTCGTGTGCAGAAGAGCAGCACAAGATGAGTTCAGATGTCTTGGCATTTGTAGTCCTTTAAATAAGGGTTAATTGGGAATTGCACCCATAAAGGGGCCATTTGTACAAATCTGTCTCGGCAAAGAAGCAATCTCATGTTAGTAGATCCCATTTGGAGACCATTCCAATGTTGTGTTCCTGACTACACATCTAGCTTGACTGGGTGTTATGGTTTATTGCCCTGTATACTGAAGATATGTTCTTAACATGGTCTTATAAAGATGGATTCCAGTAATAAAAGTGCAATAGTGCAATGCCTCTTTGTATTTTTTCATACCAGGAATATGTTTCTAAATTTGACCAAGAGGAACGGTAGCTTAATTATGAGGCAAATAATTCATCCTTCAGCTAGCAAGTTGCTTTTTAATTTTCTTCCTTGACAAGCAAAATACACAAAGAAAAACTGTAAAATGAAAGATGTTTTTAACTGAATCATATCATATTAAAATAACAAAGGCTATATCTACACTACAGGACTCAGTTAAGCCAGCTTAATAAACTCTGCTTAAAGTAGACTTTATTAAGTGGACTTAGCATGTCCACACTCAGAATGCCAGAAGACTGCCCACGTTCACACTGGCAGCTGCAAGGTTGCCTTAGGAGTGGTGCATTGTGGGTACCTGGCCCACAGTGCACCACATCAGAGGTCCCCTCTCTTCCAGCCACTCCTTTACTACAGGAGGTGAGTGACCACGCCACCCTCCATACTGTGTGTGGCAACAGGGAGGTCAGGGAGCCTGAAGTAGCCCAGCGATGTGCCAGCACAGCACTCCACACCCTCCCTGTGTTGCCCAGACTTCTTTGGCCCTGGACCAGGTGCTGCAAGGCATTTGCCAGTGCAGGGGCAGGGTGCAGCAGCTGTTAAGACTCAAACATCAGGAAACAGCACATAGAGGAAGGTGAAGTCAAATCACCTGTTATAATGGAGGGGGGGGAACATAATGAGGATTTAATCTTGATTTCACACAATCTAATCTAAAAGAAATAGCAACTTTCTTTCTTTCTTTCTTTCTTTCTTTCTTTCTTTCTTTCTTTCTT
>ML682058.1:3997769-4043851 GCA_007922195.1 Podocnemis expansa
CTGCACTGCACCCTGTGGGTGCCTGCAGTCCCCTCCCCAGGCGAAATAGCAGGTCCACACTGTGGACCTGCTATTTCACTCCCTTATTTCGCGGACATGGTTTTTGTCCAGCGAAATAAGTTGTTTCGAAATAACACATTATTTCGAAACAGCTTATTTCGAAACGTGTTGTTTCGAAACAAGCACTCCCCGTGTAGACATAGCCCATGTGCTGTTTCCCAGTGTTTGAATCTTAACAACTGCTTTGATTTGCTGTTACAGTATGACCTGATCCTATGTCTTACAGTCCCCTGCATTTATTTCCTACCATTCAGTAAATTACCCCATCTTCAAACTGTCTGATGAAGTGAGATTTTTCTCTCATGAAAGCTCATCCAAAAAATACATTCTTTAGTCTTAAACAGTGCCTCTGGACTCTGTATTTTTTTACAACAATTTGGGAGTGGGGGGGGTCCTCTGAGAAGGGTGAACATATAGGGTTGGGTGGAGAGGGGGAGAGACAGGCGGGGTCAGGCTGAAAAGGGCAAGGGGGAGACACAGGGGTTTGGGCAGAGAAGGGGGAGACACCGAGGTTTGGGCTGAGAAGGGCAAGGAGGGAGACACACAGGTTTGGGCAGAGAAGGGGGAGATACTGAGGACTGGGCAGAGAAGGGTAAGACATGCTCCCAGCTGTGTTGTGCCTTCTAGCCAGCCCCCATCCCCATAGTTTCTGTGGCTGGGAGGCCATTAAAGTCAACTTAAGGCAACTCCCCCTCCACATTGCCTTAAGTCAAACTTATAAAGTCAACTTAACTGTAAAGTTGACTTTATGAGTGGGAGTTATAAAGTTGACTTTAATTAATGCTAAAGTCAACTTTATTGCCCTGCAATGTATACAGGGCTTTGTTTAAGCCGATTTAAGGGCCCTTAAGTCGACTTAAACACACAGTGTAGACATACCCAAAGGTACCAAGCAATTGATTTCAGGAAGTTGTGCTTGCTCAGACCAGTAAAACAAACAAGGAGTCCTGTGGCACATAAAGACAAATAAATGTATTTATTGATGAACTTTCATGGGAAAAAAATCCCACTTCATCAGATGCTTTGAAGATGAGGGAATTTACAGAATGGGAGGAAATAAATGCACGGAAGTATAAGTCATGGGAACAGGTCACACTTTAACAGCAAATCAAAGCTATTGTGAAGATTCAAAGCCTGGGGAAAAGCATATAGATAAAGATGAGGTCAAATCACTTGTTGTAATGAGAGAAAAATCCAAAGTCCCTATTACGCCCTGAAACAATGCAATCAAATTTGCAAATAAATTAGATCTCAGCAGCTTCTCTTTGAAGCCTTTATCTGTTATTCATCTGTCTGAGTACTGGAATTAGTAAATTGTCAATGGTGTGATCAGGAAGTTTGAAATGCTGACCCACGGATTTTAGAACATTGTGATTTCTGACGTCAGATTTGTGCCCATTTATTCTTTTGCACAGAGACTGTCTTGTTTGTCCAATGTACAAGGCAGAAGGGCATTTCTGGCACACGATGGCCTAAATCACATCGGTGGATGAGCAGATGAATGAGCCTTTGATGGTGTAACTGTTTTTTTTTTCTTTTAAGTCCTGTAATAATGTCTTTTGTGCAGATATGTGGGCAAAGTTCACAGCATGGTTTGTTGCAGGGTTTGTACCTGCTTTAATGGCTCTGTTGTTAGGTCTGTAGTTGCTGGTAAGTATCTGCTTAAGTTTGGGGGCTGTCTGTAAGCGAGGAGAGGTCTGTCTCTCAGGGCTTGTGGGAGACAGGGATCATCTTGTAGAATAAGCTGTAGCTCCCTGATGATGTGCTGTAGAGATCTGACTTGAGGGTGGTAGGTGATGACTAGCGGCATTCTGTTGTTTTCTTTCTTGGACTTCTCCTGTAGTTGTTGACTTTGGGGTACCCACCTGGCTCTGTTAATCTGTTTCTTCACTTCTGCAGCTGGGGACTGTAGTTTTAAGAATGCTTGGTAGAGATCCTGAAGATGTCTGTCTCTATGTGAGGCATCAGAGCAAATGTGGCTATATCTTAGGGCTTGCATGTAGAAAATGGATCATATGGTGTGGTTTGGATGAAAATTTAAAAGATGTAGGTAACTGTACTGATCGGTTTAGGGTGATGCTTATATGCCCATCCCTAATTTGTACTGTAGTGTCAAGAAAGTGGATCGCCTTTGTGGAGTGTTCCAAACTAAGTTTAATAGTGGAGTGGAAATTGTTGAAATCTCTGTGGAAATCTTCAAGGGCATCCCTACTGTGGGTCCAGAGGATGAAGATGTCATCAATGTTATGTAAGGAAAAGAGAGGTGCTTCGGGATGAGACTTGAGGAAATGGTATGCTAAGTCAGCCATAAAAATATTGCCATATTGTGGGGCCATGCGGGTACCCATAGTAGTGCTGCTGACTTGAAGGTATAAATTATCCTTAAATCTGTACTCATCCACAGCTATTTCAAAGTCATAAAGTTCAGTCACAAGGTGTGCTGTGGCATCAACTGGGATGGTTCTTCTATTAGCTTGTAATCCATCCTTATGTGGGATGTTGGTGTAAAGAGCTTCTATGTCCATAGTGGCCAGGAGGGTGTTTTCTAGAAGCTCACCAATGGATTGGATTTTTCTTAGGAAGCCCAAGGTGTCTCAAAGATAGCTAGGAGTGCTGATTGCATAGGGTCTAAGGATGGAGTCCACATAGCCAGATAAGTCTGCTATAAGAGTGCCAGTGCCTGAGATGATAGGGCATCCGGGGTTTCCTTTTTTATGGATTTTAGGTAGTAAATAGAATACCCCAGGTCAGGGTTCTGGTGGTGTGTCTGTCTTTATTTGTTCCTGTGCTGCCTTGGGAAGGTTCTTGAATAGGTGGTGTAGTTTCTTTTGGTATTCCTCAGTGGGGTCAGAGAAAAGTAATTTGTAGAACACTTTGTAGGAGAGTTGTTTATAAGCCTCCTGATCATAATTCAGTTTATTCATGATGACAACAGTACATACGTTGTCAGCCTCCTTAATAATAATCTCAGAGTTGTTTCTGAAGCTGTGGATGCCATTGTGCTCTGTAAGGCTGAGGTTATGGTGTAAGGGATGTTGTTTGTTCACAATTTCTTCCTTTGCACAGTGGCGGAAACCATCGATGTGGAAGTCCAGTCTTGTGTTCTCACCATCAGGAGTTCATGGAGAATATTTCTTCTTGCAATGGTTGTAGGAAAGTATCTATATGTCAATGTGTAGATCATTTGTGTGGTGGAAATATTCCTTGAGTCTGAGATGGTGGAAATGGTTCTCCGGGTCTCTGCAGAATTTTATCTTATGTGTGGGGGTTGTGGGGCAGAAGGAAAGTCCCCAAAATAGCTAAAACCAGTAATCTCATTACAGTATTTTGATCATAGTCACACAGTTAGCCAAATACAGATCTGGGACTAGAACCCAGGACTGTGTCTACACTATTGAGTTAATCTAGACTAAGGAGGCTTAATCCAGACTAATTTAGCCCATGGCCACACTATACTTTCCCTAGCTTGAACTAAGAAATTTCTTAGGTCAAACTAAGGAATGCTTAGTTTGAATTTGTTAGTCCCAGTAGTTAGTCTGGATTTAAGTGCTTAATTCAAACTTTTGTTTGAACTCGGTGCAATATTTCATGGACTAATGCTTAGTTTGAATTTAAGAAATTCAAACTAAGCCAGCTAGTTTGGACTAACTGCACATTCTAGCTCAAGCTAAGGGTTGGTTTGAACTAGAACACGTGGTTAGTTTGAACTTACAAGCTTGAGGCTAGTTTGAACTAACCCAAAGTTAGTTTGAACTAACCTTGAACTTCTTAGTTAGGACTAAAAAGTTTGAACTAATTTTGGCTGATGTAGACATAACCCAGGAGTTAGGGAACTGGACTCAGTGACTTCACATGGTCCCCTCCACCTTCTATGATGCTGTGAGTTCTGGCTACTAGTGTCTTGTGATCACTATGTGATTGTACGCACTCTGCATAACAAGAATCTCCTAGAGGTTTAAAAAGTTTTCTTTCTTTTGAATTAGTTTTCTTAGAGGTCTCATAAATTTGTTTTAAAGCTGTTATATGTAAATTAAATATATATTCTGTCTATCAGTTTTCATTATAAACTCAGTGTTTTATTATTGCCATGATAGAAATAATGCCTTTTTATTACAAAAGCATAGATTATAATAATAAAAACTACATCACTTGATAATAAATAATCCCTTATTTTCCTATAGTACCTTTCATATCAGAGTCCCAAAGTGCTTTCTCAGCTGTGGCCTTGGTGTTTGATCCAAAGTCTACCGAAGTCAGTAGAAAGGAACTTGCTAATTTCAAAGAGCTTTAGTATGGGCAAAATTTTACACCAGTGTTGCACATCTGATGTCAAGGGAGTTAATCAATGTTGTGAAATTAGTACTATGATCGGTGTGCAAGGACCACTTCGCCCACCACTGAAATGCACCCAGCTCTGGAGTGAATGCATGACAGTCCATGCAGCAGGGAAAAGTGACTAGTGATTCAGCCACCTGACATTTCAGGGTAGCTGGTGGTGGTTTATGAAGGCAGAATAATCACATAAGGTGAACCTTGTAATTAGGGGAGAAAAGAAGTCAGACTATTTTTACATCAATACAAATCCATTAAATATTCCACACTATTTATAATCCCTTTTTCTCGTTCACTGTTATCAGTCATTTTTTTTCTCCCCACTTTGGCTGTGGCTTTTGAACAGCCTAAGGTCAGCAAGATTACAACCCTAAAATGAAAGAAGAATAGCTTTATTTTAGGCACTTTCTCTCTTGCCATAACAATTTGTATGGAGTCCCTTTAATGAGGCATAAACATCCATAGATTGAAGCAGCAGGCTCCTTAGCTGCCACACTTTGACCTTTTATACAATTTATCTCCATGTGGTTATGAATTTTAATGTACTTGTTCTTGTGTTCTCCTCCCCTAGTGTTTATGGCTCCTGGCTGGCTGTTAAGAATAGGAAGGGTGCACAAGAGTCAGCCAGTTAAAGGCACGGAACTGAAATTAAATGGTGTTGTTTTGTATTCAGTTGAATTTATTTCTTAGATCAAACAATACAACAGATATTGTTTGAGATAGTAGGATGTGTTGGTCCAGCTCCTGAAACACAACCTAGAAACTCCTCAGGGCCAACTCAAGGGTTTTTGGCACCTGTGACCACACAGCCCCATATTATAAGAGAGAATATATTAATATATATTTTTAAATAGAGAGAAGAATTCACTTCTACTTAATCTGGTGCCCCTTAAAGCCTGGCATGTTAGGTAACCTTCCTGAGCAATCTCTAACCAGTGGGTTGAGGCTATTCCCTCTGCTGAGGATGTCCCTGCTTCCAGGTCAGCTTGAGAAAGCCATGCCTAAGGAAGGAGATGCACAAGGTCTGTAAAATCATGAATGGTGTGCAGAGACCAAATAAGGATATGGGCTATGTTTAAAGTGGGAATTTAGTTCAAATTAAGGAGGATTAATTCAAACTAAGTTAGTGCATGTCCACACTGACTTTCATCAGTTCAAACTAAGGTGCTCCTTAGTTCGAACTAAGGAAAGCTTACTTCAAAATAGAAAAACCTGCCTTTAATTCAAATTAATGGTTAGTTTGAACTTATTAGTTCGAACTAACCCAATGTAGATGCATTAGTTTGAGCTAACCATTAGTTCACGTTAAACATGGTTCAATTTCCTCCCAGGTTGCTTGGCACCCTGGGAGGAAGTGCCTTCCTCTTTTTATGGGATTGGGTTGGGGGATGACCCTTCTCAAGTGCCATGTTGCCTCACTTCCCGTGGTGTCCCTCTCCTAAGCCGAACTATCAAGTCCTGTGCATAGACATGCTAGTTCGATTTAGGTTTCTACTGTGGACATGCTAGTTTGACTAAGTTAGTTTGAATTAATCCAAATTAGTTTGCACTAATTGACTAGAACTAACTTAGTTTGAACTACCATTCTTCAGTGTAGACATAGCCATGTAGTTCACCCCTTCACATAATGCAAGAACCAGAACTGGACACTTGAAGCAGTTCAAACAAATTGAAGTCTGCCCTTTTTTTTCCACAACACACAGTCACTCTTTGGATCCAGTTACCAGTTGGTATTGTGAGCGACAAAACTACAAGTGGGTTGAAGAAAAGAATAAGAAAACTGATGGCAGATAGAGCCAGCAGCCACTACTAGACAAGATATTCAGATGCAGCCCCATGCATCTCAGAGAACCTAATGCTGAGAGTGGCTGCATGCAGACAGATTGCTTGATAACAGCCCTCTGCCGCTAGTTGTCTTTGCAGGAAGAAGAATTGGGCATTGGAAGACAGTCTGTGGGCTTGTTTGATCACTGCTGTGACTCAGTCTAGCCATTCTTCTGTTGTGAATGTCCCTGTCTTCCTGATCAGAAGAAGGGCTTTGTAGAGGGCTCACAGGCATCAAAGATGAGAGCCTAATCAATGGGTTTCAGGCTGGGGTATGGGGTCTCCCTCAGGTTTGCCTGTTAAAGCTCTTCTACTGACACGTGTTTTGGGAGGGATAACAAACACAGTTCCTTAGATAGCCTAGTGGGTCATGCAGTGGCGTCGCTAGTGCTGGGCACCCGGGGCACGTGCCCCAGGTCCCAACGCTGGTGCCCCGGATCCCTGGCCCAATTGGGCCAGGGATCCGGGGCCTGATCCCTGGCAGTCTGCGGCCTCGGCAGCCGCGTCTCCGGCCAGGGATCCGGGGCCTAGTTGGCCACCGGGCAGGCCCTGCCCCCTGGCCAGGGATAGGACCAGGGGGTGGCTGCGCTGCTGCTGGCAGCTAGACCGCGGCACAGCACGGCCCCCCCAGAAGCGGCGGCTGGAGGCCTGGCCCGCGGCTGCAGCCTCAGATCCCAGGCCAGGGACGTGGTCACCGTGGCCCCCGGCGGCCAGGTCCCGGATCCCCAGCGGGGGATGGAGCCACTGCAGCCACAGGCGGCTGGCCGGGTCCCAGATCCCCGGCTGGGGATGGGGTTGCTGCGGTCACCAGGCCAGGGATCCGGGGCCCGGCTGGCCACCCATGGCTGCAGCGGCCCCATCCTCTGCTGGGGATCCGAGACCTGGCTGCGGCCGCGGCGGCCCCATCCCCGGCCGGGGATCCGGGCTGCGGCCACGGGCCTGGCCTCCAGCCGCCACTTCGGGCCGGGCCAGGCTGCGCCGCGCCGCAGTGCGGCCTCCCCCCAGCCCTATCCCGGGCTAGGGGGCGTGGCCTTGTGGCCGGGGACAGGGCCTGCCTTCTGGGGGCGGGGGCTGGGCCCGTGCCCTGGGTCCCTCCCCACCCCAGCGACGCCCCTGGGGTCATGTTTGTTGTAGAGGTTTAAGGGAAATTTTGATCCAGTAAGGAGGACAGCATATTCAGTGCTATATAAGAAGTCTTTATTGAAAGAGAACTGAGAGAGAGAGAGGAGACAGACAGGTTTTCCTAGCACCTAAATGACTCTCCCATTTATCACTATGACAACCCCAATGACTCTAGGTAGTCCAAAACACCACATATTCCTCCCCCTCTAATGAACACCCCCCCCGAATAAAGCCCTCCCCTCCCAGAAAGAATAAGAACTAAACTAGGAGATGAGGGTTGACTGCTCCATCTCCGGCGAACCCCCGGGGAATTATTCTGCCCCATGAAGAGGGGGTCACCACTAGCTAAAGATCCAGCTGAGTAGGAGGCCTTCTGTTGCGAGGTGGATTACGGCGAGCTTCTGGTGTGTCCACCCCACAAGGTGGTATTGGTGGTGGTGGGATCACAGGTACTGGGGAAGTAGCCGGAACCGGAGAGGATGCTGCGTCCGGTTAGTCCAGGAAGGCTGAAGGCGTTGAAGGGGTGGCTGGAGCAGGAGAGACAGAAATAGTAGTTTCATGCTCTGATGTTGTATCATCAGTAAGGGTGAAGTCAGATATGTCTGCAGGAGATGCATCTTCTGGGTGGATATGACAGAGAAGCAGCTGATCTACATGCCGTCGCCAAACTAGGCCACTCGCTGCCTGGACAGAGTAGGAAACAGGTCCTGTATGGGCAATGACCGTTGCTGGGACCCATTTAGCTCCTGAAGCATAGTTTCGTGCAAGAACTGGCTGCCCAATACTGGAGGTGCGGCCCTTTGTGCTTGGTGAATGTCTGCTGACCTGGTCCTGCTGTTGGCGTTGAACCCCTTGCCGTGTGTCTCGTGGTTTCAACAAATCAAAGCAAGAGCGCAACTGCCGTTCCATCCTAAGAAAAGTTGGAGATGCCTTAGTTGTAGCCTGTGGAGTGTTTCTGTAGGACAACAAGAAGTTGTCTAGATGCTTATGAAGGGGTGAATGTCCATTTGCAGATTTTAGAGCTTGCTTCGTAGTCTGTACAAACCTTTCAGCAAGTCCATTGGTGGAAGGATGATATGGTGCTGACCTGATGTGAAGTATTCCATTGGCCTTCATAAAAGTCAAAATCCTGAGAAACTAATTGTGGTCCATTGTCACTCACCAGCTGTTCTGGAAGACTGTAATGACTAAAAAAGCCACACAGGGTCTGAATAGTGGCTTCCATAGTAGTGGACTGCATTACAGAGACTTCTAGCCATTTTGAATGGGCATCCACAGCAATTAAAAACATACATCCTTCAAATGGGCCAGTAAAATAACATGGATACGTTGTCATGGCCTTTCGGGCCAATCCCATGGGTGAAGAGGTGCCAGCTGAGGTGCGTTCCGGATGCTCTGGCATGAGGTACAAGCTCTAGCCGTTTCTTCAATGGCCCTGTCTCAGCCCGGCCACCAGAAATAGCTCCGTGCAATTTCTTTCATGTGCACTATGCCGCAGTGACTTGAATGGAACTGTTCCAACAAACGTGGTCTTAATGAAGGTGGGATAATGACACGCATACCCCACAACAAACACCTGGATTGGGTTGATAACTCTGTCCTCCTAGACACATAGGGGCGGAGGTGAGGAGAGACCTGAGAGTCAGGTAAGAACGTTCCATGCATCACAAAATCCATAATTTGCGAGGGTACTGGGTCAACCTGTGTTGCTTTCTTCACTTGAGAAGCCGTGATGGGTGTGTTTTCCACCTGTTCAAAGTAAAAGATTCCTTCCTGGCCCAGATCCTGATGGTGTGCCAGTAAGGGTAGCCTTGAAAGGCCATCAGCATTGCCATGCAAAGAGGACTGCCTGTACTTGATTTCATATGTGTATCCAGAAGGTATCAATGCCCATCGTTGCATCCAACTAGCAGCCAAATGTGGGATGCCTGTGTGCGGCCCCAAAATTGATGTCAGGGGTCGATGGTCAGTGAGAAGTGTGAACTTCTTTCCCCACAGGTACTGGTGAAATTTCCGAACACCAAAAACAATGCCCAGTGCTTCGCATTCAATTTGGGCATAGTTAGTTTCTGCCTTGGTCAAGGAGCGTGAAGCAAAAGCAATAGGCCTCTCTTCACCAGAAGGCATAATATGTGACAATACAGCCCCAACTCCATAAGGGGAGGCATCACAAGCCAACTGTAGGGGCAAGGATGGGTCAAAATGTGTCAGAACCTTAGAGTTTACCAGTGAGCGTTTAGCTTCATTAAATGCAACATCACAGGCTTCAGTCCAGTTCCAGGCCTTTTTTGGCCCCAGAAGCTCATGTAGGGGTTTCAGGAGCGTCGCTAATTGTGGAATAAACTTGCCATAATAGTTTAATAAGCCTAAAAAAGAGCGAAGTTGGCTTATGTTCTGAGGTAGCGGAGCATCCACAATAGCCTTAACCTTGGCTGGAGACTTATGGAGACCATCAGCATCAATTATATGTCCTAAATATTCAGCTGAGGGCTGGAAAAACTTACATTTGTCTCTGTGAACACGTAGACCATACTCTTCCAGTCTTTGCAGAGTAGCTTCCAAGTTCGTAAGGTGTTCCTCCTCATTCTTGCCCGTGACCAGGTTGTCATCCAGATAGCACTGTACTCCTGATAAACCACTCAAAATCTGATCCATTGCCCTTTAGAACAAAGCTGGGGCTGAAGTAATGCCTAAAGGTAAATGACAATATCTGTACAACCCCTTATGTGTTACGATTGTCAACAATTCTTGAGATTCTTCTTCAACATGCATCTGTAAGTACGCTTGACTCAAATCAATCTCGCTAAATTTTTGTCCTCCAGCCAAACCTGCAAAGATGTCCTCAATGCGGGGAAGAGGATATTGTTCTGCACATAACACTGGGTTGACAGTGACCTTGAGATCTCCACAAATCTGAATGGAGCCATCCTTCTTCACTATTGGGACTATGGGTGTCGCCCACTGACTGTGAGTAACTGGCACCAAAACTTCCTCTTTGACTAACCGCTCCAAGTTTTCTTCCACCTTGGGTCTGATGGCAAATGGCACCATCCTGGCCTTCAAACATTTTGGTTGGCAATCAGGCTTTATATTTAATTTCACAGTGATTCCCTTCATACTGCCTAAGTCTTCACCAAAAACAGCAGCATGTTTCGTTAGTACCGCTGCTAGATTCATTTCTTCTTTAGTCAATTGATGCACTTGTGACCAATCGAGTTGGATTTTCCTGATCCAAGATCTTCCCATTAGGGCTGGGTAATTCCCCTTTACCAAAAACAGTGGTAGCTTTGTGGTCTGTCCATTGAGTTCTACTTTCACATCAATAGTACCCAACAGGGGAACAGTCTCTCCAGTATGTCTTCAAAACGACTACTGTTGGCTTAAGTGGCAGATGTCTAAAGCCCTTCTCATATGCAAGGTTAGAAACTAATGAAACTGCTGCGCCAGTGTCCAGTTCCATGAGTATAGGTTTGCGTTCCAACACAGGTGTTACCCAGAATTTACGTGGGCCAGCTGTTATAGACAAAACATGGAGGGAATCTTCATCTTCCAATTGGGTGTCACTGTGATCACCTGTATTCTGCTCTACTGCATGCAGAATTTCCCACTTAGTCCGCCAAACCAACAGCGCATTTTTCTCAGGTCTGCCTCTTCTGTTTGGCTCACCCTTCCTTTGTTTGCAGGCACGTTCCAAGTGCCCTCTCTTACCACATTGTCAACACAGTAGTTCTTTAAACCGGCACTCAGATGCGAGGTGGTCCTGTTTCCCACACCGGTAACATTTGTGTCTCCCCGGTGCCCTGGGGGCAGGTTGTAGGGATACTTTACAGACACTGACCCTGATCTGTTGGATGTCTTGGGTGACGCATTCCATGGAGACTGCAATTTCAACAGTCTTCTGCAAGGTGAGTTGACCTTCAGTCAATAGGCGTTTTCGTGTTGATTCACTGTGCAGGCCACACACCAGCCTGTCACACAGCATTTCCTCTAACATGTTCTTGAAGTCACAGTGTGCTGCCAGCTTCTGCAGAGCTGCTACAAATTGTACAACTGATTCACCTTCCCCTTGGTTCCTTTGGTAGAACCTATACTTCTCTGCAATTACTAGTGGCTTTGGGGAAAAATGTGCTCCCAGAACTTCCACTAGGTCACGGTAAGGTTTCTGCTCTGGCTTCTCTGGATAAAGCAAATCACATAGCAAATTATAAGTCTTAACTCCAATGACCGTTAGAAAAACCGGTACCGTCTTCTCATCAGTTATGTTGTTTGCTATTACAAAATTTTGAAATCGGGCTGTATATGTCTGCCAGGAATCTGCCGAATGATCATATGCTTCAAAGGTTGTAGTAAGTAGAGCCATGATGCCCTTTGTGGTTATTGTTTGTCTCTTCTCTTAACAGCAGGCAGATCAGCTTTCAGAATAGCCAGCTAGCCGTTAGGCAAACAGATCAGCTTTCACAGCTACAACCCAACCCCCAAGCAAGCAGTAAAATAAAGTTTTGCTTCTTACATTGTATTCTGGTTTTCCAAAGTTGCTAGGGTTGTTGAGGATAGCCACTCCATCACAAATCCCATACTCATCACCAGATGTAGAGTTTTAAGGGAAATTATAATCCAATAAGGAGGACAGCATATTCAGAGCTGTAATCAGTCTTTATTGAAAGAGAACTGAGAGAGAGAGAGAGGAGACAGACAGGTTTTCCTAGCACCTAAACGACTCTCCCATTTATCACTATGACAACCCCAATGACCCTAGGTAGTCCAAAACACCACATTTGTGTCTGGAGCCTGGGCACTGCTGGGTCTCATTCCCTTGCTGCAGGCTAAGAAGGATGGTGTGAGGGGGCTGAAAAGGGTTCTCCTGCAGCCCCTTGTGTGGTTTGCTTACACTGCTGCAGCCATGTGGTCAAGCAGCCCTGACTTACAGAAGCTGTTCCTTTTCAGTTACAAATCATTTGAGCATTTCCTCCTTCTTCCCAGCCTATCTCTTCTGTGGGATAGTGGTTAGCTTGTGAGTTGAGTGTGTTGTGCCCACAAGGTCAAGGTTCACCAGTGCAGTATGTAGTTATGGCAGATTGACCTTCCCTTTTGCCTGATGAATCAGTCCAGTGTTAAGGAAATGTGACCTGGTCCAGCTGGAGATAGCAAGATGGCAGCAGTTTGGTACTTGACCTAGGTCAGGGCTTGGTAACCCAAAAGACAAGAGGAGCCATTTTAAACAATTCCATCCATAATCAAGTGTTTTGAGAGTTGCAACAGGTGTAGCCTCTAGATGGGGGAGCAGGGCCAGGAAGCCTGCCACTAGGTCCCCTGGCAGCAGGAACGGGAAGAACCAGGAATGAGGCCCCTTCCAGGAGTCCCCAGGAGCAAGCCACCCCCAGGGTCCCCAGGTGGTGGGGACGGGCAGAGCCCCAAACCACTTGGAGGGCAGCCAAAGAGCTGTGGGTTGTGGACCCCTTGTCTAGTGCTTTGGCTGTGGCAGTTGTAGTTTCAAAGTTCCCTGGCCCTGTTCTCCTTGTCCTTTTTGTCTAGCTCTGGATTGTGGGAAGGCTTTTCTCTTGCCTGTTGATAATATTCTACTTTAGTTAAATGTGATGGGAACCAAAGTCATCCTGCAACTTCCCATGTGGTCTAGTGCAGGGGCTGGCAACCCAAAAGATAAATAGAGCCAGTTTTTAAAAATATTCTTCAGTAATGAAGTGTTTTGAGAGCCACAATGGGTGTAACCTCCTGGTAGAGGGTGGGGGAACTGGGCCATGGTGCTTCCCTAAGGTGTGTGTGTGGGGGGGGCCAGCCTGGAACCAGCCCCCTTCAAGGTCCTCTGGTGGCAAGGGGGAGCCTGGCGTGGGCCACCTGCAGGGTCCCCCAATGTTGGGGAGAGCAGGGGCCTGGAACCAGGAGCCCAGACCCACAAGGGGGCAGTCAAAGAGTTTCATGTGGCTCCCAAGCTAGGAGTTGCAGAGCCACATTTTCGTGGTGTGCCTACCTTCCGAATGCTGTGGGTTTGAATATGCCCGAGGGGCTGTTACTTTTGTGCTGTAGCCCTGGGGGCTTCCTCTTTCTCTCTTGCCTGTTGACGCTGTGCCTGTTGACGCCATTTCACTTTAATTAAATGTTCTTTGGGCAAGGCTAAAAGCCTGCATCACTTTCTAGTCCTGAGGTTGGTATACTGACCTATGTTGCTAGGAAGCTGGGTTTAAATCCCCAAGCTGCTTGTGTAGCACAGACTTATGCTGGGATTTCCAGCTTCTGTGACAACTGTCTTTTATGGTGGTCCATCCTTCTCTGAGCCCCCTATATTTCTTATATGTCATTGTCTTCTTCAGAAAGGGAAGGGACTCTATCATGCTTTACCTACCAGTGACTCTCTCCTAGGAGATGGGAGGCCCCAGCGTGCCCCTCCATGGCAAAGGGTAGTGACCTGGAGTCTGCCACAGCCTAGGTGTGCATTCTGATCACAGTGGAAAAAGACCAGGGGGTGGGACGTGTTTTGGGGGTAAATCTGCATTAATTCCTTACAAAAAAAAGGAGGCCTTCAAGACATCCCTTGACCCACAGAAAGGGCTCTCATTTTTTTCCAGACCAGGTGCCCAGACAAATGCAGATGAAGGGAGGCATCAACCAGGCTTTAGAGGCACACTTTAACCCCCATGACATACAGCACTCTGCAAGACCACTTGATTCCAATTAATATGTAGTTGAAGAGAGCAAGCCCACCACTCAAGGATCAGGATTTGAACCACCACCTGCTCTCACCCCAAGACAGGGCCCAAATCACAGGGCTAGGGAGTGCTACAGTTGCTAATAGGTGCCTAATTCCCATGTCAGTATGGAATCATAGTGGCCCACCTTCAAGAGGAAATACTGACTGAGCCAGCCCATTGGACTAGGGGCTGACCCAGGACTTAGTCCAAGGGTAGGCAGCTCCCGGCATGTGTGCCAACAATGGTACACGAGCCCATTTGGAGCGGCATGCGGTGCCCTCTGCAATGCCACAGGAATCGTGGCTCCTGCCACTGAAAGCCATTCTGGGCAGCTTCTTTCAGGGGCAGCTGGGGTGTGGAGGTCCCTACCATATGCATGTTCCAGGCATGGTGTGGAAAGATGCCTGGAACAGCTTCTCTCCATGATGTACAGCTGCCAAGGAGCCACTCTGAATAGCTGCTTCTTTCTACTTCTGTACCCAGGCCTGCTGCAAAGAGGAGCCACTGCAGGCAGCTTCTTTCCACAAGTGGTTCTTTTCAGTGGCATGCCAGGGAAGCACCTCCTTCCCTGCCTCCCAACCTCTAGCCATGTCTGCCACCAAATTTTCAGGCAGCCGCTGCTTTTATTTCTGTGGAGGGAGCCACTGGCACTGGCTGAAAGTTGAGGAGGAGGGACTGGCACAGGGGTCAAAAAAGGTTGCTGACCCCTGACATAGGCCATTCAGTTGGCAGATAGGAGACCAAGTTTCAAATTCCAGCTCTGCAAACAAAGTGACACCTCAAACCAGCCATCACCACTCACCCACCAGCACACTACCCAAACCACTAGACGGCACAGGGGGTCTTCAGTTGGTCCCTTCAGCCCAGTGGCTCTGTAATGCAAGCGGAGCAGCTGCAACAGAAAAGAGCCAAGGAACCCATGCATAAGGATCCTAATGCTGCTTCTAGCCCAGCATTTAGGCCATTCACCAGAGATGTAAGAAACCAAGCTTCCAATTCTAGCTCATCAAGAGCAAAGGAATACAAGGGGTTCAAACCCACATGACAGGCATTCTCCAAAACTCTTACTCTACTACAAGCCAAATACCACACCCTGTCCAGATTATGAAAGTGGCACAGCTTCTGCCAGAAAGGTCAAGGAGTCACCAGGCCCCAATGGAACAATTCCCAGTACCATGCCTGGCTATTTACTCAAGAACAGGCAGACACCTATTCAAGTCCTTCACCAGCAAGCTGGAAGAGGAGCTGACCCCACCTCACTCACACAGCAGGTAGATACCCAAGCCATTGGACTGCAGAGAAATGCTTAGGCTCTTGTTTTTTCTCCTGGTTGTTTAATTAAAGCAGCACAGCCTCATGACACTACAAAGAGCACCCCATCTCAGCATACTGCCAATGTCAGGGAGCAGGGCTCACACTTGAGAGACTGTGGAGCCCTGTTCCAAGGGCTCTGTCTTAGGCAGGATAGTGGAGTAGGAAAATGGAGCCAGCATCTGCCACCTCCCAGGTGTCACCCTCTGTTTGTGATCCTTGACTGGGGATTTCCCCTGAAGCACCAAACAGACCAATTTTGTGCTACATTGTTAGGTGCCTACCAAAGCCTCCACAGATGGATCAGTGGGGGCAAAAGGCATTGGTGCTTCCCAGGCAGCCTATAGTCAGTGGGTTAAGGTCATTACTTCTGCTGGAACGGGGTGCGTCTCTGCATCTGGGGTCTGGAAGTGCTTGCTGGGGGATCATCCCCTGAGTGCCTAGTGAGCATACTTGGGCTATGTCTACACTACAAAAGCTAAGTCAACTTAATAAAGTCTAGTTAGAGTCAACTTTAAGTAGACCTTATTAAATCGACTCAGTGAGACCACGTTGCATTAAATCGACTTTATAAAGTTGACTTAAATGGCCCCATTACACTAAGTTGACTTTATTAAGTCAGCTTTGATGGCCACATTGTGTTAAGTTGACTTAATAAAGTCAACTTAACCCTTAACATCAACTTTCAGGGCAGGAGTTATTAGGTTGACTTAAGGAAGTCGACTTAATGAACTCCAGATGTGGTCAGGGTTTTGCTTAAGTTGACATAAGTATCCTTAAATTGACTTAAGCCCATAGTGTAGACACACCCTTCCATTGCCTGGAACTAATTACACACAAGAGGCTGCTGTGGACTGACAAAGGAGTGGGAGTTAAGTGGGATAAGTCGGGGTTCGGGAGTTGGCAATCATAGAATCATAGAAACATAGTGTTGGAAGGGACCTCATAGGTCATCTAGTCCAACCCCCTGCCAGAGGCAGGACCATTCCCACTAAACCATCCCATTCATGGTTTTGTCCAGCCGGGCCTTAAACACCTCCAAAGATGGAGACTTCACTACCTCCCTAGGCAATCATTCCTATGCTTCACCACTCGCCTAGTAAAAAAGTTTTTTCTAATATCCAGCCTCGACCTCCCTAACCGCAACTTGAGACCATTGCTCCTCATTCTGTCCTCTGTTACTACCGAGAACAGTCGAGCTCCATCTTCCTTGGAGCATCCCTTCAAGTAGTTGAAGGTTGCTATCAAATCCCACCTTAATCTTCTCTTCTGCAGACTAAATAAGCCTAGCGCTTTCAGTCTTTCCTCAGGGCTTGTGCTCCAGCCCTGTGATCATTTTGGTTGCCCTCCGCTGAACTCTCTCTAGCATGTCCCTGTCCTTTTTGTAGTGGGGAGCCCAATCTGATTCTGGGAGGGGAATGTCACAGCCCCATGAGACCACCTCTACTCTACCTCTTCAGTTTGGAAAACTTCCAAAAAACATGTAAAATGCAATGCTTTTCAATAACTAATGAGTAGTGGCATATAGACTCCTTTTTATAAGGTGAGCTATTGTCTGTCACCTCCTCATACAGCTTAACACAAGTGAATTGTTGCTTGCCGGTGTAAATTCTCCACTGTATGGCCTGTTCTTCAGTTCAGGCTCTTTCCTACTCTATTACGGCTTCCAAATGAATCTATCTGGTTTTAATAGAATTTATTTTGTTAATGGTTTGAGGGTTGTACATGATACATGTTTTAAAACAGTGGATGAAATAAAAGTGATCCCATGTATTTTCCTGAGCATCTGAGAACAGGGGGTCTCTCTTCAGTGGATATATATAAGGTGTAATTCTTCACTCCTTTATACCACTCTTATTCTGATGTAATTCTGACTTTAGTGGGCTAAATCTGGTATATTCCAGAGTGCAGAAGCAGTTCCTCCATTATGGCTCTAACATTATAGTCTTGTGAAAGATATGTTCTAAACCACAACCGAGGGCATTTCCCTGTGTGCATCAAACACAGGATGTGCTACCTAGTCATGTGCATATGATTCATTCCTCTGCTCTCCCAGGGCTAAGTGCGTACGTAACAAGCCACTGCACTCTAGAGTAGAACTAAATTGAAAATGATAACAAATAACTTATTTGAGGGAATTATCCCTTTATTCCTTGCTTCTGGGATGTCCATGAATAGCACGCATTGATAAAGGACAACATATTTTTTTTGTAAAAAATGTAAATGAGAAATCATTTTCATAGGTGTTTCAAAAAATATTGGCCAGCTGAATCCATTGGAGCAGATACATAGCACTGTGGTGAATAAGACAGCTGCCATAACTTAAACAGCAGCAGGCTGTAGGTCACAAACAGAACCAGATATGGAACTCTGTTCTCTTGAACCCCTAGACTGTTCTATCTATGAGACCCCTAATATGTAATATAGGCAGTCTCTTTCACATGCCTTCTGTGTACTCTCTCATAAACCTCCCTCTATTCTCACGCTTACTCACACACCTCTCACTTTATTCTCACTCACACACACCCTCCTTCTGTGCTCTCCCCCCCCAAACCTCCCTCTATTCTCACACTTACCACATACATCTCTCATTCACATCTCCCCTCTCCTCCTCATATCGCTGCCCTCCGCTCAGACACACACACACAGCCCTTCCTCCTTCTTTCTATTCACTCTCCCAGCTTTATGCAGCTGCCTGGATAACAGATGTCCTCCTTCTGTTACACTTCATTGCTTCTCAACTGGAGACACCTTTGTCTAATTCTGAACATCTACTTCTGGAGCATTTGTTTTGGAGGGAAGGATGTTTCAGTCTCACTGGCCTTTATCATATGCACTGGAGTTGAAATATTCATACATTTTAAAAGCTTTTGCAGTTGTAATTATTTCACTCGCCTGCTGGAGGGACTGCAAATGCCTTTCTCCTGTTGGATTCACTTGTAATCTGCAGTTTGTTACAAACCATCGAATTTGACCCAGGGCATCCTGTCTCCAAGTGACTTTGACATGGGTTGTACATACACCCCGTTCACATACTCAGCTTTGGTACAGAAGAGTTCTATAGCTTTCATGATTTTGCTTTTTTTAACTAGCTGTGCTAACGCTATTGGTGGTTCTTAGAGACCCTGCAGTGGTGTACCAAGGGTCTCCAGTGCATGGGCCAGGGACCAAGCCTACATTGGTGCCCCCTGGTCTCACACCATCACAAAAGGTAGGAGTCCTGTGCCACCCTCCTTCCTAGTTGTCCTGGGGAAGATGGCCGGTATTTGCAGAGGTGGTGGTCTGCAGACTTAGGGGGTACAAATACAGGTTTGGCTCCACTGCTTGCCTCCTCCCTGCACTTACCAAGTGTGCAGTGCTCACCTCTCCCCCAGGAGGCCAGCGATGGCTCTGACAGAGCAGCACCAGGTGGCCTTCTATACCATGCAGTGGGGGTCAGCATCTCCTGCACCCCTTGCCTGCAAGAAGGGCTTAGTGGCACCCTATGCACTTATCTGCCACTGGAGTCCATTGCTTATGTGATAAATACCTTTGTTAGTCTTTAAGTACCATCATGCTCCTTGTTTGTTTTGCTGGACTAGACTAACACAGCTTCCCCTTTGGAATTTAGCATAATTAAGAAGCAAGCCTAATGATGGTGGGATTGAGATTATCTGGGCCAGTCCATTTTCCTGAGTCTGCTTTATTTTCCTGGCAATTGCCTGAGGACAGGCTTTCTCTCAAGACTTCTATTTTTTACTTCCAGGTGGGCCAGAAATACTGTCATTTTTCAAAATTACTAGTTCCTTGTACCACCAAAAGCCAAGAAAGACAGATTCATATGGTCAACAATGGAAGAAAAGTCATCCATTGGGATGTCTGCACCTAAAATTGACTAAATACCAATGAATATGTTTTCATGAACTATGCTGCACTGTCAAGTTGATTGACTGAATGGCCTAAAAGTTCTTAATGGCCATAACTGTGCGAAAATGAGGAAAACAGCTGAGCAAGTTTTTTGACCCTCAAGAGAAGTTCAGTTGTACAAAGTCCTCATTTGTGGTTCTTATTTTCCCCAAATCATTTCCTGCAAATGAGTGACAGCCTCATACAGCCATTGAAAACAAAATAATTTAGCTCCAAAGGGTCAGCTGTGTTAGTCTAGTTCAGCAACAGAAGACATTCTGTGACACTTTTAAAAACTAACATTCATTTATCTAAAATAATGTAGATGTTTGTTGCATAATGTAAGACATTAGTTAGAACTAGGTAATGTTGCCTTGCAATAAAGCAGCCATGTGAAGGACAAACACGTCTGAATTAAAGGTATGTACTTAATTCCAGAGGAAAATTTATAAAATAACAATTGAACTTTAATAAGAGATGAAAGGACCTGCATAATTTCTTGGACTTCTCACAGAATCATTGTCCCTCAAACTCTACAGCAGGATATCATGTAACATAACCCTCAACCCAGGAAGCATAAGGTTAAGTCCAGTATTACATTGACAGATTGCCTCTCACTGAATGACTTAGCCAGAGACTTTGGGAGCATTCCTCTAACACCTGTTGGCTTCAGCTGTTTCCAGATTAGCATTTTCATGGATACCATATACAAGACCAGTGGTTGCTACGAGTATGTCTACACTGCATTCTGGAATGAGCCAGCCAGCATAGGTAGACAGTCACGTTAGCAGGGCTCTAAACTAGTGCATTAAAAAAAACAGTATGGTGTTTGTGGCTTTGGCTTTCAGGTTGGCTTCCATGTTTAGAGCCTGCTCTCCAGCCCACACTGCAATCATCTTACTTCTATTTTTTGCATACTAGTTTGAGGCCACTAATACAAGTCTGTCTGTGGGTTGCAGGGCTCGTTCTCAGCTGCAGTGTAGATATATCCTAAATGAAAAGACAGGAAACTGCAAAAATGTACCACACAGACAAGGATACTTGGATTCTGGGCTTAATTAAAACTTTGCCAAAATGATTACAAGCATATAGTGGTAACAACGACAGTCCGGTATATTAAAGTATAAGAATTAGGCCTTCTTGGAAGCACAGTGTATTGCCTGCACAGTGCCTCAGCTTTTGGCATTTATCAGAATTGTTTGGGGAGTTACTTCATAAATACTCTACACATGCTATTTATGTTATGTTTTCCCTAGAGACTTACAGATTGCAAGCATGAAGCTGACAGTTTACCTTGCCACTCAGAACTTCCTTTCTCCACGCTGACACAGGACACTTCTCATCTGACCACACTTAACCCATCCATCATATATTTGTTTGTCTATGACAAAGTACGTTTAGCCCAGACCATGCAGTACAGTCACTTCCTTTGACAAAGGACAGCTAGAAAGAATGCTCTTAACACCCCATCAGTAGCACTACATTCTTGACAACAGAAGGGGATCCCTGTAAATCCCCTGCAGGGCCAAGCTATGGAGAGACCCATTCTAGAAACTGAACCCCTGGTTCTCAGGTTGCTATGGAGTGTTGGCCACTTTGGCAGCAGAGATGTCCCAGGTTTGGGGCCAGTCTGGCTTCCATTGAAGTCAGTAGGAGATGTGCCATTAATGATTTGACCCTTTAGAGGAGGATTGACTCTTTAGAAGGTATTGTTCATTCCCTGTCCTGAACTACTAGATATTGCTAGTCCACATATATCAACAACATTAAAAAGCCACCCACAAGCAGCTAAATTTCAGCAATAGATGAATTCTTCAGGATAAAAATATTGTACAAATATAAGGCCATCATCAGTGTAGACCTAAATTCTGCTCAATCACAGACAAATCTGTCTTCTCACAGGTTCTATCTAGATGCATCATCAGGAAGCAAAGTTAAAGCTGATGTGCCTCAGGATTGTGAAATTAATCCTGGCACTCAAGTGAGCTCCCTGCATCTTTATTTTTCATGTATGTCTTTCCCTGGCTAAGACCCCCAGGTGACACCCATATTTGAACCATAGGCAAGTTGAGAGGTGTGATCAAGTGTCCATGTAAGAGGAGAAATCCATGGCCTGTGCAATCCTCCTTTCTCCGATCAAAAAAAAAAAATTGATGAGAAATAAGCTTTATCTACAAAAGCACAACTTTTTCTTTTATTGGAGTAACCCACTTGAAGAGGGAAACAGGCGATCTGGGGAAGAAACAGTTAATTTGCTCCCTGGCTGTGTGTGTAGGTTTATTCATTGGCACATTCTGTCACTTGCTAGCTTGCAAAGCAAATCTTGGCCCATAGCACCTGCCATGGCATGTGGTAGGCACATATGCTGCATCTCAGTCACAGAGTCTAAGGCACCCATTTGTGTGCTGTTCTATAGTATTTTTAGTCAAGAGAGAAATATATACATTTTTTTAAAATTCTTTGATAAAGTGTCTTCATGTTTACCCAAGGCTTTGGGATTACATTTGAACCTGAGGACTCATAATTCCCCCCTGTAAATGTATCTCTCAATGATTCCACCTTGTTCTATGGGGTCCTGATCCATGAGTAGAATTCCTTAGCCCTATAATAATATGAGATAAATTAATACTGTTGCTCCTACCCATGTCCCAATTAAACTAGATACTTAAACACAAGTTTAAAGTGAGGCACATACTGATGTGTTTTGCTGAATCAGAATCCAGATGCTTAAAAGGATGGGGGATTTAGCAAAAGTTTACTACATGATCCCATTGCATAAATGTGCATGTGTTAAGTCAAGCCAAGTTGCATTTTTCTCACCTATGCTAACTGAAATTCTTCTAGAAGCCCAATTACGATGATTCTTTAAAATTTGTTTACCAAATGCCCTAGATGGCTATGTGTACAATGGCAAATTAGTTTGAATTAAGGAGGCTTAATCTGAGCTAATTTATCCCAGTCCACATCAGGTTTTCATTAGTTCGAATTAAGGGCATCCTTAGTTTGAACTAATAACTATCAGCACGCACCTACAGATTTGGGCGCCTGGGGAAAGCACCCTGAAAAGCACCCTTCCCCCGCCTGGGGTCTGATCCAGCCTGGGACCCAATCCAAACCCAGCCCCCACCAGAAGGTGGTGAGGAGCTGGATCCGTTCCCTGCTGCCTTCCTGCAGCAGCTGGGGATGGATCCAGATCCCCACTGCCAGACAGATCCAGTCCCCCCCCACACCATGCTGCCAGCTTCCCCTCAGTCTGTGACCCCTTCCCTAAGCCCCCTACCCTGCTGCCATCTCCCCACGCTCCCCCTGTGTCTTCTGTCCAGGTAGGGGCTGGGGCAGCTGGCAATGTTGGCTGCATGGATGAGTGACAGCCTGCACAACCTACAGGAAACATTGCCCAGAACCCTCTAAAATTTGGTGCCTGGGGTGTTGCCCCAGTTGGCCTGGCCTCGTTGGTAGCGCTCGGGGCAGCTCCCACGACTAGCTGCCCCTACTAGCAGGAGCTCCACGCTTTCCTGGGAGATGAGAGCACTGGACTCTCAGCCCATAGCATCAACACTGGCGAGCCCCCCTGTGTGGGTGACAACCAGAAGTACAGCTTGGTAGACGAAGAAGTGGTGCTGGAACTGGGCAACACCAGCCAGCAGGAGGGCACCCCACCAGCCCAGAGCTCATCCCTGCCCCTGAAGAGGGCCCACCCTCAGCGGAGGCGCAGGAGGAGAATGCCCCTCTCGCTGAGGAGGACCGAGGCAGGACAGGGGACATCACGCCAGACACCTGCAGTGCATGCTGTTGAGTACTCCCTCCTTGTGAGAAGGGTTGGACATACCTGTGGGGCATGACCCGGGAACAGGCAGAGTCCCAGGTATGGGGAGGGGCACAGAGACCCTGCCACGAGATAGAGGGGCTGGGGACTTTATGGGGGGGGGAGAGGCAGACCCAAGCAGTGCAGGGGCCTGTCAGCAGAGGAGGTGCGGGGAGCCATAGGCGAGAGCATAAAGGGCAGACAGAATATGGCAGACACCACTGGCACATGGCCTCAGGAGACACCCTTGGTGCAGGGCTGCATGCAGACACCCCTGATGCAGGGCTCACCACTGCACCCAACCTGTGCAGCACAGCCACATGTACCTTGGGGACCCTTTTGCAAAAGACCAGGACTGTGAAGCAGGAGGACAGTCAAGGCACAGCAGCTGCTATCAGGCTGCACACAGCACGTGTGCATTAGCTAAAGGGAAGAACACTGTTCTCTGCTTCCCTCTAGCAGCTCCAACACCCATGCCATGCACCACTGCTGGGACCCCACCAGCCCCAACCAGGCAGAGGAGGAGGACACCACACTCACAGGACGAGCAGCTGGGGTACTTGGTCCATCTCACTGAGGTGTCAAAGGTGTGCCTGGAAGCCTGCAGGGAGAGGGTGAATGCCCTCCAAAGGGCTGGCTGGGGGAGCTCATGGAGCAGCAGACCATTTCTCTTGAGCACCAGATCCTTGCCCTCCAGCACCAGGTGGACCCCCTAGAGACGCTGGAGGCACACCTCTTCCCTCAGCAGGCTGAGGGTGGTGCTGCTGCAGACCCCGGCATGCCCTGTCGCTAGCGCACCAGGACCTTGGGTGTTCATGTGCAGGCCTGGGACCTGCCTCCCCCATGGCACTAGCACTGGCCCCGCATCCTAACCATCCTGAACCCCGAATCACCTCCTTCTACCCCAAGCCACCAACTCCAGCAGCTTCCACTACCAAACCCACTCACTCCTTCCAACCCCCCTGTAAATAAAACCCCGGCACTGTTCTCTTTTGTTTGGTTGTTTTCATTGGTTTGGGGATGGGGGGGCAGGTGGGGGGGGTACATGGCATGCATGGGTGAGTGAGGGAGGTGGGGTGCCTGGCAGCAGGCCCACCCCTCTGCTCCTCACTGAGGAAGTGGTTCTTCAGCACCTGCCAGATGATGACCACTTGCTGCTGGGCTTGCTGCATCTTGGGCACAACATTGGGATGTTCAAAGCACCCAGTGAGACTTTCAGTTTCAGCCTCCCAGAAGTGGAGGACCCTTCCCCCCCCCTCGCAGCTTACACAGGTTGTTGAGCATGCAGCAGGCACTGATGACCTCAGGGATGGTGCACTCAGTGAGGTGCATGCACGTAAGGGGGAACATCCAGCATGCCTTGAGCCAGCCAAAAGCACACTTGATGACCAGGAGGCAGCTGTTGAGAGAGCTCCTTGCTGGTGTCCAGGTTTGCGGGGTTGGATTTCATGAGCTGGGAAGCAAGGGGTAGGTGGCTTTGCCAATGATGAGGATGAGCACCTTCCCATCCCTGAGGGTAATATTGTGTTGGGGGAAGAAGGTGTCTGCCTGAATGTGCCTGTACAGGAAGGAGTTCCTGAGCACACGAACATTGTGCGCCCTGCCCAGCCAGCCCATATAAATGTTCATAAAGAGCCTGCCATGGTCTATGAGGACTTGTGGGCCCATGGCATGTAGTCCTTTTGATTTTTGTAGTCCATGGCCCGGTGTTCCAGGGCTTGGAGGGAGATGTCTGTGGTGTCCATGATGCTCCCACAGTTAGGGAAGCTGAGTATGGTGAGACCACCAAGGGTGTTCTGCAGGTGGCCTAATGTGATAAGGCTGGCTAGAAGGACCTGTTGACCTGCAGGAGGACAGTCCTCACGATGGCCTTACTGATGCCAAAGTGGTAGGCAATGGAGTGGTAGGGGTCCGGGGCGGCCATCTTTCAGACTGTGATGGCCACCCACTTGTCCACAGGCAGGGCAGGTCTGAATCGGGTGTCCCTGAGCTGCAGGTCCTGGGTGAGCTCACAGACCAATCCAAAGAAGGTCCACTTGCTTATCCAGAAATTCTGGAGCCACTGGTCATTGCCCCAGATGGTGAGGACTACACGTTCCCACTAGCCGCTGCTGGTTTCCCATGCCCAGAAGCGATGGGGCCCGGAGAGCACCATCAGCACAGCAGCTTGCAGGGTCTGCATAGTGGTGGTGCTGCTGCCTGCTGCCTCCATGCTGTCAGGGGCCAGGAAGAGCATGCTTGAGCTGAAGAGAGCACTGGTCAGTTCATAGCAGCTGTCAAGCACCCCCCCGGCACATTGCATGAAAGACTGTGGTCCATGACCTTCTCATTCTGCATGTTGCCAGGCACAGTGGGCATAGGGCTGAGCTCACTGCTGCTTTTTCTAGGACTGGCCAGGGGATTTGGCCTGTCTCAGGTGCCATATTGGCACGCTTCCCATAATGCCTTCCTCCTAATCTGATCGAGCAAGTGCCTGTGTGGACGTGGTAGGTTGAATTAGGCTTCTGGTATAGACATGCTAGTTTGATTTAGTTATTTAGAATTAAGTTGACTTAGTTCAAATTAGTTAACTCAAGCTAATTAATTTGAACTATCATTTTTAGGTGTAGACATAGCTGATGTGCATTGTGCTTTACAAGAGAAATAGTGATGAAATCCCTGCCCTGGAGGCTGTGCAACATACAGCAGAAATTTTCAGTGGCTAGCTATTTTGGGTGGCTCAGTTCTAGTGGGCCCAGCTTGAAATGCATTAAAGGGGGCTGATTTTCAGAAAGGGCTAAGCATCTGCCTTCTCAAAAATCAAAATTAAGCAGTCTCAGACTGAAGCACCCACATTACTAAACACTTATGAAACTCTTGGCTATGGTACGACCCCAGTCTTACAGTTGGATTTGTATAGGCCTGAGGGGGTCATCTGCGGGACTTCAGTAAAAACAAGAATGAATGGAAGAGGTGACAGATATGAAACACCTCCTCTTCCATGTTTTGGGGCCTACCAAACAGTATTGCATCACAGCTTTGCTTTGTGACATCATTGGGGTCTTCGCCCAGATCGAGTCACAGATTGCCAATGGCATAGAGTTGTCCTGCTAAGATACATGTGAAGGATGGCAAACCCATGTTTGTTCAGAATTAAGATGTCCACTTTAATTTGTAAAACTATTTTTGCTGTCACCCTCCCTGCTGTTCTGAATGCTCTATGCAGCTACTGACTTAAAATAAAAATATGCTCTCATTAATATAATTTCAACAAATCAGAAAAGAGTGCTGCAGGAATCACTCTGCCTCTTGCTGGTCCATCAGAACCCATAGAATTTATCATTAACTTCATTTGTGGCTGCTCAGAGGCTGGTGTGCAGACTAATATTTGACCCTTGTTTTTGGCAGTTGTTCTCAAATAACTACCTGCAGCTTTTGTAGCATGTGTGCAGCACTGATGAGAACAGAGTAATGTGTTGCTAATATAAGACCAATAAATTCCATGACCAAGAAACTATCAATACTTGCAGGGAAATTGCAAAGGCTGAGAGGCCTGCATGATTATTTGCCTCCGTATAATAAAGAGTCCAGCTTTGTTGGAGGTTCTGCACAATAAAGGCTGTTTGCAGAGAGTCTTCTAATTCTTGTCAAGTGATGCCATTTCCTAACAAATCTGAGTGTCAATGATGAGGAATGTGCCTATGAGGCTGGCATGCTTAGTGTCCTATGGGGTATTCAGAGCTCAGTCAGGCTCTCACTGGTTTCACCTAGTTGCAAGGAGAGTGAAAATGAGCTAAAAATTCCTATACAGAAGTGAACTAACCATTGGACTGAATTAAAAAACACACACTCTCTCCCTCTCACACATATGCACACTTTCCTTCTTCAATCCCACATCCTTCCCCTCACTCAAAATCTTTGCACATGGTGGGAACACAGCTATTTTTGTTTGTTCCATGAATACATTTCTTGTGAAAGAATCCTTTTGGACCTTGCAAGGTGCTCAGGAACTCTCAACTCCTACTGGTTTCTCTGAAGAAAAACTGATAAGAGGGAAAGGAATCAAAATTAATTGCCACAGATTTTCATTTGCAAAGAAAAGGGAATGAAAATGCAACATGGAAGCTCAAAGCAAACAGCTTTGTTGTTGCCAGCTACTAAGGTGTCTATCAGGAGACATGCTCACTCCATAGGAATGGAAAGTGAGTGTGTTTGGCAGGATGAGTCACCAGGAGCCAATGTGTCTCAGAGATAGCCATAGATGAACTTATTTTCCTTTGTTGACTGATAAGGCAGAAGCAAGGATAACCTGATAGAAACCTATTGCTCTAATTGAAGTGCAGGAAAATCATTGTTCGCTCTGGCAATATTGTGGGTTGTATTTCTTCCTTGCCAGTTGACATTTTCTTGTGCATTTTCTCCCCTCTGGCTCATTATCTAGGAATAATAACAAATTCTAATTATCACATTAAATTCATTTGTCTTTTCTCTTTGCCTAGTCACACAGGTTTCTGTTTCTCTTATGTCTTTTTTTGATTACACTGGGAATTTTGATTGCTATGCTAATACTATCTTACATTTAAATACTTACAACTTTTCATCCTGAATTATCCCCACGGTGCTTAGCATATAAGAGAATCACCTCACCTTCCACTGAAGTGCAGCCATCCTTGGGGTAATAAGTAGCAGATGTTGAACAGTGCCTTATAACACTACATCACAGTTTAGGACCAGCACTGAAGGACAGTGAAACCAAATGTAGCTCCTGTAAATGGATCTAAAATAACTTCCACAGCTGATTTTTGTGCACTGTTAAATTCCCATTAAATGTGTGCAACTGCTTTCCCAATCTTACAGAGTGTGTTTGTATAAAGTCGTATTTTTCTTTTGCTATTGTCTTCCGCTCCTAGCATTTGAATCCAGTAATAGTGTGATAAAGTTCAAGTTACTCTCCTAACTGTTTTGTTTCATGTTAAATTCAATGCAACATTTGAACTTGTTGGCTTTTCAATTATGTGTCTGAATTAAGATTCGTAACACCACATTCTGTTCTTGCATGTTTATAAGGCAAGGGAGAATCGGGTGCCAGTCAGATCTCATGATGACTGGCACAGTGCAAGCACCCGAAGAGTGTAGTATTAGGCCCTATATCAAAGACATTTTTGACAGGTGGTGTTCTTATCCAAATTAGTTTGGGATTTGGGTTTGAAACTGAATTAGGCCAAGAGTACACATGCCACAGCAATGAACTGTCATGGACCCTTCTCTGAGAAATTTGCTTCAAGACTGAATAATGATGTGAAGTCAGATTTTTAGGGAGATTTTGGTCATCTACTTGTGAAATCTTATGGGAATGGCCTTTTTTGTTGAATAGAAGCTGTCTTTGAATAAAGTGAAAAATGGACTTTTTCTGCTTGTTGGATCTGACTGAATTTAGGAGCCCTTGAGACTGAAACCGTCATACCTGATTTGAAATTCTAAGGGTAGTATAATTAGACTACTGATTTTTTGGCCCATTGCCATTTTCAGTCTTGTGCTTTTTGGGGGGCACTGCCCTAGTAAACTCATCAGGTTCACTACAGCTCCCATACCCAGACTCTTATGCCACAAATAAAATATACAAATTTGGATTTACAATTTAGTAGGGTACAACATTGTTCCTAACCTTTCCTCACAGGAAATAAATGAGACTGCAGCGAAACAAAAATTGTATTTGTCATTTGATTAAAACTTTTCCCAGCTCATGTAATCCAAATGACTTTATGAATTACCGTCATTGGGGCTGTGATTTGGAGTAGAGATTCCCAGAAGTCAGAAAAAGAGAGAAAGAGAGGATAAATGGTAAATCTAAAACTTAGCCAGGGAAAAGTATGTTACTGTCATCTCCACACCTATAGCATTTACAGAATTATACAATTATTTCTAAAGAAATGGGCTGTTCTTAAAAACAAACAGAAAATGTCAGCACCTGAGGAAAGGGCCAATTGTACCAAACTCCTCTTCATGCTTTTTTTAGAGGGAAATTAATGTTGGCAATAAATGATAAACTGACAGCCCTGAGGATCAAGGTCCTCTCTTTATCCACAGAACATGTCCCATTTACATAGTAGCAATGTCAGCTTTCTACATGCCATCCTGCAGATGTGCCTAAACCCAATGATGGTGGTACCACCTCCATGCGTAATACAGGAGTTTAGTAATCTCCTTGGCCTATCTTCCATTAGTATCTCCTCTCAAACTGCCAAGAAAGGAGATATGGTAATAATGGAGCTTTTGTGATGGGAACTCCTGACCTACCGGGGTGCAATGGGTAGCAACTAGCCCTCTTATTACCATTTTGAGCAGAGGTCATACATCCATTAGGCCATGAAGCCTGATTTAGCCAATTACCTGGAAGTAGTCTTTGGTGTTAGAGATGAAGTGCATGACCATGGAGAGGCTTACATGAATGAGCAGATAACTTCAGTCTCCAGTAGTTGCCAGTGTTCTGAGGTGCATTTCTGTGGTACTCATCATAATCTCTGAGCCTTTCCTATGTGTTAATTCTCACAACTCTCCAGCAAGATTGGTCAATGTGCGGACCACAGGAAAACAATGTGGCCCAATGGATACAGGGTGATTAGATAGGAAGTGTGAAATATAGGGACATGGGGTGAAGAATAAGAGGTGTCTATAAAAGACGAAGCCCTGAATATCGGGACTGACCTTATAAAATCAGGACATCTGGTCACCTGAAGTAGATAGAGCACTAGATGTAGATTCAGAAAATAGGAGTTCTACATCTAGCTCTGGCATTGACCTCTGGTGTGGCTTTGGGCCGGTTACTTCAACTGTGTTTCCCCTCCCATGCTTTGTCTGCATTGTTATTATGCTGTAAACGCTGCAGAATGGAAAATTTCTCTTGTGTGTGTGCCTATATTGTGGCTGGCATAGTGGGGCCTAAAGATGTTACGGGAATACAAAAAATAGTCCCCACTTTCCATGTTTGCAACTGAGAAAGAGGAATGCCAGGGGCTTGTCAAAGATATGAAGGAAGTTTTAGGCAAGATCACAAATAAAGCCCAGACTCCTTAACACACAGTCCTGTTCCTTGTCCACAAAAATATGCATTATCCTAATCTAGGAACTTTTAGATATCTACATCCTGTCTGCTTTAACTTAGAGCATTTATTTTATAAAACTGGTTCATTTTTTTGTTTTTTCATGCTCTCAAATTCTATGTATAAAACTATTTGCATGAGAGGGCTTTTTAAACTTCCTCTACTTCCCAAATTCTTTCACTTCTCATGAAATACTATTTTGCCTCTATACCAAAGATTGTCTTTCACATACTATGTGTTTATAACTTGATCACCCATATGGCAGTTACAGAGAACCCTAACTGGTTTCTAGCCAGATTTGTATGATATGGCTATACGTGTATTGTACTTAACAAGCCCTACTCTTGATGTGAAATCTACACCACAGCGTGAATCTTGCTGAGATCCCTCCAGTCACCTTCTTCTATCTAGTATGTCAGTGCTGCTTAGCTGCTGATTGAACAGCTAGAAGGAATAAGGTCATTCCTTTTTATTTCCCAGGCTTGAGGATAGTCTAAATCTGTAATTTAGGAGAGGTCTGATACACCCCCCCCTCCCATATTAGCATTGCTTTATGGAAAGAAAACAAATTGCTCTGAGGGGGTGATTGTAGGTGAGTGGTTGCCACTTAACTTCAGCAAACAAAAGCCTGAGGTTCCAATCCTGTTCCTGCCACAGACTTGCTGCACAAGCTGGTAGTAAGTCACTTTAACATCTGTGAAGTAGACATAAAAACATTTACTTCATGGGGTTGCTGTGAGATTTAATTAGTGCTTATAAAGTGCTTTGCAATCCTTGAATAAAAGGGGCTGCAAAAATAGTGCATTTTATTATTTAGAATTTACTCGATTTTATTTCTAAACCTTCTCCCTCAGTTGGAAGAACCTCTTTGATTTGCCAGGCAAATAATTAAAAACAGTAATAAATGTAGATAAAATCTCTTTAAAAGAATCCACACCACAGGAATTTGGTCAGCTTACAAAACTGCTTTGAAAAATAACTTGAAATCTATGATAGCTTTGATTTGCCAAAACCAATGTTCTGTATCTGCCTGTTACCTGAGATAAAATTGTGTCTCCTGGTATGTAGCCAGTACATTAAAAATGCCCTTGATTATGTGAAAGCTTGATTATGGAAACACCTGTAGGATTCTGCATGACATATGGACAATCAAGATTGTACTGTAAAGATCTGATCCAGTGCCTATTGATATCACTGGAAATACAGTCACTGAATGCAATGGGCATTAGATCAGGCCCTAAAAGAACAAGTTAAGTCAGTATTTCCTGAAAATGTGGGTGCATCCCACAAATAGAATGAAGCAGTAGTCTAGGGACATGGGGACCCTCACAGATTTTCTCTAAAATCTTAGGCTATGTCTGTGCTAGAGGGCTCAGTTAAGTCAACTTAAAAAGGTCGACTTAAAGTCAACCTTATTAAGTTGACTTAGAGCATCCACATTCCAAACTCCTGTAGACTGGCCACGTCCACACTGGGAGCTGCAAGGTTGACTTAGCACTTAAATCGATTTTATTAATTTGATTTAAGCTAGTGTAGACCTGGCATAAACCTTAAATTAGCTTAATAAATGTTGACTTAAGAGCTATGCCCCATCTACACTGGCTTAAGTTGACATAATAAGGTTGACTTAAACATTAAGTTGACCTTGCAAGGTGGTGTTATTAAGTGGACTTAAGAGAGCACTTAAGTCAACTTAATAAATTCCCAGTTTGGACAGAGCTTTCCTTAATTTGACTTAAGGAAGACTAAGACAACCTAAGGCTCCAGTGTAGACTTAATGGCTGTGTCCACACACAGGCAGCTAAATTGATTTAACTTAAATCAATTTAATAAAAGCTATATAAAAATCATTAAATTGGTTTAAGTTAAATTGATTTAACAGGTCCACACCAAAAAATCCCAAATCAAAATAACATGTCCAGACACAGGACTTGCTATTTTGATACAGGAGGGGCACCATGGGAGATGTGGCATCATGGCCCCCTCACTGGGCCATGCCCCCACCCAATAGATAGAAAAAGGAAAGCACCTAGGAAGGAGAAGGGCAAAAAGTGTTAAATTGATTTAACAGTTGAATTGAAATAACATGTCCGTACTGTGTTATTTCAAAATAACAATTTTGATTTAACCATCATAGCGATATAATACCAGGTTTTATTATATCGATATAACTTCCCTTATATTGAAATAAGGGAGTCCTCATTTTGAAATAAGGGAACGTCGTGTGGACCTACCATTTTTTAAATAGAAATAACCAGCGGTATTTCAATTTAAACAGTGTGTGTGGACACACCCAATATGAACAGTCAGACTAGCCTAAACTGGAAAGTACCTAGCTTCAAGTCCTAGGCCAGTCACAGTCATCTGAGCTGAGGCAAGTCACTTCTTTGTTAAATGGTGCTAATATGTCTCTGTCTTGCTGTGGCATAGTAAGGGTAAAATCCATTAATGATTGGGAGGTACCCAGACATTATTATGATTAGGTATGGTTGGCATCCAAACATTATTATGATTTAAGTATGTAGCTTCCACATTTTCAAATCAGGGCTATTTTGGGAAAATTTCAATCACACCTGCAACAAACTGTTCTGAGTTGGAATCATTTTGGGAGCCTTTGTTATTTTAAATGGAGATTGTGTTAAGTCTCCTAAGCAATAAAAAGTATTTGTATCAAAAATGCTATTTGAAGGGTCTCCCCCCACCTCCCGTTTCTCAAACAATGTCAATTTGAAATTGCTTCTGATTATTTCTCATAAAAAGGCTCATCTTTATCTGAGGACTGTGTTCCAATTCCTTATTTTTCTCCCTTTCTCTCTGACTCTGCATACATTTAAAGCCTAATTTCAGTTCCAAACATCATGCTAAATGTTATCTGCTCCTTTAGATCCCCATTTAACTGTTCTTGTCTTAATTTCATCTCTTGCAATTGTAACTCATTATTCAGGTTATTTCTCACAAGATTGATTTGAGTATTAGGGGATCATTTACTTTTCTATTATAACAGCCATTTCAGGTTATAAATTCTGACTGTAAGGAGAAAATGTGCTTATCAGTTTTGTCATCATTTGTGAGTGAAAGGATTGGGCTTGTGCTGCAGATACATTCATAGCTGGTATGAGCGCTGTTCCTTTATTTTCTGTGGATAATTCTGCCACTGTCTCTTATGCATGTTAAAACATAGAGGAATTCAATGGACCTTTACCACGGTTTTCTGATGGGATTTGGCAGAACGCCTGAAATGAGAAGATCTTCCATTACAAGCCAACATTAAGACTGAACTGCTACTCAGGGGATCAGAGGGCTCAAGTGTCTGTGATCTATGGTTTATGTAGCTTCTCATTGACAATATCATGACTGTTTTCTGTGTCCTGTATCTTTAAATTTCTGAGTCTGCCGGAGTCAGCTGCCATTTTATGTGCTGTTCAGATGCAGCATTTCCCACGGAGAGATGCACAGTGCTCTCAGTTATGGAGATCTTTGTTCTTTCTTATTGTCATGTTTTCCCTTAGTCTAAATCATTAAGATGGTGGTTGCATACTTGTCTTTCTATCTGGAAATATGCAACAACAATGTGTTATGAAGTCTCATGTCTAAGTCATTGGGCTAACTACAATTCAGATGCATCACTATTTAAAAAATGACCATCAACTGGGTGCTGAACATATGTGATGATGGGGAGTTGCAGTTCACTTCCCAGGAGGCTGATGTCCATTTTGTAAACTCTCCCATCTGATCAGGCACCTTTGTTGACAGCCTTCACCTTCAGGACATGGAAAGGAAAGTTCCTCCTTAATCAGAGAGGAGGTCTTTCCAAGTTCCAGATGAAACCTAGAAGTAAGGCAGGATGGGGAAATCTTGTCAGTTCTATGGATAAAATAAGGACTTTGGTCTCCCAGGCTGTTGATTCCTTTCCTTTGCATACCCATAATTTATAGTACTAATTGTACATAATGGGTAAGATTGGGTGAACAAAGATATGGCAAAAGTGGCTTGAAGCTAAAAGATTCCCCAGGATAATTTAAGAGAGCCTCGCCTGGGTCACCTCTGGGTAGCTCCAAAACACAGGAAGCTGCTCAAAATAGGCATAGCAGAGTGTGCTATAATTCCAGCTACTCCCCAACTTAATTGCTCCCATCACACTGCATGCCAGGACACCTACCAAGAAAGACCTACAGCTGTCTTCTACAGTACCTACTCCAGGGGAATTCTTCACTGAGTTGTCAAGGATCTTTTGTGGCTCCTGTATACTGCCACAGCAGCACACAGAACACGGCATGAAGGTAGGGTAGATAAGTAGTTTTTAGTCTGGCAAAACTGCCACTGTCTCATAGCTTGACAGTATAGTCAGTGAAGCCTCCATCCCTGGCTCTTGTTGTTTTACATAATGGGTTTGTCATCACTGGCAGCAGAGTGTGAGCAGTTTTAGGAGGTGCTTAGAATGATTCCAGCATTGAAACTCAATTAAATATGTATCCAGTTTATTCAATTGTATATTGTTATAACTGAAAGGCTCACACCATTCAGGATCACAACACTTCTTTTGTCTAATGCACCACAGTTAGGCTGCAGTGTTGTGCTCATAGACTCTAAGGTCAGAAAGGCCCATTATGATCATCTAGTCTGACCATCTGCACAAGGCAGGCCACAGAACCTCACCCACCCACTCCAGCAATAAACCTCTAATGTATGACTGGTTTATTAAAGTCCTCATATCATGATTGAAAGATTTTAAGGTACAGAGAATCCATCATGGGTCATGCCCATGCTATAGAGGAAGGCAAAAACCTCCCAGAGCCTTTGCCAATTTGCCCTGCAGGAAAATTCTTTCCCAACCCCAAGGTGGTGATCAGTTAAACCCCAAGCATGTGGGCAGGACTCAGCAGTCAAACACCCAAGAAAGAATTCAGAACTCAGAACCCACCCCATCAGTTGTCCCATTGCAGTATCTTTCTCTAGGAACCAAAGATGAGTCAATTGCTAAACTAGGCTGTCCCATTATACCATCCCCTCCATTAATTTATCAAGCTCAGTTTTGAAATCAGCTAGAATTTTTTGCCCCCACTGTTCCCTTTGGAAGGTTATTCTAGAACTTCACTCCTTTGATGGCTAGAAACCTGCATCAAATTTCAAGTCTAAACTTCTCAATGGCCAGTTATATACATCAGTTCTTGTGTCCACATTGGTTCTGCCCTTACATAATAGCTCTCCTGCCCTGGTATTTTGTGCAATACCATGCCATGTAGCACAATGTCATGGCATGAGGCAGTATTGTGACGTTGAGGCTTCCAAGGACTTAGAGTCTTCAGCATAGAGTCATACAACTGTCACATTGCAATATAAGGATATTAGAATGGGACCAGGACAATACTTGATGTCTCACTGGATAAAATGAGACTGCAATGTCCACCCATCAACCTCAAGGTCAACAAATAGTTAGTTATAGTTTTCATTTGTGTGTGTGTGCACGTGTGAGAGAGAGGGATTATATAGAAAGAATAGAGACAAAGGGCTTGATTCACACTCCATTACTCCTGGGTGACACTAACACACTGGAATAATCCAAGGCTGAATCTGGTCCATTGTCTTATCCCCCCTCCCAAATTTACAATCTAAATTGTTCATTGTTTCAAAATTTCATCTGACCTGCAGAACTGGTTGAGAGATCCTAAGCAGCAACTTCTGTAGATGTCAGCTGGAGGTCCTGGTAGGATATCTTTTGTGGATGTTATGTTGAGACCAGGGTGAATTCCACCCTCTGCAGAGGATCAGTACAAGACCCATTCACCCTGTGAGACCAGTTTAAAACCCAGATCAGCACAATGATGATTCAGGTGGGGTCAGTCCAGCTTTGCACGGGTGGTTGGGCTAGATGACCTCCTCAGGTTCTTTTCAACTCTAATCTTCCATGATGACATACAAAAGCCCAATACCACATTTAGTCACTGATATCTTTAGGCCCTTTGCAAAAGGGTGAATTTTGGAACATAAGTGGGCTTTCAGTTGTACAATAGGACTTGTGCTGCCCCTCTGTAAGAAATGAATTTCATCCATCTCTGAATCTTGTCCAATTTCAGCCTCCCTTTTGTATCAGCCCTGCCTTTCTGAAGTAGTTTTTTCCTCAGTTTTGTCCATTTTCTCTAGGCATTAAGCCAAGTCTAGTTTAATTTTTGTTTATTATGCACAGCATCCCAGAAACTCTTTAGAGTTGGGCATGGTATAAATTAATAAATAAAAAATATGCATGTTTACAGCATAGATTCTGGCACTTGCCAAGCAGCTAATCAAGAAGCTCTCTGCTTCCAAGCCATCTGTTCTTCTAGTGGATTGTGGAAAGGACTCTGGTGAGGCAGGAAGACCTTTGCAATGGAACTTGGGAAGGTTAGATGCTGCTTTTTCATCTAATTTTGGAAAGCAGCCTGTGATTTTTGTGGGCATAACTTTGGATTTCAGAAATCTGATTCCAAATTCATTGGGTGTGTCTACGCTACAGCCTTAGGTCAACTTGACCTTCTTTAAGTCGACAAATGGAAAGCTCCATCTGCATTGGGAATTTAGTAAGTCGACTTAAGCACTTCTTTAAGCTGACTTAATAACACAAGCACTTAAGGTTGACTTAACGCTTAAGTCTACCTTATTAAGTCGACTTAAGCCAGTGTAGACAGGGCATAGCCCTTAAGTCAATTTAATAAGGTCAATTTAAGCATCAAGTCAATCTAGCAGCTGCTAGTGTGGACATGGGCAGTCTACAGGAATTTTGAATGTGGATGCTCTAAGTTGACTTAACAAGGTCAACTAAGTTGATTTAAAGTTGACATTGTTAAGTCAACTTAACTGAGCCTCCAGTGGAGACATACCCATTGTGTGTGTGACAGCAGAATACAGGCCTCTCTCATCTGTATTAAAGAGGTGACTCCAGTAATTTTAACTAACAAGTTGCTATAGACTTTGGTTCAGTCAGCAGGGTTTGACATGCTCTCACACAGTAAACTAGCCTATCACACTAACACAGAGGTGCTTAAACTACCTGGTTTGTGGGTGATGTCGTGTGTGCAGATGTCTAAGGGTTATGCACTTACATCCACAAAATTGGAGGCTGGCTTTGAAGCTTGTTTAAAAAAAAATCTCAGGCCTTAGAATAGCCCTATATTGTAAAATTCTAATAGTTGTCTAAAGTAGTCCCCAGTTTTCTAAAGTAGTACCCAGGCTTGAACAAAAGCCTATGGCACAATGAAGGTGAGGGCTGGTGCATGCCAGCTGAGGAGGGATCCCAAGGCCAACAATTTGCAGTGAGTGCGCCACCAGCCCATCTCACCCTCCCTGTCAGGGATGTGAAGCATAAGCATACCCCTTTATATGGTTATCCTCTGTGGTATTAATTGAAAAGCTGTTTCTTATGTGACTGATTGCTCAAGAACAGCTGATAGTCATAAAGTGAAACACTGAAGATCTTGTTAATGGCTTTCCATCTTCTTTTCCTTACATTATGAGGCTGGGGAAAATATAGTTATTTAGCTCTGAGCAGAAGGACCCAGCAGCCTTCCCCAGATTGCTGACGCCAAACTGAAATTGATTAATTGGAATGTACTAAACTGGAAAGGCTATGTACATTTACACTGTGGCTGCATCCGGAAATCCACTGAATATGAAATATGACAGATCTGGAAGGGAATGACAAAGCAGCAGAAATGACTTGACCAAGCACACCTTTCTTGTCAATTATTTAAAGGATCTAACCCTGCTCAGGTCTACTTGGCATAGTGCTTGAAATGCCAATGATGGCACACAGCATCATAGAAGAGAATGATTGGAAGAGACCTCAGATGGTCATCTAGTCCAACCCCCTGCTCAAAGCAGGAGCAACCTCAACTAAATCATCCCAGCTGGGGCTTTGTCAACCCAGGAAATTCCACCACTTCCCTAAGTAACCTATTCCTGTGTTTTACCACCCTCTCAGCGAAAAAGTTTTTCTGACTATCCAAACAAGACCTTTGCCACTGCAACTTGAGACAATTGCTTCTTGTTCTGTCATCTGCCACCACGAGAACAGCCTAGCTCCATCCACCCTGGAATCCCAGATAGTTGAAGGCTGCTATCAAATCCCCACTTATTCTGCTCGTCTGCTTATAAACGCTATTTCCCTCAGCCGCTCCTCGAAAGTCATCTGCAAACTTCCTGAGGGTGCAATCCACCCCATCCTCTGTAATGTTAATGAATATGCTGAACAAAACTGGTCCCATATCTACATGAGGGCTTTCAAGGTTGCTAATAGTTCATGTAGGATAGGTCCATCAATGGCTATTAGCTAGATGGCAAGGATTGCTGTTTTCCAGAAGCTGGGAATGCATGATGGGATGGATCATTTGATTATTACCTGTGCTGTTCATTCCCTTTGAAGCAACTGGCATTGGCCACTGTTGAGAGACAGGATACTGGACTAGATGAATCAGTGATCTGATCCACTATAGCCATTCTTAAATATGTTCTTAGCTAGAGCAGAACTAGTGTTAGTGATGGTGGAAAGATACTGCAAGATATCCCTGGTGTGGAAGAGGTGTAAAAAAAAGAGTGACTGAGGTAACAAAACTGCCTTAAAAGGAATTGATTACATTATTTGCTGATAATATTCCTTGGAGATACTGGTGCTTCTTCACATTAATGTTTTGACAGTGTAAGCTTATTTAATGTATGTATAAATATAATATAGGGCCCACACTTAGGTCTCTTTATGTTGCCAAAGTGTTGTAAAGGGCAGGGTTAAAGTATAATTTGGTAGGTCCCAGAAGTCTCCTGGCATGGGTGGGCCCCCCTCCCTCATGGGTAGGCTCCCCAGTACCTGTCCCCAGAACCCACCCTCACCCCAATATCTATCCCCCACAAAACCCCCAGCAGCCACTTCTAAAGCCCTTACCCTGGCTGTTTGCAGGCTGGCTGACTGGCTGGAAGCTGCTTCCAGCCACAAGCTGCTCTGCCCTGCAGGGAGGAGATTCATGAGATCCCAGCCTGCCACAGATCTCTGCTGGCTGGGCTTAAGGAGGAACAGGGTTTAAGGTGAAGCCACAGGAACGCAGAGTTCCAGCTGCTTGTGCTATTTTTCTGGGGAGCCCAGAAGCAGTGTTCTGGGGCGTTCCTCTATTTTTCAGGGCCCCAGAATGTTGCCAGCCCAAAAATAGGGGGCCCCAGAACTGCATTCTCCCTGATTTTAACCCCTGGTAAAAGGTCCTTAGGATATGAGACAATCTACCCTTAGCATATGAGAAAATCTACCCAATTTGCCTACGAGGATGAATAGCATGGGAATTTATATGAATTTGAGATAAATTCATAGGTGTAAGGCAGTGTAACTCAGACACTCAGCACCAGATTAACCATTGCATTACTACTGCTTCAGGGAAACTCCACAGAGCTATACACATGTCAAATGGAAGCCATGTGATGACTAAGAAGATCAATGAGACTCTCGTAGACTCCCATTAGAATTGGAATTTGTAAGCCAGAGGGATGCTTTTCTCCCTTTCCCCTGCTTTGAAGAGATAAAGGGCATCTACAACTGACCCAATGACCATCAAAATTATGTAATAGTTGTATTTCAGTGGTCAGAGAATCAATCTAGCTCAGGGGCATTATGTGTACATACACTTATTAGAGCTAGTCTATACTACCAGCAAAATTCAGCAGCAGTTGACTGAAGTTACTCAATTTGCTCAGTAGTAGCTTGTATAGCTCCCATTGACTTTCTAATTCCCCTTTAGCATGGCATCTTCACTGTGCTGCACTGACAAGAAATGTGTTCCCGTCAATGCGGTACTATGCCACTTGACAGGGTGGTTTTATTATATAGATTTCTGGATCAGTCTGACAGCAGTGACTTTGCTGCTGTCAATGTAGACATGGCCACAGTAAAGAGACAATCCCTGTAGTGAATAACATAAGAACATGCTGAGTCACAACAATGGTCCATCTAGCCTAGTATCTTGTCTTCTGTCTGTGACTAGTGCTGGGTGTGTCAGAAGGAATGAACAGAGTAGGTAATTATGAAGTAATCCTCTTTTCCCCATTCCCAACTGCAGGTATTACAGGCTAGCTAGGAAACTTCAGAACATGGTTTTGCATCTGGGGCCATCCTGGATAATAGTAATTGATGGACCTCTCCTCCAGGAATTTATCTAGTTCTTTTTTTGAGCCCTGTTATAGTCTTAGTGCTCACAACATCTTCAAAGAGTTTACAATCATTATAGATTAGACAGAGAAAAGATAGAAGAAAGGAAATCTCCATTTACAGATGGGGAGCTCAGGCATAGAGAAAATAAGTGGAGAAGAAGGAATCTTCAGGTGATGTAAAGCCAATGTACCTGGTTCTATGCAATCCCTTTTAAAGGCCCTCAGAGCAGGGGGCCATACCTTGAAAAAGGGTGAGGGGGAAGAGACAGAGTTCTGTGCTCCAGCTACTATAATCTGGTTATAGTTTAGAACCACTAGATTTTGGATGGACCTATGAGAAACCATGGCCTGTGAATACTCCGTTTCCATTTCAGCTACAGTTATAAACATTTTCCAAAGGGGTAGCCAAGTTAGTCTAGTTCAGCAAAACAAACAATGAGTTCTGGGGAGCTCAAAGACTTTCTTTCTTTCTTTCTTTCTTTCTTTCAAGTAACTTTTAAATACGTCCTGCATAAAACACAAGCTTATCCTCCTATAAGAAACTGCAGTCGGGTGTACGGCTATACACCTGACAGGAGCAATGAGGTGGGAGTGGCATATGGACTTTCACTGGCTATGTCTTAACCGATAGGGCTTAGTTAAATTGACTTAATAAGATCGACTTATAGTCAACCTTATTAAGTTGACTTAGAGAGTCAACAAAAAGGGTCATATCTGGAGTTCATTAAGTCAACTTAAGCACTTGCCTAAGTCAGCTTAATAGCTCTCACCCTTAAAGTTAACTTTATTAAGTCAACTTAACAAAATGTGGCCATTAAAGTCGACTTAAGGCAGGAGAGCTATTTAAGTTGACTTTATAAAGTCGACTTAATAAAGTAGACTTTAAATGGGTCTGCTGGCTTAAGTCAACTTTATAAAGTCAACTTAAATGGCTCTCCTGCCTTAATTCAACTTTAATGGCCACATTTTGTTAAGTCGACTTAATAAAGTTGACTTTAAGGGTGAGAGTCATTAAGTTGACTTAGGCAAGTGCTTAAGTTGACTTAATGAACTCCAGATATGGCCCTGGAGTTGCATAAGTCAACTTAAGCCTGGTTAAGTTGACTTAAGCTTCCAGTGTAGACATATTCACTGTAAGCAACTCCGGTCTGAGCAGAGTATGAGAATCAGTGACTTGACCTGTAGTTTGCCCTCTGACATTGATGTGCTGTGTGGTCTTTGTCCAAGTCACTTAACATCTCTTTGCCTCACTTTCCCTACCTGGGAAGCCTCCCCAACTTTGTAAATCTCTTCTTTGTGATCTCTTTATGAAAAGCACCTAGAAAAGTTGAAAGTGTTGTTATCCCTATGTGCCCCCTTAAAATGCCATTGATCAAGACCAGGGGTCTCAAATTCAAATCACCACAAGGGCCACATAAGGACTAGTAGAGGGCCACATGAGGACTAGTACATTAGCCCGAGGGCTGCACCACTGAAACTTTTTCAGACAACAATATTGCAAATACTGGTAATAGTATTGTTCTGGGCCACAAGAAATAGCTTTAGGAGCTGTACATGGCTCACAAGGCACGTGTTTGAGACCCCTGATCTAGACCACCATCACCAAATGCATTTATTAGCATTTTTTATTGGTATTGTTGTGGCATTCGTCACTGTAGTATGTGAAATCCTATTTACCCCTTTGAGGAGTGAGGAATTTCTCACAGTTTAAATAAGATTAATGTTACATACACACCAATAGACAACCATCAAATTAAATTTGAGGCTGACATATCATGGGGAAATTTTCTGTGTGGTGGGTGAGGATTTAATGACCTGGCTTTTGTTAATGAGTAGCTAGATCCCTGTACCTTGCACTGTAACTGCCCCCCCCCACCAGTGCATAGAGCTCAGGATAAAGGGAACAATGGCATGAGCTGACATTGAAAGGTGTGAGGCTTAATGAAGACTTTTATAGCTTTAGATGAATTTTTGTCACAGCCTCAATTTTTCATTATTCTAATACGGAGAGATTGTTATTCTGCTATGCTATTCTAATATGAAGAGATATTCTAGAGATTTGAATTTGCTGCAATGATATCTCCAGAGAATGAAGGCTTCTATTACTTTCCATCAAACTGAGCAGAAAAAGTGTAAGTGTTATGGTGTCTTGTGTGGGTCATCAGAAGGTCCCTTCAGTGTTGCAACATAGACCTCTGCCACTTACACTGAAGTACCAACATCAGCACTAAGTAGGCTTTTATCTTCAAAGGAACTGACCACTAGAAGGGGGTGTGGCATACAGTTTGCCAGTATATTGTATTAGCTTATCCAAGTTGCTTCCCTAATATGTCTCATTCCCGTCATGGAAGGGGCATCTTTAGGGAGGTAGATCTATCTTCAAGTCATCCTCAAACATTGGCCAAACAAAGCCAAATTCAAAACAGTCACATAGATGAGAATGTCTTTGTCTTTCATTACCAGTCATTTGAATCTATGTAGTACTCTAGTTGGTTGAAGAAACACAAACTTTGTATGGGAGTTTATAGAACTTGTCTATTATTTACATGCTCAATTGAAGCAGCACACAAGGAACCATGTTTTTTCACTTGGGTATAAATAATCATTTAAAAAAGACATTGTGTGCACCATTATGAGCTGTTCCAATCTATCAGCTAAATCAGCATTCATACTCTGTGTTATATACTCAGGCACGAGCCACTGGTACTCTCTTGGGTAAATACATTGAAGTGAGTTGTCAACTCTGTCTACACCTTATCGTGAATGTGGGGTATTGTTGAATTTGCAAGCTAGCCATGGGCCAGATTCAGAAGTGACAAATTAAGCTGGTGTAAATGTCATTGATTTAGTTTGCCTTAAACTCCTATTTACAAGACTGGCATTGAGCTCACTGGGGCCCAGGGCAGAAACTAAGGAAAGGACCGCCACCCACCTCACAATACTCAGGACTGAACTCCCAGTCACCTGTCATTGCCACCTCCCACAACTGCTCTTCCATAGCTCACTGGCACAGGCATGCCCCAGTCAGAAAAACCTCTGTTTTAGTGTGATTTATTTCCACTTTTAATCTATGTCCACACATTCATTGTTATTTTGAAATAAGTTAATTCAAATTAGGAAAATGTTAATTCAAATTAAAGGAAAAGCTCAAAGCGAAATAGCATGTCCAAACACAGGACTTGCTATTTCACTTTAGGAGAGGGGCACCATGGGAGTTGTGGCAACATGGGCCCCAAGCTCCCACCCAATATAGGCTAAAAGGAAGGCACCCTGGGAAGGAAAAGGGAAAAATAAACATTATTTCAAAATAACACGTCCGAACGGTGTTATTTCAACACTACCATTTTGAAATAACAACCATTTTGATTTAAAGAAGGTTTAAGCTATTTCGAAATGACGGAGCCCGTCATTTGGAAATAAGAATGCATCATGTGGACCTAATCTCTTTTATTTCGAAATAACCAGTGTTATTTTGAAATAAGAGAGACGTGTGGACATACCCTTAGAGATTAAATTACTGGAATACTCACATTTACCCACAATGTCTCTGCAGCTATGATGTAAACTATCATTCTGGGGCCTCCTGTAGCTTAGGACCCAGGCAATTGCCCTGATAGCTACTGCCCACAAACAGTCCTGACTACTTATATCTATATATTGATATGTCTGATGGTGGTGACCCACCAAAAAGGTGCTTTGTGGGGTTGGTACTAGAGAAATGCTCAGGTAGCTGTCCTGTCCAGTGGTAAATGCTGCATATCTTTCATGACTCTCTCTCTCTCTCACCTTGGGCAGGACCTCAACCCTCCAGCTGAGTTCCTTCTGTCCCCCTTTGCACTTTAAAATCCAGTTCTGGCTCACCCACTTGTATCAGCAGTGGGCACTGTCCATTCATCTCTCTCACCCACAGCCCCTCTACCTACTAGTGGCCTGTGAGGAGTGCATGGGACCCAGGTCCACCCACTTCTCCAGGGCCCATCCCAGGGACCCTACAAGCTCCACATGAGCACCACCTCAGCCCCTTCACTCTTGTTTGGCTTGTGAATTAGCTGGTCCCCTGAGCCATATCCACTTCCTCAGGAACCTGTGGCCTCCATCTCCAGACTGCTCCCTCACCAAGCCCTGGTAGTGCAGTGAGCTGTCTAGGGTCCAGTCTCTTATCTAGCTCACCCTGCCTCTTCTCCAGGCAGAGAACTGTCTAGGACAGGGGCAGCAACCTAGATTTATACCAGTTCCTGGGCTCTGATTGGACCTGCAGTCCCCTTCTCCTATTGGCTATTCACTTTTTCTGGATTTTTAACCCCTTTTAAAACAAAGCAGGGCAAGTCACTAGGTATTAACTCCTGCCACATGGCAGGAGATTTTTGTAGACTGTAGCATGTCATGTGACTAACACAAGTACACTGTTATACCTGTCAAAAGTAAGCTACATCTTTGGGAAATTGGAGCCAATGAAATGACTTGAACTTCTCAGTCTGGAAGAATGTTTGGCAGACAAGGAAGAGATGTATCTGCAGACCTTCCAGCTGTCCCTGGAGCCAGATGAAACAGGAGAGAAAACAGGGAAGGGGTGAAAAAGTCATAGCCATTGCTAGATGTAGGGATTCCAGAAGCACTGGAGATGTACCATTCATTCCAGTAGTAATGTTTAAGAACTGTAAAATGCTTGAAAAAATTACACAAATATTTTGATCCATCCAAGAGGATCACCTGGGAGAGACATGTTTTCCTGACAATATACCTGCTGCTGTGCCCATTGAGTATTGCGTTATAGACCTCCACAGGGAAAAAAAAATTCTATGAACTTGATATATAACATGAGCTAATTAGAGGTCCAATTCTTACTGTAATTGGTGTTCAACTAAATAATGATAGTAAAAAATCAACTGGAAGAAGAAATGTTTAACTTGGGGGATGTGAGCAAATGTTCCAGGGTGCCCACATACTTTCTTAGTTTAGTGTTTCAATCCACAGTTTAAGGACACCTGCAACTGAAATTACAATGCTTTCGCAGCATGTAAACTGTGTAAATTGATATTAAAATAAACCTGATATTAGATTTGCATGAACCAAATTAAAACTTGGAATTGTTTGCATACATTATGTAACTGATGTCAGCTCCCTTGGAATTTTGTTTGCCATCTGCACATTTTACCTAGGGCCTGATTTTCAAAGGGATTGAGCAACCATAGCTCCCATTGAAGACAGTCCAATGCAACATACCTGTTACCTGGGACTGGGGATCTCAATGTGGGGGTTGTGATCAGACCATGATCACTTTCATAGTGCTAAACTGAAGGAACTCAGTCATGACTAGCTGGATGTGGGTATTTGGTGGGAAAGTCTTGGTATTCGAAAGGGTAGAGAACCATTAACTTAGGAGATAGCATACTCTAGTGCATTGTTTCCCAAACTGTGTTCCACAGAACAGTGGTCTTCCACATAATATGAGTAGGTGTTCTGTGAAAAAATTTTGATGCTAGTGATATTTTTCTTGCTAGCTTTTTAAATAAACTTTTAAGCGATAGGTGCAAGAATTTTTTGGTATGAACACCCACACCCCACCCCGAATCAGCATATATGGCTGTATTCACACACAGATGCTTATTTCAAACCTGTTTCAAAATAACGCCTTATTTCAAAATAACTTATTTCGAATTAACAAATAGTTATTTTGAAATAAGGAAAAAGGCAGGAAATGAAATAGCAGGTTCACACTGTGAACCTGCTATTTCGCTTCCTCAGGGGGCTGTGGGCACTGGCAGGGTTCAGTGCAGCCCAGCGCTGCTCCCCGCTGGTGCC
>ML682058.1:4044251-4106819 GCA_007922195.1 Podocnemis expansa
GCTGAGTGTTCCCTGGCCAGGGTGCTGAGGGGGCAGCCCTTGACCTGTTGTTTCGGAACACCTTGTTCTGAAACAACATGTTCACATGAGTTGTTTCGAAACAAGGGTTTCAAAACAAGGTTGTTTCGCCCCCAAATGGGGTTTAACTTGTTTCGAAACAACGCCCTTGTTTCGAAACAACAGGTTCCCATTGTTTCGAAACAATGGTGTGTCATGTGAACGGTTTTTTTTGTTTCCAAACAACGAGGTTGTTCCGAAACAAAAGTGCTGTGTGAATACAGCCTATGTGTTCCATCTATATATTTCAAGCCCAAAAGTGTTCCATGGCCAAATTAGTTTGGAGAACTATGTTCTAGAGACTAGACTGTGACAGAGGAGCACTGGGTGCTGTGTAACTTTGTACAACATGTGTTGCTGTTCAATGCCTCAGTTTACCACATCTGTAAAATGGAATAATGATATTTACACCCCTTGGTTGTCCCCTTTGAGATCTGAGGAGGAAATGTACTGCATTTCCAAGTGCTGTTGTTACTGTATAGTGCCATACGTATTTGTGGAGCTGTGTGAATAAAATATGTTAGATCACTGGAATTCGAGATACTTATGCATAAATCACTAATTCAGCAACCTAATGAAAACTTTGTAAAGCTTACATTTTATGCGGTGAAAAATTCACTCTTGGGGAGGGTCCTTGTGTATTTCATGTGAAATGTTCTAGCTTTTAATGAGGTTTATCTGAAAAAAATTCATTTTATTATGAATAAAAAGGAAGGAGTGGAGTCTAGTGTTTTCTAATTACTTTCTCTTTATATAGGTTCTTAAAAATCACAAAAAAATCTTAAAATCTTTGCCTGGAGGGTGGATAAACAGAATGAGGAATGGATTTCTGGTAAAAGTATAGCTCTGGGGTTATGGATAGTATCCCCAGCAAGTTCCAAAGGGGCGACTGTGCTAGTTCAGTTCAGTAACACAAAAAAGTAGTCCTGTAGCACTTAAATTTGTTAGTCTTTCAGTGCCATAGGACTCCTGGTTTGTTTTATCCCTAGCAATGCTCCTGCCTTCCTGTTTGACCTTGGGAAACTCACTTTTGCCTCTGCCCTCCTAAAATACAGAGACAGTAACACTTAGCTACCTCACAGCAGTGTTGAAAAGTCAAATAAGTCATTAATGTCTGTAAATCTCTATGAGATGGAAATGGTTTTGAAATATAAAACAATATAGTGTTACAGTAATTATTTGCAACAGATCTTCTTAATTTCTACTGACCATGGTCCTACATGCCTTTTTCAAAAATATCATCTTCAGTGTTGTTAAAAAACAGTTGGTGTTCAGTGGTAAAAACAGTTTTCTGAGTCTTGAGAGGAACATAATTTCTAACTGTAGTCTATGTAGCTGCAGAGCTGTTATGTTTTTGCTTCCTTTGTTCTGAAGCTCATAAGTCTAGAAGTTTGCTGGAGACAGCTGCCATTTTATGTTAAGTTCAGTTGCAGCATGTTATGGAGGAGAGGCACATGCTGTGCTCTTTCATAGATTGTGTGTGTGTGTGTGTTTTGGTTATTTCTCGTGTTTTCTCTTGATCTGTTATAAGAACAATTAGGACTGAAAATAAAAGGATTTTTATGGAAAAATTCCAAAGGGGGCAGCCGTGTTAGTCTAGTAAAGCAAAGAGTCTTGTGGAACTTAAAGACTAACAGATTTATTTATTGCATGAGCTTTCGTGGGAGAATATCCCCCTTCGTCAGATGCTTTGAGGAGGGAAAAATGTAGCACTAATATAAATCTTTCTCTTCTTCATTTTCTTTCTGATTTTCTAGCATGCAGAGCAATTTGCCTGCTTATTCATTTCAGGCTGCTGTTGTGGTCCTGTGCTAAGCCCCAGTGGAATTGAAAAGCTTTGCAAGCATGGAAGCAGAGAAACATCTCACACACCAGTCACTCTAAGAATGAACAGGAAGATTTCAATTAGACAAGAGATGGGCCAAGTTTGTATGTGGAAGCATGACAAGGTAGATCTCAAACTGTGGTTAACTGCCTGCTTACTTATGGCAAAATTCTCCACAGGGCAGAAGTCCAGCACAAGGCTTCTGTGTGGTAGGTTTAAGTAGTTCATAGCCTTTACACAGCATAGATTTATGCCTTAAGACTTAATCTTGCAGTGTGCTAAGTATCCATGGAGACATATATGATATCCTCAATTCCCATTGTATTTGCTGGGAACAGAGGACCTCTCAAAGTCACTCAGCATTGTGCAGAATAAGGATCCATATTCCTGATCTATAACTGTGGCTCTTTATAAAAATTCTGTCTGACTTCACAGTGTCGTGCCTTCATTAAGTACATCTCATTGGCCCTGTTCTCTGGATAGGATCTCTGCTGGATTTTTCCTTATCCTGCTCCTGGCTGTGATGATTGATTCATATAGCAGAGAGCTGTGCTTTGCAAGGGCAACATCATTACCATGTGCATAGTTTGTAATTCGAACCAACAAACTTTTACTTAAACATTGAGCAGAGGGCATACAGTGTCTGCTAACTGGAAATCCCAGAGTATCTTTTTCTAAAAGAAAATAATGATATTAAAAATAAAGCACTCTTTCCTTTTAGAAGCTGGAGCCAGATCTCATTTGTATTGTGCATCCACAGCAGTTTATGGTCTGTAAAGTCAATTCATTTATAGATGATAACTGAATAGTTTTTCTGCAGCTGGAGACACAGTTAAGACCTTCTTCCCCCAGAAAAAGCCTTTGTTAACTTCTTTGTTAAGGATGAAAATTTATATTGCTTTGTGGAATTCTTTCATTTGATGGAAAGACCTCTAGAAATGTATGATAGGGACCACAGCCCTCTTCCTAGGTTCGTTCAATTATGTGTTGCCCCACTGCATGGCAGAAGCTAATTGTTTGTGTTCCCTTCTCTGGGAATGGTGTTTAAATTATGGAGGAGGTGGATAAAAGACTTTAGCTCTCCTCTGCCATTCAAGTGGCACCTGAGGGTACCCACTAGACCTGCTCCAAGGAGTTAGCCATGTTAGTCTAGTTCAGCAAAACAAACAAGGAGTCCTGTGACACTTTTAAAGATTAATACATTTATTTATTGCATGAGCTTTCATGGGAGAAAATCCCACTTCATCAGCTGCTTTGAAGGTGGTAGGGTTCTCCCATTAACAGATTTATTTATTGTATGAGGTTTTATGGGAGAACCCTACCACCTTCAAAGCAGCTGATGAAGTGGGATTTTCTCCCATAAAACCTCATGCAATAAATAAATTTATTAATCTTTAAAAGTGCCACAGGACTCCTTGTTTGTTTTCCAGTAGACCTAATGGCTTTGTCCCTGTACTTGGTAAGGCAGGAAAAATGTGACCAGATGACCCAAATTATCTGGATGGTCCCGCTGTTAGAGGCTTTGTCTTACATATGCAACAATAAAGCCTCACCCCACCCCTTCAAAGTCCCAATTTTTCACACTTGCTATCTGATCATGCTAAAATTAAATAGTCAGTTCTTATCATAGCTAACAGCACACTGAACCCCATAGTCCTAGATATGACAAGACCATTTGTTTAGATTTCTATAAGGGCAGAACAGGTTCTCAAGAGAGGCCTTCTCAATGACATATATATGTAGGACTAGACATTTCTGCATTTATGTATGATATATATCCTATTAAAAATAGGACTAGAAGAATTCAGAGAAAGACATGGAAGCTACACAGAGAGACAGAAAGTGAAACAAGCCTGTGGATCATAGGGGAAAAGAAAGTCAGAAGAGAAGGATGTCAGAATCCTTCAAGTCAGAATGTGAGGTAAAGCCTAAAGCTGAAGTCATAGAATCATAGGTTTGGAAGGGACCTCATGAGGTCATCTAGTCCAACCCCCTGCCAAAAAAAGCAGGACGACCTCCACTAAATTATTCCAGCTACAGTTTTATCCAGCCAGGTCTTAAACATCTCCAAAGATGGAGATTCCACCACCTCCCTAGGTAGCCCATTCCAATGCTTTACCACCCTCCTAGTAAGAAAGATTTTCCTAATATCCAGCCTTGACCTCCCCAGCTGCAACTTGAAACCATTGCTCCATGTTCTATCCTCTGTTACTACTGAGAAGAGCCGAGCTCCATCCTCCTTGGAGCATCCGTTCAGGTAGTTGAAGGTTGCTATCAAATCCCCCCTCAGTCTTCTCTTCTGCAGGCTAAATAAGCCTAGTTCCTTCAGTCTTTCTTCATAGGGCTTGTGCTCCAGTCCCTTGATCATTTTTGTTGCCCTCTGCTGGACTCTTTCTAATTTGTCCACGTCCTTTTTGTAGTGGGGAGCCCAAAACTGGACACAGTATTCCAGATGTGGCCTCACCAATGCCGAATAGAGAGGAATGATCACATTCCTCGATCTGCTGGCAATGCTTCTTCTGATGCAGCCGAGTATGCCATTGGCCTTTTTGGCAGCAAGAGCGCACTATTGACTCATATCCAGCTTCCCATCCACCAGGACCCCCACTGTACTTGGTAGCCATGTTAGTAAGGAGTCTACTGTTTAAGTAACAAACATGGAAGTCTTGTCTCACACAAAACTTGCACCAATATAACTAAATGGGATACATTAAGGACCCTTAAGTCGACTTAAATAAATCCCTGTCTATATTTAGAAATCATTAAGTTGACTTAAACAAGTCCTTAAGTCGACTTAACTCCTGCCCTGTAAGTCAGCTTAAGCTTTTAAGCCAACTTTACCGGGACGGCCCCTCCCCCTTCCCCACTCCTGAGCATGATGGGGCTGGTGCCTGATCCGGACAGGTGGCCTGATCCAGCTCCAGCCCTGCAGTGAGGAGCTAGGCCCAGAATGGCTGCCAGCCCTTTGCTGCAAGCAGCCAGGTGCGCAGGATCCGACATCGCCGGCAGCCAGGGGTGGCAGGAGGCAGCCAGGAGCGATGTCAAATCCCACGCCCCAGGCTGCCTGCAGGCAGCCAGGAGTGATGTTGGGACCCATGCCCCTGGCAGGGTGCTCTGCAACCTGGTCAATTTCACAGCAGTCCAGCTACTCTGCAGCCTGGTCAATTTCGTGCCTGTGAAATTGACCAGGCTGGGGAGCCTCTTGCCCTGATAAGTGAGGGGGGGCAAATTTGGTCCCCCTCCACTGGTCAGGGCTGGCAGGAGCCCGAACCCCCCACTGCCAGTAAAGAGGGTTTGGGAGCCAGGTCAGGCTCCTAGCCCCTCTGTGCTGGCCCTGGCAGAGAGGGACTGGGAGCAAGACCCAGCTCCCGGCTCCTCCTTAGAGGGCAGGAGCCAGATCAGCTTTTGTCAGGATTGGGCCCTGGAGCCCACTGGGCTCAGGGTACCCAATCCTGACTAGGGAGCACAGTAGGAGGAGGGGCACCCTGCATATGTAGATTCACTGCCTACACAGACATACCCTGAAGTCGACCTTGTTAAGTTGATTTCCAGGGTCCTCCCTGAAGTGTAGACAGACATTGTGTGTAGACCAGCCCCCCCATCTATACAGTTCACAGTAATTTTTGCATGATAAACACTCATATGACATTTGACAACATAGCACTTGTCACATACTAGATAACCATTGTTCTTTTAATGGAAGTGTAAGATTAAAATGCATTAAAATTATGATTTTTAATGGGAAATTTAAAAAAAACTTTATATAAAAAAATTATAAAACAGATAAAAATATCAGGTTTTGGAAATCAAAACCTGAAAATAGTACCAAACATCCCACAAATCTTTTACTTCAGAATATCAGTTTGTGGTTTCCTTTCTTTTGTCAAAAAATGGAAATGTTGTCCCAAATCTCAACCCCCCGCCCCCAGAAAAAAAACATTTGGCACAAAACACTTTAACCTGTTCTACATATGTGAAGTGAAGACTGTGGACAATACCCGCCACTGGTGTCTAGTGATGCAACTCCTTTGGCTTCAGTGAAGATATATTGATCGACAGACTAGATCCTTAGCTGGTGTAAATCTGTACCAATAAATACTTACCTTTATGGTTGGGGATCTGAGTCTGTATATATGCACTGACAATGTAAAGAAGATGATATTTGGAAGGGATGAAAGGAGGAAGAGTGAGGGCTGTAATTAAATGGGATTATAATTAGAGCTGGGTGAAAAAGATTTCTTTTAGTAGGTAAGTTTAAAATTAAAGAAAAAGCTTTGGGTCGGAATGAAAAGAAAATCAAAATTTGCAGCTCATTGAAAACTCAGAAAAAATATTTTCTGGTCATATGAAATACTTTGTTTCAATAGCATTCAAACATTATGTTTTGATTTTGGGCTTTCAATATTTTTTTTTAGTTAAAGGAATTTTTCAAATTCATGTCACATTGAAAAATGAAAAAACTTCAGTTAGATCCTTTTCAAAACTGGTTGTTTGGATGCTTGTGTAATTTTTTCCTTCAGTTTCATTTTTCCCCCCCAAAATTAAAAGTGTGGCTAATTGACACATAATCAGAAATCATTTTAGTGACACCAAATCTGTATCTTTCACTGAGGAAAAAGACTGTGCTAAAAAATTCACACTCTAGTTATGTGTATCATGAACTAGATTTTGACCTTTGGTGCACCGGAGTAAATCTGGAATATAGCTGTGAGCCTCAGTTACTTCCCATTCACGCCAGTTTAAACAAGATCAGGATCTGGGCTCATAAGTGTCATTTTAAATTCTGCAAATGTTAAATCCTATTTACATTACATCTGTAATAGGTTTTAAATCTATGGCTGTACATAATTCAAAAGAGAAGATATTTCTCCTTTCCTTTGTGATATGCCTGAGCTCTTTTATTCTCCAGATTCTTCTGAGGGTGTCTGTGTTTCCTTTTTATGTTCATTTCTGCAGACTTGTCCAAGGCTTTGCTGATGTCAGCATCTGCATGAGCGACCCTCTTGTGCTTTTTTAAAAAACTTAGCCATGAAAAAGGCATGGAAAGCTCCCACTCTAAAAGCATAATTTGACAGTTTCATTGCTTTTGAGACAGCAATAGCCTTTTTTGTCTTTTTTTTTTTTTTTAAATCTGTGCTGTATTTGTGTGCTCATATAGGACTTGCTTTTTTCAGATATACTTAGACCTCACATTGACTTCAACTGGCACTGTGGATTCATAGCTTCTTTGGCAATCAATCAGACCAAAGAGGGATTGTGCCCATAAAAGGTTATGCAATAAATAAATGTTAGTCATTAAGGCGATATTCACACACAGATGGTTATTTCAAAACAAGTTGTGTCAAAACAACTTGTTTCAAAATAACGCATTATTTCGAAATGACTTAATTCGAATTAGCAAAAAGTCATTTCGAAATAGGGAAAAAAAGCGGGAAATGAAATAGCATGTTCACAGTGTGAACATGCTATTTCGTTAGGTGCTGCAGGGGGCTGCAGCCCCCTGGGGGTGAGCCGCTGCTGGCTCACCCTACAGCCCCAGAAAGGGGGCTGCAGGCACCGGCAGGGGTTGAGCCGCTGCGGGGTGGCCCAGGCCCCCGCCAGAGCTGCTCCCCCGACACCACCGGGGGGCAGCTCTGGCGGGGGGCTGAGGGACAGCCCTCAGCATCCTGGCCAGAGTCCTAAGGGTTCCCTGGACAGGGTGCTGAGGGTCCAATGTTGTTTCGGAACACTTTGTTCCAAAGCACCATGTTCACACTGCATTGTTGCGAAACAATGTTGTTTCACCCAGAAACCAGGTTTAAGTTGTTTTGAAACAACACAGTTGTTTAGAAACAAGGGTTTCCCCTTGTTTCGAAACCACTGTGCGTCGTGTGAACATTTTTTTTTTTTTGGTTTCAAAACAACCTCGTTGTTTCGAAACAAAAGTGCTATGTGAATACACCCTAAAAGTGCCACAGAATTCTTTGTTTGTTTTCCTGAAATAAATTAACACAGCTACCATGCTGGAAGTTTGGCCAGTATTGTCTGTATCAGAGTTGGAATAACTGTATTCAGTCCTTAATTCTCATAAATCCTTAAGTCATAAATGAAATGCAGACACCTCCGTGAAGGAGCAAGCAATAGTGCTACAGGGGCAGAAAATTACTGCAACTGAAGCTTGTAGGGGAATTTAGGAAGATAGTGGGGTATGTGATGTGTATGCATGTTTGTCTGTACTTGCATGTGTATACAGAGCCCTCTCATAAATCAGCATATCTAGGAAAGAGAAGTGATTGTTACAGCTAGATCCTGCTAGGGGTGCTTGAAGAATTTTTATAGCGGGGGGTACTGAGAGCCATTGTACCAGACTCTAAACCTTGTATATAATGAAAATCACTGCAAGCCAACGGAAGCAGCTGTACTCCTTGGTCCAGCACCCATGGATCCTGCAAAACTTGGGTGTGGAGTGCTAAGTGTAAAGTCAAAAGGGCTGAGTAGGGTAGAATTGCATGGGACTCCACTCCTGCATTAACCAGAAGGCTAGAATTCTGTTATTCCTCCTACTAGGCATGCAATGAGGAAAGTAAGAGGGAGTAGGTAATTATGTGCTGTATGGATATATGTCGCGGGGTATGCTATCCCCGCATGCTCAGACATGGGGGGAGGGACCTGGTTTGAGCCCCCAAACATGTCCCCTTGCTTCGGGGCAATGCGGCCCAATGGCCAGAGTCAATCGTCACAGGCCCTTCAATTTAGGGTGGTGTGGCCTACTGGCCACAGTCAATAGTCCCCAAGCCCTTCAGGTCAAGGCAATGCAGCTTACTGGCCAAAGTCAATAATCTCAGGCCCTTCAGTCCAGGGCAATGCGGCCTACTGGCCAAAGTCAATAGTCACAAGCCCTTCAGTTCAGGGCAATGCGGCCTACGGGCCAAAGTCAATAGTCACAATGGCTGTGTGCCCCCAAAGGGGCGTGGGCCCAGGTAGGGGGGTTCAGGCCCTCCCTCTCCACTGAACGCCAGCCCAGGGGATGCCGTGGGTCTTGGCCCAGTCGGTGGGGATCCGGACCACAACGCACCGACTGAGGCCCCGACCGTACCCTGGCTCACCCCGATAGACACTGCCCTGGGCTACTTCCTACCTGAGGCCGGGGGGGGGGGGCATTCCCCCTTCTGGCTCCCGGTGTCCGCCGGGTTGCTCCCCGTTCTCGGTCTGGGTCTCGGGATTCTCGCAGTAAGGTAGGCCTCACTCAGCGGAGCCTGCTGCTGTCGGCGTCTGCAGCCTCTTGAGAGGGTGCTCCGGTAGGGCGGGGACCAAGCCAGCATCTGGGCAGGAGCCTCCAGCACACGCCTGCTCCCTCTGTTGGCCTGTCCCTGACTGAGGGGAGCTGCAGCCTTTTATGCCTGGGCAGCTGTTGGAGCATGCCCAGCAGGGCCTGAGGGGCGGGGCTACCTCTTTCTGCAGGGCATCCAGTCCTTCTTGAGTACGGGGTGTGTCCACCCCGTCACAACATAACAGGAATTGCTATAAATCCCAAGTTGCCTGAGATTGACCCATCCTGTATGCATTTCCTATCCTTTTTGTGTGTAAGGGCATGTATGATGACTGTAGCTTACTAGCTACACTACTGCTTATACTTTTGTGTGCCTGCATAGTGCCACTTACCCCCCCCACACACACACAGACACCTGTTATGGTACTGTGCGCCACTCAAAAATGTCAGACTCAAGGTCTTCCTGTAAGATGGGCTTAAGCATCCAAGCGGGATCATGAAGAATTTCTTTTTCATCCTTTTAGAACAGGGGTCTCAAACTTGCAGTCCGAGGACTGTTTAGCCCCTAAATTTATTTCTTGCGGCCTGCAATGACACTATCACTATCAATATTTGCAATATCGTTGTATGAAAAGGTTTCAGTGGTGTGGTCCTTGGGCTACTGTACTAGTCCTCATGTGGCCCTTGTGGTGATTTGAGTTTGACACCCCTGTTTTAGAAGCTCTTCTCATTCCTTGAAATTTTCCCAGCATATGAAGAGGGCATAATTTAAGCTACCTTTGACAAGGTATAAACCAATATCACATAAGCAGCAAGGTGGGATTGGCCCTCATTGTGCCTCTAATCCTCCCTAATTCTTAGCAGATGGCTCCAAAGCACACACTGCTACTAACAAGCCAATATCCTCCTGTGCTAGCAGCACACACCTTCACTTCCTGTCAATCCTCTGAATGTCAAAGTCCCAGGTGTGGCCTTAGACTAAGCCAAACTGGTCCAGTTGATGAGAGCCTAAAGTCCTTTTTCAATGGCGTGTCCTTCAAGAGAAGTTAGTTAATCATAAACCTTTTCTGTCCTGTAAAATCCTGCCCCACAGCACAGAAGGCAAGGTGCTGTTCAGTTAATGTCTTAGAACATAGGAATATGTGGAATGCCACAGTGATGCAGAACAAGGATGCAGTCTACTATACAAGGCGAAGAACTGAGATCTACCAGGCCTTAGAAAATTATGGGAACAACATAGACTGAGCCATTTAACATTGATTGGACAGGACGCAGGAGCATACACAGAAGTGACCAAACATACCAACCCTACCAGCATAAAACAATCTTCAAAAGCTTGAGAGATGGGGCATTCCTGAGGGAGCTTTGGGGTTCAGCCCTGTCATAAGGTGGTGGGCTAGGGGCTTCAGCCCCACAGGGGCCATTCCTGCTGAAGCCTCGAGCCTGGGCAGGCATGCCCAATGGGGCAGAGGTCCCTAGATCCACCAGCCTGCCATAAGGCAATAAGAGTGAGCACACACACACACCCTGGGTGGCAGGGACCGGTGGACACGGAAACATGAGAGGCGCCACAAACTGCACGTTAACTGTAAAAGAGATGCATGCAGTTCAGAAGTCATGGCATAGCCATCTGTGGACTATACTGTGGGTTTTTTGGAGGTAACTGCATTGCCCTAGCGATGCACAATGTGGCCTAGTAAATCCTTTAAATTTCTAATTTCACAGATTCCAAGGCTAGGAAGGACCATTGTGATTGTCTAATATGACCTGTATTACACAGTTCATATAACATCTCCCAAAATCCTTCCTAGAGCAGAGCTTTTTAGAAAAACATTCAGCCTTGATTTTAAAATTATCAGTCATGGAGAATCCACCATGACCCATGGTAAATTTTTCCAATACTTAATTTATGCCTTATTTTCAATCTGAATTTCTCAAGCTTCAGTTTCAACCATAGGCCTTGAACTTAACTCGCCCCTGTATTAAGTTAGCCAGGACCAGCTGGGGGGGACTCAGGAATTTTGTCACTGAAATTAATAAAAAGGCTCTGCTGCTGATAAAGCACTCACACTCAGTGAATGCCTCTAACAAGAGTTATAACACCAGAGATTGTGAAGTGGAGACACCCAGCTGCTTGGAAGCTTAGGGAAGATACAGAAAGATCCACCAAACTGTAATTTAGATAAGACAAACTCTGACCAGAGAATTTATGCTGATCTTCTGCACAAACATAGATGGTCATGAGTAAGTTACAATGTGGGTATAAGAAAAATATAAAGATAAAAGGGTGGAGTTATTTAATTAACCATGTCATGTGGTGAGCCCTCTGTAAGGTATAGATGGTAATGCAACCATTGGACCGTGTTATACCTATCTTTGATAGATGAGTCTATGGCCTTTCTCCAACTCTGGCAGATGCTACACAACGCTGCAAGCCAGCAGGATGCCTCCTACTCTAATCTGAGAAGTGGGGAAGGGATAAGATTCTTCCTGTACCTGTACCTCAAAGTAGCACTCAATCCTCCCATATTCACAGTTATATGTTTTGCCCAAAATATACCTTGTAAGGTGTTATTTGAGCAACACAGAGCTGCTGAACATTAATATGCACTTGAATTGTGTGTTGCCATAGTATCTCAAATTGTGAAGTATTGCTATGTGTGTTATTGACATATGCTGTGAAGTTGGGCGTTGTCTACCTCCAGCCTTTCCGGGGCAAAAAGAAGCACCCAATGAGAGATGTATAGTTGAACCAGCCAGACGTGTTGATAGCCTATCAAGAAAAATCCATTCTTTGCAGAGACTCCTCAGAGAGGGCACATACACAATGAAGACTGTGTAACACCTATGGCATCACAACAGACTTTCTATCACCTGAAAAGAAAGTATTAGTGAGGGTTGATGATATTATCCAAAATGATAGAAGTCTAGGATAATTAGGGACCTCAGGAAATCATTTAGTTCAGGGATCTCAAACTCAAATCACCACAAGTGCTTCATGAGGACTAGTATATTGGCCTGAAGGCCACATTATCGAAACCTCTTCATACAGCAGGGTCCAGTTCATTTAATTAAAATTAAATTAAAAATTGAATTCAAAGTGATTGTAAATAGAATTAATGAATTGGGTTTAAATAACTGAATTTGTATTAATTTCTAATTGAACTAGTTAATTTTTAGAAAGCTTTTACATTAAAATAATTTTTAAAGTTTTTTTTTTTTAAATGGAGAGAAAGAAAAAGAAGGGAAGAGAGAAGAAAAAAAAAGGAAGAGAAAGAGGGAAAGAAAAGAAAGGAAGAGAAGGAGGAAAAAAAAGAAAGGAAAAAGAAGGAAAGAAGAAATGAAAGAGGGTCCATGCCACTTCTTACAAGTAGCAGGAGCAGTCCCTGACTGCCGCTTGGAGACGACTCTTGATGCTTGTGAGAAGCTGCAAAAACCCTTCTCCCTCTTCCAGCCTCTTGCAAGAGGCTCAGAGCCAGAGACAGTCCATGCCAGTGCAGCCACTCTGAGACAGCTCTTGCTGCTTGCACGGACCATCCCCAGCTCCAAGCCCCTTGCAAGAGGCTGGAAGAGGGGGATAGTTCCTGCGGCTTCTCACAGCTGCAAGAGCCCTCTTGGAGTGGTTGCTGCTCAGAACCTGCCTATGCTGCTTGTAAAAAGCTGCAGGGACCATCTTTGGCTCTGAGCCTCTAGCGAGAGGCTGGAAGAGGGAGAAGAGAGGGTTACCTGCAGCCCTGACCCCCAAGAAATGGCCCTGCATGGCTCTGCCTACCCCTCCACTCCCAGGCAGCGCCAGGCTCTAGCTCCTCCCCGGCTGTCCATGTGGGGGGGGGGGGCATGTGGCCAGAAGCACTGCAGTCTGCCCAGAAGTACTGGAGCAGGACCCAGGTGGGAGTTAGGCAGCTGTGGTTAGGCTGCTGGCTCCCAGCCAGCAGGAGAATGAAAAGCCAGTCAGGGTATGGAACCCCTGAATTCCAGCCTATGTCAGGGGCCGCCAGAGGGGATGCATCGGCCGCATGCGGCCTGTGGGCCACGTATTTGAGACCCCTGATCTAGTCCAATCCCCTGTTCAAAGCAAGACTAATGCCAATAAATCAGCCCAGCCAGGGCATTGTCATGCTGGGCCTTAAAACCTCTAAGGATGGAAATTCCTCCACCTCTTCCTAGGTAACCCCTTCCCAGTGGTTTACCACCCTCCTAGTGAAAACGTTTTCCTAATATCCAATCTAGACCTCCCCCACTGCAACTTGTGACCATTACTCCTATTTCTGTCATCTGCTACTAATAAGAATAGCCTAGCTGCATCCTCTATGGAACCCTCTTCAGGCTGCTAACAAATCCCCCCTCAGTCTTCTCGTATGAAGACCAAATAAGCCCAGTTGCCTTAGCCTCTCCAAATACGTTACGTGGCCCAGGGCTCTAATCATTTTTATTGCCCTCTCAGACAGACTCTCCAATTTGTCTACATCCTTTCTGTAGAGTGGAGCCCAAAACTGGACACAGTACTCCACTTGTGGCATCACCAAAGCCAAACAGAATAATCACTTCCCTTGATTTGCTGGCAATGGTCCTTCTAAAGCAGCCCAATATGCAGTTAGCCTTCTTGGGAATATGGGCACACTACTGACTCATAACCAGCTTCTTATCCACTGTAATCACAAGGTCCTTTTCTACAGAACTGCTACCTAGCCAGAACAGCCTAACCACAGGAGCTGGAGCATTAAGAAAGGCACCAAATATAGAAAGACTTTTAATACAGTCACTGAAATTGGCAACTTCAGATCTTTATGGCCTAGAGCAGGAGAACCCTTCAAATGTTTACACTAGGAAGAATAGCAGCCAGACACTATAATTTTTTTGCCATAAATGTTTAATCCTTTCACTGAATTAGTCTCAGCTAACAATTAACCTTGATGTTCTAGTCTGTTCTTTTCTATTTGGGTACTTATATTGAAATGACTACTCAGCTATCTGAACACACTGTAGAGTTAAAAATAATTAATTACAAGGTGACTTACATCAATAGTAAAGTAAAAAATTTTCCCCTTTTCTCTATGTGGGGCTGAATGAGGTGTTTGACAATTCAGCGTGTGTGTGTTCTAGAGTTGTTAAGATATTGACTTGCTTTGCTGGAAATCATGTTGGAAGAAATGGGATTTGCATTTGGACCTGAAGGGGGCCAGGTTAATAGGCTCCTTAGGCCCTAGCAATCATATGCACAGAGTCAGGCCTCTCCCAAGGAAGCCTTGTCAACTCTGTTTAAACTTCACCTTTGACATAGACATTTCTCAAGGCACGGAGATGTTGAGGGAAGGCAAAGATCAGGAGGTAAGGCAATACTTTAAGGATCCTGGTTCCCAACTGTTGAGGGCTGGGGGAGAAGAACACCAACGACTAGATTTACAGTGATGTTTGTGTGCTTGAAGATGAAGCTAGGTGTCTAATAAGGTTTTCAAAAGCACCTTAGCAGGGGTTATGTAAGGAGGCATTTGAAGGTCAGTGGAAGTTAGGCAGCTAAGCCACTTAGGCTATGTCTACACTTAAGAAAGCCAGTTTGAACTAAATTAGTTTGAATTAATTCATGCAAACTAATTTTGATTAATTCGAACTAACTTAGTTTGAACTAGCATGTCCACACTAGAAACTGAAATCAAACTAGCATGTCCATGAATAGGACTTGCTAGTTCAGCTTAGGAGGAGGGCACTATGGGAAATGTGGCAACACGGCTCTGGAGAAGGGCCACCCCCCCCACACACACCCAGTCCCTTAAAAAGAGGAAGGCACTTCCTGCCTGGTGCCATGCACCCTGGGAGGAAGAAGGCTGAATCATGTTTAACTCGAACTAACTGTTAGTTTAAACTAATGTGGCTCCATTGGGTTAGTTCGAAATAATAAGCTCGAACTAACCATTAGTTCAAACTAAAAGCAGGTTTTACAAGTTCAAACTAAGATTTCCTTTGTTTGAATTTAGAACTTCCTTAGTTTGAACTAATGAAAGCCAGTGTGGCCATGCACTAATTAAGTTTGAATTAAGCCTCATTAATGCAAACTAAATTGCAAGTGTAGGCATAGCCTTAGGTACTTTTGAAAATCTTATTACATGGCTAAATATCTCTAAAAAACTGTCCCCTAAGAAGAAAAAATTGACATGATCTTCAAAAAAGGGGTTGTTGTTGAAGTATGGCAACTTTCAAATCTGCTACTGAGCATTCAGGGAGGTTGAAGTGTTCTGCTGGTTTATGGATGTTGCCATTTTTTAATGTCTAATTTGTGTCCATTTATATTTTTGAGTAAGGAGAGTCTGGTTTTGCCAATGTATGTGGCAGAGGGGCATTGTTGGCACATGATAGCATATAGCACATTAGCGGATGTGCAGGTGAATGAGCTCCTGGTGGTGTGGCTGATGTAGCTGGGACTGTGATGGTATCATTGGAGTTGATGTGTGAACAGAGTTAGCAAGCTGTAGAGAGTAGAATATGGAGTTCATGTGTGGTGTCTGAGAGTTCAGGGTCAGGAGGAACCCAGGGCAGTTTGAAGACATACATCTTAAATTGGTGGACACATCAAATTCCATGATATCTTTGCATGTATGATACCTGAGTCTTTTAATACAGCTGCTTGGCACATGAGCTCTAGCACTATCATGTTATAATGCCTGTCTATGGCCTGTCCCTCAGGATAAGGTGAGATCCCCTCTCCAACTGTTTGCTCAAGCATCTCATACACTACGTCCAGCAACTGTCAAAGTGTGTCTTTTGTATCTGGTTCACCCCTTTCCTCATGTCAAGCACTTCTGCTAAACTAACCACAGTAATGCAACTCAGTATCTAAGGAGCCAAGAGGGAGAACAAATTGGAATCCCCCCAGACTAACCACATCTATATAGCTCTTGATTCAGTGCTTAAAGGAGCTAGTACAATACATTTAGTACAGAATTCCTTCCTGCCTCAGTGGCATCCTCTTGAACAACTATATCTGTGAGAGGACTAGATCAGTTTAAGAGATTAAATTTCCAAGGCAGCAGAGCAGAAGATAGTGTGAAAAGCAGGGAAGCCCATTTAAAGGGAGTAATCAGAGAGATAAATTCATCATTCAGTGATCAAATGCACCAATGTCTAAGGAGATCAGACACTCAGGTGTAATTTAATTGTTATTACTGCGTTTAATTTAGGGCCATTTTCTATCCTCCTGTGCATAGACTGAAGGAGAAAATCCAAGTAAATTTTTCCAAGAGGACTTTATAGAGGGGAAGAGGCCTACTGATTCATAATCTGCCACAACGCACAAGGTTGATCTCTGCATGGCCGTGGCAGCTTGTTTTGATGAGGAACCAGGGAGAGGTAAGAGATGAGTAGGGGGCGCTGTAGAGAACAGATGTCCTAGATGGCAAGTGCTATTCTCAGGGCTGTGGACTTATGATGGAAACTGCAAAATAAATGTCTGTATTTCTAAGTCAACAAAACTGTAGTTACTTGCTTTTGCCTCCCTGTGTGCCTTGACCCCTCTGTGAAGGAGGCTTTTTGAGGCCTAGAGCTGAAATGATGGGCACAATAGTCTAGAGGTGTACTTGTGAAAGAATGTGGATGGACTGAGATCAGTAGGAGGTGTCCATTTTACCCACAGATCTCACAATTCCCTAAGAATTGCAGCTCTGATGTCCAAGAAGTTTAGATGCCTAGCTCCCACATAAATCATTTTGGTAGGCCCGGCTTGCTCATCTGGTAGGCCTTCTCTCTTGCATTGGCCCTGCTTCTAGCAGAGGACCATGCAGTGGAGTGGAAATAACAATGCCATTTTAATGTCAGGTGTCTGCCTTCAATGGGAAGGGGTTGTTATGGGTAATGAAGATTTGGAGGTTAAAGAGACCCTTGAAAATCTGCCAGCTGTCATACAGAAAGCACATGGAAACTGTTTAACTATGCAAGAAACATTAAAAAGAAAGAAAGAGAGAGAGAGAAGGAGATGAGATCAGCATATCTGAGCCTAACAATAGTATCAAAGAACTTGCATTCTTCTACCTCTGCCACTGGCTCTCTCCATCACCTAGCTCATTTAACTGTTCTTTCCTTTTCTGCAAAAATGAGGATAATACTTATAAAACTTATGCTGTCTGATAAGGTTGCTTTGAACATAAATATTTATAATACTGAGTGTAACAGGGCTCCACCCACTGCTCTTGTTCCTCTTGCTGGTTAGTCTGTGGAACATGCAGAGTTAATTTTTATGTCCACACTTGGTCATATCTCACCTACTATTACATCTTCAGTTTAGGATCAACATCTCTCCAAATCCTGCAGCATCCACTTCATGAAAACAGCCCTCCAGCCATGCCAAAATCTTTGGTCTCCCACTTCTGAGGGAATCTGCAGTGCCAGTAGGCAGCTGCAGTCAATCACCCAGCTTTTACTTCAGGGGTCTTAGTTGCTCTGCAGGTAGTGACTCTCCTCAGTCTGCAGGAACACCAGTCTTCCTTTCTCAAATTGCTGGAAGCAACTGATCCTTCTGCTCTCTGAGGATTGCCTGTGTAGGGCCTCCTCAGTCATGACTGGCTGTTTCTTTTGCATCCTACCAAGGGCGTTATTAGTCCTTTCTAGACAAGTGAGGGATAGCTTCCATGCTGCACTGAGAAATGCTTCTTGGCTCCTCGCTCCATCCCTATATTTTTTTGGTCTTCAATATTAAAAAGACATGATTGCAAAGTCTCTAAAGGTTTGGATGTGTAACTGGCATTACATCATGATACCCCAGCAGCATTAAAAGTCAAACATTGAGGAAATCAACTTAACTTAGCTAACTAACAAAAAGCTGATGTCTACCACACTGCTCCTACACCTTTCCCCAAAATGCTAGCATATAGATGGCTTTTGCAGTACATCACCAAATTCAAGCTTTTTTGAACCAAGCACTGCAGAGGAAATGATGGGCTTCCCTAACAGACCCTACTGACTACTTCTCAATTGTTCCTTGTCCTCTGTAGTGGCGGTATTCATAGATGGGATGGATGCATAGTCAGAAGCACAAATGAGTGCTAGTGAGTGAGCCTCAGCTAGCAAAGTAGTCCCTATGGAAGTGCTGTAGACATCCTAGAGGACTGGGGTAGCTGGTTCACACTTTTGATGGTCTGAGGTTCAGGAGCAGAAAGGTAACTTGCAACCACATTTCCCCCTATATCCCCAGACCTGTGCCAAATTGCTATCCACAATCCAGCCAGTCCTGGGAATGTGGCCTTTTCTGTTATTGATGTTTTCTTATATTATTTAACATTAACATTATATATCAATTACAACACAGCCCCTATTTACTATATATGTTGTTGAATCCTATAACTGTAGGGCTAGAAGTAACCTTAAGGTGTCATCTAGTTTAGCCCCCACTCTGAAAAAGGACCAAGTAAACTTAGATGATCCTGGACAGATGTTTGTCCAAGCTGTTCTTTAAACCCCCCAAAGAAAGGGTTTCCACAACCTCCCTTGAATGCCTATTCCTGTTCTTAGCTATCCTTGTAGTTAAAATGTTTTTTTTTTCCTAATAGGTAATCTAAGTCTTCCCTGTTCATGATTGATCCCATTACCTCTTGTCCTTCTTTCAGTGGACACTGAGAACAATTGATCACTGTCCTCTCATAAACAGCTTTTAACCTATTTGAAGATGCTTAACAGGTTCCCTCTCTGTCATTGCAGCAGAATAGTTCTTTTGGAATATCAAATATTAGCCCCTCTCTATCTTGCTTTTTCATATATTTTTGAGGTGGTTTCTGTTTTGGGAAATATATGCATGAATTTGGAAATGACTGAAATAAATCAAAGATTGCTTCATGAGAAGAATGGATCAGGAAAGATATATATATTTTTGTAACAGATGTCCCCACCCCACCTCAAGCTTCTCCTGAAAGAAAAAGAGCCCCCTGAAACCTGTTCTTTGGCATTAAAATCCAGTGACCATATGTTAAGGAAGTCAATGGCAAGACTATAATATCTTTGATTTTCCAAGATCCGTTCCTTTTCCCAGTGGAGTCAATAGGATTTTGGTAATAAACCTGAATAGGAATAACCTCAGGTCTGTAGTACCTAAGCTGTGTCACAGCATAGCTCTGCTGAGTAAAATTCAGTATCACCTCAAATGCCTTGATGTCATAGCATGTTTTAAAACAAAAATTCTTTCATAAGCATTATGTTAGAACACTTATATTGAACAAATACTAAGTGAATCTCATTAGGGTCATTTGTTTGGTTTGGCCAACAATTAACAACTTGTGCTAATGTGTGAGCAGATGTTTTCACCCATTAAATACAAACTGTACTGTGCAAAAAAATCTTTGAGAGAACCCTAGCATTCTCTCCCCCCACTTGGTCTGGAAATATAGCCACTCTCTCCATATCTCAGATGTGCTAGGCAACCAAAAATGACATAGGAATTATTGCAATGTTTTCATGTCCATTTGGGGCAGTGTTTTAAGAGACATCTCATTTTATCCAAGCCTAACCATATCGACCGGCTACTCACAAACAGGGAAGAATTGATCAGGGACATAGAGGTAAATGGCAAGCTAGGCAGTAGTGACCAAGACATGGTTGAGTTCAGGATCTTGATTAAAGGAAGGAAGCAAAACAAAAATCCTGGACTTCAAAACAGCAGATTTTGGCTCACTCAGGGAACTGATGGGCAGGATCCCTTGGGAAGCTAATCTGAAGGGGAAAGGAGTCCAAGAGAGTTGGTTATATTTTAAAGAAACCCTGCTAAGGGCACAGGAAGTTGCCATTCCAATTAGGAGAAAGAACAAACATGTGAGGCAGCCAGAATGGCTTAGCCGAGAACTCTGCTCTGAGCTTAAACATAAAAAGGAAGCTTACAGGAAGTGGAAGCTTGGTCAGATGACTAAGGAGGCATATAAAGATATTGCTAGGGGCTGCAGGGATAAAATCAGAAAGGCCAAAGGACAAATGGAGTTGCGGCTAGCGAGGGATGTAAAGGATAACAAGAAGGGGTTCTACAAGTATGTTAATAACAAGAAGAGGATCAGAGATGGTGTAGGTCCCTTGCTGAATAGGGCAGGCATCCTTGTGACAAAGGATGAGGAAAAAGCTGAAGTGCTCAATGCATTTTTTGCTTCAGTTTTCACAGGCAGGGTCAGCTCCCAGCCCACTACCATGGGTGTGGCAGATGGGAGAGAAGAAGACAGGCCCTTGGTGATGGAAAGTCAGGTTAGGGACTGCTTAAAGAAGCTGGATGTGCACAAGTCCATGGGGCCGGACGAACTGCATCCAAGAGTGCTAAGGGAATTGGACGATGAGCTAGCAGCACCGCTGGACGTTATCTTTCAAAACTCATGGAGAATGGGGGAGGTGCCAGAGGATTGGAAAAAAGCAAATGTAGTGCCTATTTTCAAGAAAGGGAAAAAGGAGGATCCGGGGAATTACAGACCAGTCAGCCTCACCTCAATCCCTGGAAAAATTATGGAGCAGATTCTCAAAGAATCCATCCTGAAACACTTAGAGGAAAATAAAGTGATCAGGAACAGTCAGCATGGATTTACCAAGGGTAAATCATGCCTGACCAATCTCATCTCCTTCTATGATCAGATGACTGGTTTTCTGGATGCAGGAAGAACCGTTGATGTCATATACCTTGATTTTAGCAAGGCTTTTGATACAGTTTCCCACAGCATTCTCACTGGCAAATTAAGGAAGTATGGGTTGGATAGGTGGACTATAAGGTGGATAGAAAACTGGCTAGATCAACGGCTTCAGCATGTAGGAATCAATGGATCCATGTCTAGCTGGCAACCAGTCATGAGTGGTGTGCCCCAGGGGTCGGTCCTGGGGCCAGTTCTATTCAACATTTTCATCAATGATCTGGATGATAGAATAGACTGCATTCTCAGTAAGTTTGTGGATGACACGAAGCTGGGGGGACCAGTAGACACGCTGGAGGGCAAGGACAGGATTCAGGGAGACCTAGATAAATTGGAACAGTGGGCCAATAGAAATCTTATGAGCTTCAATAAGGACAAGTGTAACATCCTGCATGTGGGACGAAAAAACCCCATGCACCGCTACAGGCTGGGAAACATTCAGCTAAGTAACAGCAGTGTAGAAAAGGACCTGGGGGTCCTGGTGGATGGAAAGCTAGATATGAGTCAGCAGTGTGCTCTTGCTGCCAAAAAGGCCAATGGCATACTGGGCTGCATCAAAAGAAGTGTTACCAGCAGATCAAGGGATGTGATCCTTCCCCTCTATTCTGCACTGGTGAGGCCACATCTAGAATACTGTGTTCCGTTTTGGGCTCCCCACTACAAAAAGGACAGGGACATGCTAGAGAGAGTTCAGAGGAGGGCAACCAAAATGATTAAAGGGCTGGAGCACAAGCCCTATGAGGAAAGACTGAAAACATTAGGCTTATTTAACCTGCAGAAGAGAAGATTGAGGGGGGATTTGATAGCAACCTTCAACTACTTGAAGGATGCTCTAAGGAAGATGGAGCTCGACTGTTCTCAGTAATAACAGATGACAGAACGAGGACCAGTGGTCTCAAGTTGCGGTTAGGGAGGCCGAGGCTGGATATTAGAAAAAAACTTTTTTACTAGGAGAGTGGTGAAGCCTTGGAATGAGCTGCCAAGGGAGGTGGTGGAGTCTCCATCTTTGGAGGTGTTTAAGGCCCGGCTGGACAAAACCATGAATGGGATGGTTTAGTGGGAGTGGTACCCATCTGCCAGGGGGTTGGACTAAATGACCTATGAGGTCCCTTCCAACCCTATGATTCTATATGCATTAACTCATCCCATACATACTAGGGCTATAAAAATTAATGGTTTAAATAGTAATCAACTGTTTAAACATTCTAAAATGTTTAAACAGCTGATTACCATTTAAACTGGGTGAAGGAAGTGTTACAGTAATAGGCTGACCTGATCCTATGACTTACACTTCTCTGCATTTATTTTTCTCCCATTCTGTAAGGTTCCTTTCTTCAAGTGGCTGACAAAATGGGATTTTCTCCCATAAAAGCTCATGTGATATATAAATTTGTTAGTCTTTTAAAGTGCCACAGGATTCCTTAAGTTTCCTTTTTGACTTGTTTTCTTCTGCTTTCAAGTACAAGTGGAGTATTTCCAGGGTCAGCATTTTGCTCCCTAGGCATGATGAGACAGAGGCTGCAAATGAGGTAAACTAGCCTAACTCAGCTAAGGTTATAACAATCGACAGCAGCTGAAAAATCTGGCCAGATGTCTTTGGTATCTTAAGAGAGGCCTGTCTTTGAAGATGATGATGATGATTCAGCCAGAAAAACAAAGTGTGCAGCTAAGTCAAATACAGTCTGGTAAGTGTTGCAGTTTCCTCCACAAACCATTAAGTCCTAATTGCCAGGCTAATGTTATTTTATATTGTAAGTGCAGCTCCAGACTCCTGCTATTAGAGCACCCAGTGGAGTTAGAGCAGGCACTTAAATTCACCACATTCCTTGCTGTAACCTTTTTGTTCCATGCTTATTATTCTGCTACTGCATGCTTGTTCATTGTTACTTAACGGTATCATCCCTTTCACCAAGATGAGTTGCAGTTGTGTAAATTAGAGCCATAACTAACCAGGTTCAGTGCTGAAGCAAGCACCTTTCTTCTGACAAATTATGAATTAAAGGCTTCTTTTTATTCCCAGTGGAAGGAGCCTTTCTCCTTCATTTCTAATAAGGGCAATGCTGAGGTGGATTTAAAAAAATTCTTTTCCATGAAAGGGGTTTGATCTGTGATAATCTCCTCTAATCTGAGAATAGCAACAAATTGAGCCTGTATTACAGATGCATGCTTGATGTTTTTTCCCACTGGTTTAGAAATTCATTTAAGATATACACCCCTCCTGGGATGAGAGCTAGGAAATGCCTTTCCAATTAGAATTGCAATTTGATTAATTATTAGGTAATCCTAGCTCAGGTAATTACATTCCCACTGCAGAACTTTCCTCTGCTCTTTAGAAATGAGTATACGGTACTATTGAGTAGTCATGCCGTAGCTGCATTTTAGCAGCAGAGATGATGGTAATGACCGCTACCACTAAGCAGTTCTAACAACTTCACTTCTAACTCTCCTTCAAAACTGGAAAAATTCCATGTTGCAAATAAATTATCCAACACATGTAGTCCTTTTTTTATTTTAAATTGAGGAATCAGTCACTAACTAATCCCAGTGTTAGCAAATATTTTTCATTATTTGTACATAATCCCCTGGTTTGCTTAAATGGATCACTTCAACTGTTGCTCTTTGTTATTGGTGTGTTGTAATTGATCATTTTATTGTTTCTGCACATTTACTTGATGATAAATACATTTTAACTTAGTGTACAAAAAATGGTGACTAATGAATAGTGAATATTCTGGCTCATACAGGAGTTCCATGTTTTGTGTGGAAGAATACCTAGTGGTGGGGGGGAAAAATCCCTTGACACTCCTATCAACAAAAAAGAGTTCACATGAATGTTTGTGAATAGAGAATAACAAGTACTACATGAACTTCACTAGCAACAAGTGGATGTTAAGAATCTGAGTGATTTTCCACAAACACTGGTGGCCAGATCCTCCACCTGCTTGAGCTCCTTTCTCACCAGGTAAAAGAGGTGGCAGAGAGATTTGATCTGGAGCTGTGGAAATTAGCAATCAGGTTGCTTTCTATAAGGACTCCTCATAAATGCTAGCATAGGGTGTGTTTCAGAGTAGAGATTCCAGGCAGTTCTGTGGCCCATAGGACTGCCAGACAAGGGTATAATAATTTAGATAGCCTCCACAGCAGCCTGTTACACCATGAACTACTGGGGAGCCAGGCTCAGGACAGTGCAAACTTGGCTTAGAGCCCGCACGTTCCACCTTCCTCCTCTGTGCTGTTGCTGCACCTCTTAGAGACTCAGCAAAGAATCTTGCCCTGCATTGACAAGATTCTTGTCTGCATTGCTCCCTGTCTGGTCTCTTACTTCTCCAGAAAGCAAGTGGAAAGTGCTATTATCAGCAGGGAATTTTGTTCTGGAAGAGTTTGCATCCATCCACTCATTTGGCTCACCTGATTGTGAGGTGCTAAGCAGCGGAGAATTGAGTCCATGCTTTTGCAGTGTTTGACCCCTTATGTTGCAAGGGAAAGACCTTTTGCTGTAGGCCATCCTCTTTACAAAAGAGTGGCAGGTGAGGATTCCTTATGTGTAAGCCAATCCCTGGGTGGCATGAAGCTGACAGAACAACTCTGTTACCTGCTTTTGGCATCTCTGGAATATTCCACTGGACAACAAATTTTTTCAAAAGTGTTGCTTCCTCAGAAATTTTTGGTGATTATGCTAGACTACTTGAAGCTGAACACAAATATAGTTTCAGACTACTTGTATTATTTAGGAATTTGGAGAAACAAGAAATTGACTTTCATTAAATGTAATGCGTTTCATCGTGTAACGGTGCTGACTCTTTGCAATAGTTCAACTGAGCTAAAAATGTTTTATTGATGATTTTCATTTGTACTCAGTCTCTGGGGCTTCTCGTTTAAGTGTCCAACAATAATTGTCCAGCATTGATGGATTCCAGGTGCCCTGATACCATTTTTCCATGATCGCAATGTCCTGGTGAAAACTTTCACCATGTTTGTCACTGACTGCACCAAAATTTGCAGGGAAGAAGTCTAAATGCAAATGCAGAAAATGAATCTTTAGTGACATGTTTCACTTCATGGTTTTGTATGCTTGAAGCACGTTGTCAACCAGCTGCATGTAGTTTGGTGCTCTGTAGTTGCCAAGAAAATTTTCAACAACATCCTTGAATGCTTTCCATGTGATTTTCTCCGGCCCTACTAGAAGTTCTTCGAACTGCCTATCATTGATGACCTGCTTGATTTGTGGACCAACAAAAATGCCTTCCTTAATCTTGGCATCAGTTATTCTGGGAAACATCTGTCTCAAATATCAAAATCCTTCACCTTCCTTGTTCATTGCTTTCACAGAATTTTTCATCAGTCCGAGTTTTATGTGAAGAGGCAAAAATATCTTTGTTGGGTCTTCAAGTGGTTTATGTGCCGTACTTTTCTGCCCTGGAACCAGCTGCTTACGGAGTGGCCAGTCCTTTTTAATGTAATGAGACTCTTTAGCATGGCTGTCCCATTCGCAAATGAAACAAAAGTACTTGGGGTATCCAAGCTGCATTCCTAGTAGCAGTGTGACTACTTTCAGCTCATCACAGATGTTCCAGTTGTAATTGCTGTATGGTATGTGTTTCAACAAAGCTTCCATATATCCGTAGGTTTCTTTCGTGTATACTGCACAGCCGATTGGTATTGAAGGGTAGACATTGCCGTTGTGTAACAACACAGCTTTCAGGCTTAATGCTGATGAATCAGTAAAAAGACGCCATTGTTGTGGGTCTTGTTGGCAACCCAAAGCAGTGAACAGCCCATCAGTGTCAGTGCAGAAACAGATTATCAACCTGACCAAAGAATTGTGTCAAATCTTCTTGGCACTTGTGAAAGATAGAAATTTTCATGCCTGGTGACAGCAGACCCCATCCTTGCAGTCTTGAACCCAGTAATTCTGCTTTTACCTTTGACAAACCCATGTCCCTGACCAGGTCATTTACCTCAGATTGAGTTATCAGATGAGGCTCACTTGATGTAAATGGTTCAAAATCTGGATCAGTGTCATTTTCCATTCCTGGCTCGTGCATCATGGCATCTTTGTTTGCCTCCTCTAGGCTCCATGTCTATGGCAGCTTTGGTACTGGAAGACTGTCGTCATGCAGCACAGGTCTCATGGCTGAAGGGAGATTGGGGTATTCAATGGATTTTTTTGTTTTTAGCAGAGAACCCAGACACATTGGTCAGACAGAAGTAACAGTCTGTCACATGATCCTTCTGCTATCACCATATCATCGGGACAGCGAACGGCATTGACTTCCGAGTACCTTTGAGCCAAGCTCTAAGATTGACAGCACATGTTGAGCAACAAATGTGAGAAGCTAAGGCTTTGTCCTGATCACCAATTTTGCAGCCAAAGTAGAGCTCATGCACTTTCTTAATACGTGCAGTCATGCTTCATCTTTGAGGTTTAAGTGTATATTCACCACAAATGTAACAGAACATATCACGCCTGTTGCAACATTGGCGAGACATTTTGGTATCACGAATCCTCCTGAAAATACAATTGCTTTATTATTGTGAGTACACACAATATGCTATGCGCATAGAGCATGTGCATCAACATGAATGCAAACTGATATAAATGCAATGCATAGAAAGGTGTGTGCAAAATGCTTTTATAGCTTTTCTAAAACCTGTCCTGCCCTCATCCGCCCTGCCTAAGCCTTAGCATTCCCACTGCATGTTGTGTGGCCTGCACTTTGTGCAGTGTCACTGCATGCCCATGCATGCTTGGACACAAGACAGAAAATTTTCAGCTTACATTATGAGCAACATTTTAATAGACTTATTATAAATTGAAATAACAAATATAGGTGATTTAAAAAAAATGGTACATGATAGGGAAATTTCATGGTGATTTTCATAATCAGCAGCCCAAAATCCATAAGATACAACCAAAAGTATTCAGGAAGCAAAATCTTTGTTGTGCAGTGTTCCAGGTGTGGAAAGATATGGCTAGACATGTGATATTTTGACAGTCCTGGCCCAGCCGAATGGTTCTTATGTGGCTGCTGCAGTGAGTATAAATTAAAGCGGTCATGAATCTATCCCAATTTACATGAGGGACAGTTATGTTGATATAAATCCAAACTAACTCCAAGGGTCCTAACACATTTGTTTCAATTACAAATTGTAGCATGGCTCATTTACACTATTCTGCAGTAGGGGTGTGGCAGGACACTGAGTCTAATGTAGACAACTCATTTAATTGTAGCTCACATTCTAGATCTGGAATAATTTGGATTTAGGCCAGGGCACAGAACTGAAACTGCTTTAGCAGCATTGATGGATTATCTCCTCTTGTCAATAGACGGAGGACAGACTTATTTTCCTGGAGCTGCTCTTTGCAGAGTTCAGTGATGTTGACCATGAGATACTGCTGTCTTGGCTCAGAGAGATGGCAGGAGTCCAAAATAATGCTTTACAAGACTTAGAGATGTTCCTAGAGGATATAACCAAAGAAAATTGATGTGAACTTCCACTTCCACCACTGGGCCCCTCATGTGTAGGTTTCACATGGATCAATTCTCTCTGGTCCTCTTCAATATCTACATGCAACCATTAGGTGAACTGGTCAGAGGACACTATCTCAAAGGCCAGCAGTATGCAGATGACACACAGGGTATGTCCACACATCTTTTTTATTTCGAAATAACACTGGTTATTTCAAAATAAAAAAGATTAGGTCCAGACGACGTTTTCTTATTTCGGAACGATGGGCTCCACTCTGAAACTGACCACACGCTGCAGAGCCTTAGAGGGGCTGGGGAACTGGCATGCCTCCCCCCCACCGCTTGCACCCCAGCACCAGCGGCCCCACCGGAGCAGCATGCCCCGAGCCCGGGCGGCAGGCAGAGCGGGCACCTGTACCCACTGCCCCTCCAGCAGCCGCTGGAGACTAGGCAGCGGGGCAAAGCTGGGGTCCACTGCTCCCACATGCCCGGCAGCTGCCTCTCAGCCACCCTGAGCTGGGGCAGCAGGGAGAGTCAGGCACTGCGTCTCCCCCCAACCCCTGCTTCAGGGCAGCCCTGGCAGCAGGAAGAGCTGGGTGCTAGGCACTCCCATGCCCCAGAACAGCCCGGGTGGTGGGGGGAGGAGGGCACAGCTGCAGCTCCCCCCTGCCTGGTTTCAGGGCAGCCCTGGCGGTGGGCATAGCCTGCCAAACCCAGAGTGCCCCACACTGCCTCCCCCCCGTCAGTGCCTCCACCACTGCCCCAATAGCAGCAGAGGAAGCAGTGCAGGGGGATCCCTGCCCTGGGGGCAGCTTTCCCCTGCCTGGCTCTCCAGGTGAGAGCCAGGCAGGGGATAGGTTGGCAACATGGCGCTGCCAGGGGGCCATGTTGCCATACCTCCCATGCTGCCCTTCTCCTGAATCGAAATAGCATGTCCGTACACAGGACATGCTATTTCGATTTGAGGGTGTCCCTTACTTCAAAATAAAAAAAATTATTTCAAAATAAGTCATTTCAAAATAAGGCTTTTATTTTGAAATGGCTTATTTTGAAATGACTCTTCGCATGTGGACATAGCCACTGTTCTACCTAGTCTTCATCCTCAATGACCACAGTATGACCACTGAGAGGGCCCACTGCTTGGATGTCAACTCATGGTTGAAGAACAGCTGGTAGAAGCTGAATCCTAGAAAAACAGAAGTGATCATGGATGATCATAGGAACGTATCTGGAGGAATTTGCATCCATGGTGCAGTTTTCTTCAACTGAAGTTTGACATCCACAATTGATCAATTCAATCTGTAACCTAGGAGTGCTCTCAAGTTTCTCACTAACCTGTAGCTCCTACATCACAATGTCCATAACTGACTCCTCCTACAGTATCCAGGTGGCAAGAAGACATTATCCCATCTGATGCAGCCTTAGTTATTCATGATGATATTGCCTCTGAGCTGGAGTACAGCAGTGTGATACGTAGCTGGTCATGAAATCATCAGTACTTAGGAAATGCTGTTTAATACAAAAACACTGTGGAATATCTTCTCAGAAACACAGGCTACTGTGAGCATATTATACATGTCCTCTGCTCTCTACACTGACTTCTTGTAGAATTTTGACTAAAGTTCAAGGTCTTGGGCCTCATCTTCAAAGCTCTCCATGGTCTGGGCCCAGGATAACTAATATCATGCTTAAAACTGAAGGATGAAGACCATGGGCAACAAATGCACTCCTCTGGTGCAATGGAACACTCAATAATAGGAGTAAAGCTTGCCTGTGGGAGGCACTCAGATGCTGTGGTGACAAGTGAGGTGAGTAGCAAAGAACAGAAGAAGATTATAGAAGCGGAGTTTGAAAACTGGCTGTGAGAAGATGAGGCCACAGAAATATATAAACAGCTCACCTTTCTGAAATGAGATCCAGGTCATCTACTCAGGAGACTAACCTGGAAGCTCCACATTAGATGTAATCCATATTAATGCCAAATGCAATTTACATGCAATTGTCTTAGCTGTAAATCTAACCTGCCTGACATTGCTGATGTATTTGTGGCAATGTGAAAACTAGGGCATGAGGCATCTGAGTCTTCAGTAATGAGAAAGTGTGCTCTTTGTTCCTCGAACTTTGTACAGTTCCCCTGAAAGGCTGTGGGTAAATACAAAACCAGCTAGGCTTTTTAGTTCACCAATTTGGAAAGCTGTAAAACTGTCCACAGGCGGACCTTTCTGTGTTACAAACCAGGAGGAAATGGCTTGCAACCATCCCATTAAGGCTGAAATTTATTCACCTCAGGTCTTTGGGGAATAATTTTGGATACCAAATACATTTCCATAAATTGGGATTGGTTTGTAAATGATAAAAAGGCTCAATTGATCTGATCATTTACTTGCCGTGAATAATTCAAAGAGCTTTAATTGAAACCATCAGTCACTGAAGTCAACAACAGAATTGCACGAGGGTAACCACGATAGCCGAGTGGTCCACAGTGAGATAATTAGTCAACTTCAACTCAGCTGGATTCTTATTCTCCATTATTGATTGTATAGTGCCAGCATTGTGCTAGACCCATTGAAGTCATACCCATTTGCACCAGAGTTGAAAAGGACACTTTTGCTTAAATTCAGACAGTGATAGAGCTACAAGGGCTCAAACCCAGGAGCTTTGATTAGATTTGTACAGACTGGTACTAACCCAAAAGAATGCACTGCTTCAGCATGAGCTAAAGCTCTCTACCTAGGGAAGTGACAGGCTCATATCCTTGGTGAGCAGCATCAAGGGGGACCTGGAGCACAAACTCACCAATGGATTGCAAAAGTCTTGCCTGAATTTCAGGCAAATTTGAGCTTCAAATTGTTTCTGGTCAAAGTGAAAATCAGATGAGTCAGGCCATCAAAATTCTTCAAGATCAGTCAAAAATGGCGTACGTTAAGCTTAAAGCTAAAAATGGATGGTAGCAGACAGAAGCAGCCAATATTTTGTTCACCTGTATTGTGACTGCTACCCTACTCTAACTGCGAGACAACACTCTGGTGCATGTGGACAATTACATTTTGTTCACTGGCATCTGGTTCTTGTTTAGTTATATGGCAATACAACAATGCAGAAGCAAAAGGTGAATGTCTATAGGTTGTGTTAAACAGGAGGCCACCCTAGGTAATGTCATCTTGGTCTTAAAAATTGAAAAATAGTAACTACACAATAACCTGCTCACATTGTGCTTACCCTTTATTCTTCCAAATATGAACATCTATACCTTGTATTTCTATCATGCACTGAAATCTCCCTGTTAAGCAGAATCATTCTTATTCACTCCTCTTGGAGGTCTTCAGCAGCACACAACCTACCTGCCAGGCACCTCCTGGTGCTGGAACAGGGAAATACTGAAGTGGCCCGTCATTTGGTGGTTTTTGCTCAGTCTCCTTCATGACTTTTGCTGTTCTTTGCCAGACCTCAACCCTCCACCTGAGCCCCTTCAGTCTCCCCCCTTCTCCAGGATACAGGCCAGTCCCAGGCAGACTGCTTGTATCAGTGGCCAACACTGTCCATCCACTACTCACTTGCAGTGTCACCACCCACTGGCAGCCGAGAGGAAGCAGATGGGACCTAGGCCTGCCCACTTCTCCACATCCAAGCTCAGAGAATCTATGTCTTCCATGGTGCACCACATCAAAACCCCAACTTGTGTCCATCCTGCAGTTCAGGTCCCCTGAGCCATATCTTGACCTCCACAGGTACATGTTCCCTTGTAGCAGGGCTGCATTCTCACCAAACGCTGGCAGAGTGCAGTGCACTGTCCCTGAACCTGGCTCCCACAAACAGGGCCCCATCACAGCCTTCCCCCCACCAAGGCTAGAGGTTGATTTCTTCAACTTGTGGCTGCAGCCTCTGTATATACAGGTTCCTCAGCCCTGATTGGTTCTCCCAGCCACCTGCTTCTAGTTGCCAAACCCTTCTCCTTGGGTTTTTAACTCCTTCCATTCCAAAGCAGGAAGACTACCCTGCTACACTTGTTCTATATGCTCATCAGAAGGGGCCTAGTTTCTTATACACTACAAAGCCTTATTTAAAAAGGCACTCTCTGAGGATTTTTTAACAGTCCAAATCTTCAAATTTGATAGCATCTTTATTTTTTTCTTACCTGTATGTTTAACTTTTGGTGTCATGTGACTCCATGAGAAACATAGAGGGCACGGCATAGATTTAAATCAGAAGTGTTCTAAGGCATGTTTCTTAACCTTTGGTGGGCTGGGGGACATCTAAAACTATTAGTTTATGCAGAACACCTGATGAAAACATTCTTGAAAAAGCCTGTAACAGGCAGGAGACTAAAATGCCCCAGTTGCAGCAAATCTTCCAGGTGTGCATCAGTGTCTGCCGTTATGTTCCTGGAAACTTTATTGCAGCTGGGGCAGTAAATTGCTCCTTCCCTCTCCACAGTCAGTACTCCTAATGGGAAGGGGTCAGGATGGGTCAAAGAACAGCTGCACATTGTCTGAGGAGCACCAGCGGTCCACGGACCACTGGTTGAGAAACACTTCTGCACACACAGACTACCATGTGCTATACTTTTTCATTGCTCAGGCACTGTACTCCCAATAGACAAAAAAACCTGTTTGTTTGTTTTTCCAAAGGAAGACTTGGCAAATTCTGAGGCAGAAAACAGAGCACAAGATGAGTCACTTAGTGCTCTTTTTAGCTTCACATTCACTGCTACATTTTTTGTTTGAGTGCAGATTTTTGAAGGAATGTTCTGCTTTTCCATGGCTTTGACATACCAAGAGTACAGAATCAGGAGAACTCACTTTGTGGTAACACTTTGGAATTGCATGCTTTGGCAATATGCTATAATAGTCCACTCTAGAGTCTCTTGCACCTTCATTTGAAGCATCTGGTGCTGCTTACTGTTGGAGACAGGATATTGGGCTAGATGGCTATAGGGTATGAGCCAGAGTGGTAGTTCTTATGCTTCTGTAATGCCAAATCACGTCTCCATGAATATAACCCATTGAGAGCTTGGGGAAAGGGGTTGGTAAGAGGTACTGGTAGGTAAGGGTTCCAGGCATCCCTTTGGCATGTGAACAAAGTTGTGTGCAGGGTGCCAATGTCTGGTGCAGTGACACATTGGATATAATAGTGAGGGTCTACTTCCTATAGCATGACCTATTGGGTTACCTGTTTAAGAATTCCCACTTCCCTGTGTCTGTGACCTATTCCCTGTACAGACTTGACAGAAAGAAGAATTAATTTGCTACCTCATAAACGTGTATGGACTGCCGTTTTAATCCATAAATTAGACTCTCATTCTGATGCCAACTGGAAATGGGACAGTGTATGCATTACACAACGTTAACAAGCAACTAGAGCCGAGCCTGCCTCTCCGTCCCTGCCTTCTCAGCATCTTAATTTTATGTCAGGCAAGTGACAGTGTAAACATAGCCAATGTTCCTCTAAAAATGTAGTCTATTCTTCCCTCTCAGACACCTGTCTTGTGACTTGACTCATAAAAATGTTACAACTGATAATTAACTGTATAGTATGAAAATATTCCAGTGCTGCTCATGCCAAGGAAGAGAGCTGGGCCTATTAATAAATTATACAGTGATGACTTCTAAAATGCGCTAACCTCAATGAAAGAGAAGCATTTATTTCTGTGAACAGAATTGTTAAGGGGCTCTAGTCCATGAGTAGCCGTGCGGAAAATATCATAAGTGGGGCTGTAGCACTGCCTGTTGTTATACTTGCTCAATACTTCCTATTATACTTCTCATTATCATGTTTTCAGTAGCTTGTAACTTTGCCAAACAGTAGCCATTTGCACTGAAATTTCACATGTTGGCCTCCAGCTGAATGACATAGAAAAAAAGAAATCTTTCAAAATCATTCAGTCATTTCCAGAGAATGTGGCATGGGAAAATACAGTATTCTAGCAAAGTCAAAAAATAATTAAGACCTCCTTTCTGCTTTGGAGCAGATGCTTGAAGTTTGGCAGGGTATACGTTTTGTGTCACAGATAAGTCTTTGGCCATCCCTGTGAAAAATACAACCAAATTTGTCCAAGTTATAAACCTTTGAAAAAAACAGGGATTATGCATACTCATTAGAGGCTTTTTCAGTTTTAGCAGCTAAAATCTGAGAAACATCTGTCCTCGCTGAACATGTCCAGGTCTCTCACAGCTCCTAGCTATGGGCAGACTGAGCCTGAGCCATCCCGGAGTGACTGACCAAGCAACAAAAGCTCAGAAGATCTTTTCCTGCAATGACTGCATCCAGCTGTTGGCATCCAGGGACATGGAGGAGAAAGCTGATTCAAAATCAGAAGGGAAAAAAAGCCAGACATGGGGGATGGAAAACAGTAGGCTAGATCAGAGTCTGAGAAGGAAAGTGAAGTTGGGGACCCAGAGAAATGGTAAAAGGTGGTTGGAAGGGGGAGACTAGTGCTGGCGGGTCAAAGAGAGAGCTGGAGTTGTGAAGAGAGGTCAGGCTGGAACTGGGATCTAGCTGAGGAGAATGAATTAGGTGCTGGTGAGGCAACCAGAGCCAGTTTTCTGGAGTTGGGGAAACACTGAGACTGGATAAGGAGATGGGGGGAGCAGGAAGACAGAGATTGTCTTGAGAAGGAAACTGGAAGTAGGAACATATGGGGGTGGGAAAGAGAGACAGCTCTCACAAGAAGCTGGGCTGCAGGGAACAACTGGGACTGGCTTTGCAAACAGACATGGGCAGGGAGCTGGGAATAAGTTAGGGGAAGCCTGGAAGTGGATGAGGAGACCAGGAAGAAAGCCTGGGACTGAAAGCCCGTGGATGGGGAGGAGAGAGAGAGATTGAGCCGAGAGCTGAAAGAGTGGGAAACTGAACTGCTTGGGCAAGGAGACAGGGGACAAGGAGTTAGGGTGGGAGGAGTGGAACTGGCATTGACTGGACAAGGACACTGGCTTTCAGTGAAGGGAGGGTCAGAGACTGGAGATTGGTACTTGGACAGTGAGCCTGAAGGAGGAGACCAGGACTGGCTGGTCAAAGAGACTAAGACTGGCATGAGAATCCTGAAGAGAGGGGACAGGGACTAGATGGGCAATGAGAATGGGACTGAGGCAAGGAATTATAGCACAGGAGAAACTGAATAGGGACAGAGAGAGGTTGGAGAGGATGGGGCAGAAGACATCAAACTTGAGGCAGACAGGGAGAAGAGTTGGTGTCCCCCACTGGACTCACCTCCTTTCCAAAACCTGGAGTGGAATGCAATATTCCACTACAGTCAGTAAATAGCTTTGAAACCCACGGGCAGACTGTATTGCATCCTCCATTGGTGCTTAGTTCCCATGTAGGATGACAATTGCTATTATTTCAGTTACTCTGTTAGTTTGAATGGCAGGAATATTGGATATAAAGGTTCCCCCACTCCTGCTGACCCATGTGAGGGTCAATTTGATGCCACATGATTGAATTTCTGGGTTTTTTCAGTATAAAAATATCTAGGAAATTATACACACAAACTGTGTTAAAGGAACACTGTTAAGATTGCAAAGTCAAGAACTCAACAGTCAGGAAACGTCAGTATTAAAATTACTTATGGAACTTTAATTCACTGCCACACACATACCTTGCATGCAGTGGTCCCTCTAAGCTGCACGTGTGCGCGCACACACAGCAACCCTGACTCCCCTGCGCACTCCTCGCTGCCTGTGGCACAGGGCTTCAGCTGCGGCTCCTTCTGGCCGGAGCACACATTCTTCCGGCTGGCAGGGAGCTGTTCCATGGCGTTTAAAATCTCCCCTGAAATGCTCAGGGCGGGAGATTTTAAACTTCCCGGCACACCTTCCTGCCACCCCAAAGAATGGCAGCAGTGAGGGGCAGGCTCCATGTGGAAGTGGCTCTGGCAGTGCCGGCAGTGACCTGAGGGAGTCAGGGACCTGGGGAAAGGGATGCCTGGGTGACTTTGAGAAGTTTGCTGGAGGGCGCACGGAGGAGGTGCCCAGCTGTGGGACTTGGGGAATCTCCCCTCTCCTCCCCCCTGTGACCTGTGTGGGAAAGTGCTTCAGGGGAGTAAGCAGCTTCCTCAGAACTAGGGTTGCCAGACATCTGGCAAAAGGAGGACATGTTCTCTTTTTACCTTCATGTCCTGACTGTCCTCCATCCTCCAGGCATTCTAAAAATAGGTGACCCCCCCATGTTAGTTTTTATGAGTAGAATGTTAAAAAGAAAGAAATGCCTAACACAGGACTCAAACCCATGAACCTGAGGCTAAGTCTTCTGTACGCAAGAAACAAAGGGGAGCAGAACATACAGTCTCCCTGAGTCTCAGAGGCTCTTGCAACACCAGCTTCTGTGCTACAGTTGATAAAGCAACAGACTTTGACTCTGAGGGTCAGGGATTTGAGGCCTGTCTTGGATATTCTAATTTTTTTTGGACTGTTACTCCCTACAGAAGGGCTACACTGGGGGTGGGGGTGAAGGAAACCCTAATAAAATGTAAGAAAATAAAGTATACTGTGAATAAAATACTAACAGGGACCAATTAAGTAAAACAAATAAAGGGACACATTTGAATTAGTTAGAAACAATATAGGACTTTTTTTAAATTGTAAAATGGGCTGCTGTGGAAAATGAAAAAAACAGCAAGTCAACCTTTTTAGGTGTTTTTCAAGTTTATATTTGCAAATTCCGGGGGTGTGTTGTCTCATGAACACTAATGAAAGGGTCATGAAAAATTTTCATTTACTGAAAAAAATCAGTTTGCAGTAAAATACGACATTTTGGTAATTTTTTTATTTTAAAATAATTTGAAAAACACATGACTTTGTGATGTTTTAATGTTGCATTCATTATTATTACCATTTTCCATGACACACTATGGTAATGACAGAAGTGGTCCCTCTAAACTGATGTTGCACCTGAGCAAGTTATGGATATGCTTTAGGGGCCAGCAGGCAGTGGGGAAGGGCCTGATATAGGTTGGGGAACTTGCGCAGCTGCATCCAGAACTTGCTCACTTGCATCCATAAGTTGCTCAGCTGCATCATCACCTTAGAGGGAACATTGCTTGCATGTATGCATTATGATACAATTTTTAGTTATTCAATCACATACTATTTTTTCAACAGGAACCCATGCTCAATAAGCACATAGGCTGAACTGTACTCATGGGATGAAAGTTTTGTAGTGGAGGAGGAGACTGCTGTTGGTAAGATCCCCTGCCTCATTTCTTGCCAAATTTGTAAGAAGATATACTATTTCATGGGTACTAGAACAGGTGGGTCAAGGCGCGCCCAAAACTAAATCTCCTGCGGATTCCCAGCTAAGGGGGTGGAGTCACTAGACCCAGTCCACAAGTGAGTTAATGGGACAATGGAGAAAACAGCAGGCAGTGTGAGGTCAAATGTTAAAAATCAGGGAACCAGAAGAGGACCCCAGCAGAGAACTCTTGACAGTCCCCACTGCTCTTCAAAATTAGCTTAAGAGTCAGTGGACACTGCCCAGAGGAATTCTCCACAGACACATGAGCAAACCACCCTCCTCTTCCAGCTACCTCCTATTGGTGTGATGGATTGCCATCTTGGCCAACACCAGGAGGAGCTTAGCAAGGAGGTCCCACGACTTTGTGGGACTAGGGATAAGGTGTGTGTAGATCAGGAGGTGCATGGATATGTGGTACACTAAATCCAGTTCAGTATATGCCCCAATAACAGCTAGGTGGGTGAAATCAGCCAATCACTATGGTCTCGAATGAACTCACTCAAGAAAATGGTAAGACAGAAACACCATGTTATCTAGTTCCAAAGGGGTAGCCATGTTAGTCTAATTCAGCAAAACAAATAAGGAGTCCTGTGGCACTTACAGACTAACAAATTTATTTATTGCATGAACTTTCATGGGACAAAAATCCCACTTCATTGGGTGCTTTAAAGATGGGGGAAGTTACAGAAGGGGAGGAATTTATTTTCCTCACATTTATTTTGCTTCCATTCTGTAAGTTCCCCCATTTTCAAAGTCTCTGATGAGGTGAGATTTTCTCCCACGAAAGCTCATGAGATAAATAAATTGGTTAGTCTTTAAGTGCCACAGGACTTCCTGTTTACTATGTTATCAGTAGGTGAACACTTTTTACAAAGCAATCACTCTATATCTGACTTATTTGTTCTCTTCTTCAAAGGAAACCTGCACAATGCTTTCAAAAGGGATCTTATGTTCATAGTTTTGTTAACCACTAAAAATCATGGGCTTAATAAAGATACTGTATTTATGGCTTGTTATTACAATAAACAGTAACCCACTAAACTACCATTTTGTCCTATGACTACAGGGGTTGACAGCCTCTTCACCTAGAATGGTCCCTTAGCATATGTGCTAACTAGTTATGCTGAACTATGTGATTGATTTCTGTATTAGCTGTGACACTGTCAAAGAACTCTGTGTGCCTGGAAGGTCTGTCTCCATCACCAACAGAATTTGGTCCAGTAAAGGGTATTTTCTCATCCCCTTTGTCTCCTGAGTATTAGCATTAAAGCAATGAAATGCTGCCCTGGAGAATGGATTCTATCTCCGCCTCTGCCCAAGAACTTCTCTGTGGTGCTGGGCAAGTCGCTTAAACCAGACATGTCACAGATGGCCACTAGCTGTGTGTTCCTCATTTTTGGATGCCAACTTGAGACCCTGATGTCTGATTTGTGAAAGTACTGAAAAGTCGCAACTGTAAAAGGGAGTTGTGCTATTAATATACCAACTGTTTTATAAAACTCTTTATTGTGGAAAAAATCAGGATCCAAACTGGGCACCCAAAATTAATGGACATGTTTGACTTTGCTGTCTCTGTTTCGCATCTGTAAAGTTGCAATAATACTCATTTGTCACAGTGATATTTTGAAAATAAATTATATAAATATCAGTAAAGCACTGCAGATAGTGATGGGAGCCAAATAAAAGCCTATGAAGAAATTTATAATTTTGTCCTCAGAGCAAAGTTTGAATAGTGTGCAGGACATAAGGCCTGGGGTGTGGTGAGGATACATTGAACAATAAGGGTAAATCAAAATATAGAATTACTACCTATGAAATAAACACTGTTCATCCTTTACACTCAATGAGCCGGGGGCTCTGAGGAAAAAAAATAGTACGTGATCATCTAATTAAAATCTGTATCATAATGCACATGCACATGGGGGCCAAATTAAGGTTGCATTGGCAACTCTAACGCTGGCAGTTTCTAACTTTTGAATGCTTGATTTTGAAAACTTAAAAAATGCCTTTTAAGAGCATTTTTCTTTTTATAATGTAGGCATAAGCTTGCACAGGAATATTGTCAATAAATGCAATAAATCTAAAATAAATTAGCAAGGAAGTCTTTAAAAACTTATAACGAATGAAGCTAAATCTCAGTGTTTCAAGAAAGGAGGCTTTAAAAAGTATTGTTCTATGATAATTCTCTTCAAAATGAATCAATAATGCAAGAATAAAACTCCTTCTTTAACAATCCAGGGATTTTATATTTCTGCTGTAGGTTTTTTATGGTTAATAATGTCCTTTCATGATCTTAGTATAAAATCAAAGATAGTACAAACTCTTTTATCAGTTTTTTTTTAATCATTTGTCTTCTCTCCCCCTTCTAAATTGCCAGCACAGACTGGAATCATTTGATTAATAAAAAGAAAGCACCCCAAGAGTTAACAAAACAAAGGGAACTACAGGTGCAAATTCATTTTCCAGTCCATCCCCTCCTCTCCTCCCAGCAGCCCCAGTACAGGCTTGTTTTTCTCACTCTTTGGCTCCCACCCTCTCCACAACCCTCCAGACAGAGCAGTGGTTAGGCATTTTAGTAAATTTAAAATTAAAAAATATAGCAAAACTTTATCAACACAAAGTATACAAGTGCTGCCAAATGTAAGGCAGTTTATTAGCTCAGTGGGTATCCACTGTTTGTGAGTGACAACACACTTGGCAGTGTGTCATGCCCCTACGGGATACAGGAGCCTACTCCCCTGAGACTAAATCCAGCCATCTCCCCAGCTCTCCACAACATATTTACCTGTAGTAATGTGCCCTGACAGTGTGGTTGAGAAATGCTGCATTAGCTGACTAGAGGGCCCTTCCCTGGGGAATATGCATCCATCTAACTCAGGTTCCACAGTGTTAATGAGAGTTACATTGAAATGGCCCAAACTAAAACCCTGCATCCGAACATTCAATGGTTGCTGTTGCCTGCCACTCAACATAAGTAACTTCCAGTGTCTGCACTGGGAATCCTACATATCCCGCAGAGGGGCGGGTTAGCTTTGGGCATATCCAAAGCCAGTCACCGGTCCTCATGAATAGAATGGGCTGAATTAAAACTTCATATCCAAACTTACTCGAAGTGGGATTTTCTCCCATGAAAGCTCAAGTGATAAATAAATCTGTTAGGCTGTGTTCACACACAGATGGTTGTTTCGAGACAAGTTGTATCAAAACAACTTGTTTCAAACCAATGCCTTATTTTGAAATGACTTATGTCGAATTAGCAAAAAGTCATTTCAAAATAGGGAAAAAAGCAGGAGATGAAATAGCATGTTCACAGTGTGAACATGCTATTTTGTTACCCGCTGCAGGGGGCTGCAGCCCCCTGGGGGTGAGCCGCTGCTGCGGCTCACCCGGCAGCCCCAGAAAGGGGACTGCAGCCACCGGCGGGGGGGGGTGAGCTGCTGCGGGGCGGCTTAGCTCCCCGCCAGAGCTTCCCCCAACTCCGCCAGTGGCTCGGGGGTATGGTGCTCAGCCCGCAGCCCGGGCTGTGGGCTGAGCTGCCCCGCAGCAGCTCACCGGCTGAGGGACAGCCCTCAGCACCCTGGCCAGGGTCCTGAGGGTGCCCTGGCCAGGGTGCTGAGGATCGAACGTTGTTTCGGAACACTTTGTTCCGAAACAACATGTTCACACTGCGTTGTTTCAAAACACCCATTGCGAAACAACATTGTTTCACCTAGAAACTAGGTTTAACTTGTTTCGAAACACAATGGGTTCTCGTTGTTTTGAAACAACTGTATGTCGTGTGAACATGTTTTTTCTTTTTTTTGTTTGTTTTGAAACAACCTCGTTGTTTCGAAACAAAAATGCTGTGTGAACACAGCCTTAGTCTTTAAGTGCCACAGGACTCCTTGCTTCTTTTTCTTGAATATTAGGGAAGTTCATATCCAGATTTGTACGCTACAACTCCAGTTTTAGACTGTGTCCAATTGGTGTGATTGTTGATTGCTGATTCATAGTCTGGTTGCTACACATAAAGATGAAGTTTCTGCCACTTCTCTCCCCTAACACTGCCTCACATAGTCATAGTTTACCCAGCAACACCAAAAGAAAGAACACATCTGTATGTAAATTAGTCTTAAGGTCAGATAGTGCCATTCATATGTATATATATAGAGAGAGCAGTAGCATTTGCCATATGTTGGCGCTGCAGTTCCAGGCTTAAGCATGTTGCACTCTTTGATCTAATAGGCCCTAGTAACAGCTGATGGTGGAGAATACTGTACCTTTGAGGATTCAGGCATAATTAATTGAGGCTAGACAAACATAGCATTCTTATACTAAAGCTGATAATTTCAAGCTGTTCTTCTAACCGAATTTCATGTGTCCCAAGAACTAAAAAGCTAAATCAAGAAAGGAGTCTGGTGGGACTTTTAAAGACTAACAAATTTATTTATTGCATGAGCTTTCATGGGAGAAAATCCCACTTCATCTGTCACTTGAAGATGGGGAACTTACAGAATGGGAGGTAAATAAATGCAGGGAAATGTGAGTCATAAGATCAGGTCAGAATGTTACAGCAAGTCAATATGGCTGTTTAAATTCAAACAGTGGAGAACAGCATATTAGAGGAAGGTGTGTGGGGGGGAAGGAAAGTAAAATGGCCTGTAGTAATGGGGGGGACCCAGTCTCATAGTATTCCATTACAACAGGTAATTTTACTTTCCATTTCCCCTCATTTCCCTTCTATATTCTGTTCTCCACTGGTTGGAACAAAACAACTGCACCAATTTGCTCTAACAGTCTGACCTAATTCTGTGACTTACACTTCCCTGCATTTATTTCCCTCCCATTCTGTAAGTTCACCCATCTTCAAGCAACTGACGATATGGGATTTTGGTCTCCATGAAAGTTCATGCAATAAATAAATGTGTTAGTCTTCAAAAATGTCACAAGATTCCTTGTGCATTTTGCTGAACTAGACTAACATGGCTACCCCTCTGGACCCTTTATTAAAAGGGTTTAAGAACGGAGGGAGGGGAACTATCATCATATTTAGGTCACTTTCCAAGCAAACCACATTGGATCTTAATGATAATAAGGCTAGTTAATGTCATGGTCAGAGTGTTATTAAATATATGGTATCGCTCAAGAAATAATCCATTACTTTGTGCAGATGAAGCAGCTAGAGTTAGAGCAAATGGCAGAAAAATATGTTGCAACAAGTAGACTGGGTACAGTATGCACCATATGGTGAGTTGTATATTACCCATGGGTTAGTGGGTATAAAGTATTAGAAACAGCTGTGACATTCATGCTATTCAAAGACTAAGATGTTTATTTTGTTATCAGATGGAATTATTCATTGGCCTCCAGGTTCGAAAGCACTCAAATCACTGCTCCTGGATTGATTTTACACTGCTTGCTCAGACACCTCCTGGGGCTCTGTTTGGTCAGCAGGCTTTGGTACATGCCTGTTGGAATACAATAGGAAAATGAATTGAACAGAATCTGTCTGAATATTCATCTCCATGAACCGAAGCAAACTGTCTCTGTATGGAGACGTAACTAGCTGAGTACATGGAAGCTGGTGCTGTTCAGTTTTGCATCATGCAGGGCTAGGATGCCTTTCTCCATGGTGTTGTTATGGAAGCTAGTGTTGTTTATGACAAGGTCACACAAAGTATGGTCCAAGCACTAAATGAAGGTTGAAGAATTCTAAAACGTTCTCCCCCTATAGCTCCAAGGCCAAAGGAAAGTGAATCATTTGCAAACTGTTATTTCTGGAGAACTCAAACAAGTAGCTCATCTTCATCAGTCATCAAGAAGATACAATCACAAATGAATAATACAATTGTGCTTTGACTTTCAAATATAAATTATATACAGCAATAACAATATTGTGTACAGTTCTTGGATTCCTGTCAAGTTCCCAATATGCTCCTCGATGACACAGATTATGGGCATCTGTGCTTCTTATGTTATATGATGGAGGACTACACTGTTTTGCCACATCCCAAAATGTGGGCTGCATTTCATAATGGAATCATGCCCTGTTCTTTCCAATAAAGGGCGTCATAATTTTAGAAACAATGTCTATGCTCCTACCATTGAAGATGTCAAAAAATGTAACTTCCAAGATTTAGACACACACACACATGCTTGTGCACACAGCTGTCACTTAGCATTTCCAAAGGCAGCTCTGTGGTTTCTGCAGCATCTTCAGCTGTCCAAGTGACCTTTTGTGGAAAGCTGTGCTCGAGCGGTGATGTGTATCTTACTGTCTGACACTTGTATTTAGAATACATGCGTGGTTGCAATACTCTGTAGACCTAAGAATTTTCTTCTCTGTGTGATGATATTGTTACCTGAGGTTTAGAAGACTCTGTTTCAGTTTAGGGTTGTCACACTATGAGGCCAGATTCAATTTCCCCTAGCCCAGGGGTTGGCAACCTGGAAGATAAGACAAGTCATTTTTAAAAATTCCTTCAATAACCAAGTGTTTTTGAGAGCTGTAACAGGTGTATCCTCCTGGTGGGGGGGCTGGGAGCTGTTCCAGGAGATTTGCACCAAGTTCCTCTGGCGGGGCGGGGGAGAGAGCCTGGAACCAGGAGTGGGCCCCCCTCTACAGGGTTCCCCAGTGGTGGCGGGAGTATGGAGCCTTGTGTGGGCTCTCTGCAGGGTCCCCAGGTGAGAAAAGGGGGCCCAGAGCTGCAATGAGGCAGCCAAAGCTCCACATGGGGCTCCAGAGTGGCAGGTTGCTGACCTCTGCCCTAGCCAATGGGTGTTATTCCATGGACCTCAGTAGTGGCAGCCCAAATAAGTTTCTGCATATTTATTACATCATCCAAAACTGAAAGGTACCACATTAGAGGTGAAACATGCCAGTTAACAGTAGGGATGAAAAAGGTTAGCCGTTTTTTAATGGTAAGCAGCTGTTTAAATGTTTTGTTCAGCTGATTACCATTTTACCTGGAGGAGGACAAATGGAGGGGAGAGGCATCTAGGTTGGCAAAGAGGGAGGTGAGCCTCAGCTGGGCTTCATTCTTGGTACTCAGCTGGGGGGGGGGGAATATGGTGTGAGCTGTAGCTTGGCATGGCTTGGTTCAACTGCCCAGCACACTTCTCCCCCTCCCAGCATTTAATTGTTTAAACATATTTACATCCCTAGTTAACCGCAGAACACAAAACTTTCTCTGAAGAAGTGCAGAATGAAGTATTACACTGAAAATGGCAGTAAACTAGAGTTGGCTATATCAGCATTGGGCTAGAATGTTGGGCTTAAAGAAAATTCTGTTCTGAAAAGTGTCATGGGATCTTTAATGTGCATAAGTTGGCAGAATGTTGGTCCTAAATTTCCTCCAAAAGATGGCTAGCTCAGGGGTCGCCAACCCAAAAGATAAAAGGAGTCATTTTTAAAAAATCCTTCAGTGACGAAGTGTTTTGAGAGCTGCAGTGGGTATAGCCTCCTGGTGGGGGCGGGAGGTGCTAGGAAGGGCACTTACTGCAGGGAATCAGGAGCAGGCCACCTACAAGGCCCCTGGTGGTAGGGACGGGGTGGAGGACAGAACCAGAAGCAGGCCACCCACAGGGTCTCCAGGTGGTAGGGGAGCGACCAGAGCCCAGAGCTACAAGGGGGCAGCCAAAGAGCCACATGCAGCTCCAGATCTGCAGGTTGCAGACCCCTGAGTTAGCTCTTCTAGGGAAAAAGTACTCCTTGAGCTAGCACACTGGCATATTGGTTTAGTACTGAATCAGGGAGAACAGCACCACCTGTTGCATCATCCGATTCTGCACTACTTCATTCAGTGCCTCAGTGGTGCTTGGTGGTCTCCTAGGCAAAAATTGCCCCCATAAGAAATGACATGGAGCTGGAGATGCCAGGCTTGTTTACCTTTCAGTCAGCACTTGCGGTTTTGTTGAGCCTCAGCCTTCAGTGGCAAATGAAGAAAAATAATAATTAACAATAATAAGTGCTCTTCCTCTGATTACTTTTTGCATCTTAATAGCAGGATCTTTTGGCATGTATCCACTTCTTGTAGACAGCATCTGTTGAGTTACTTTTTCTAATCTTCTATGACAAAAATAGAACAGGGATTTTTTTGCTCTTTAATAAAGAGAAGTGTGCTGGATATTGCTTTTGAATTTTCATGAGGGTGAACACTATTAATATTGCAAATGAACTTGACAGCTGAATCAGAAGCGCCCCAGCTGCCATTTTTAAAGGGAAATGGCAATGTAATAAAAAAATACTCTAACCACTGCATATAAAAATGAAGAAAATTAAATTGCTAGACAAAATTCTTTAAGTGTCTTAAATACAATTTAAAGTTAAGTATAATTAACCATCAATGGGAAGCTGTCATCTGGACGGTTAGATTATATAAATTAAACCGCAAGAAATGAAGCTTATGTTTGAGAAAACCAGAACCTTCAAAGCTGTTTTAAAATTATATTAAACATTTCTGGTTATATGAACATTGATAGCATAAGGTATGACCCAAAACATATTTAAATTGTTCCAAAGTGGTAGCTGTGTCAGTCTAGCTCAGCAAAACAAACAAGGGGTGTGTCCACACGGGCTTCTTATTTCAAAACAACAGAGGTTGTTTCGAAATAAGAAGTGGCTTGTCCACGCGACTCACCATTATTTTGAAACCGTTAAACCTCGCATCTAATCGAAATAGCCATTGTTTTGAAATGGTTGTTTTGAAACAACGGCATTCGGACACGTTGTTTTGAAACAACACCATTGTTTCGAAACAACTGTTTCAAAACAACATGTCCGAATGGCCTTGCTTTGAAATAACCATTTTGAAACAATGGTTATTTCGAAAGCAGGCTTCCCTTAATTCGAATTAACTTATTTTGAAATAAGGACTTTATTTCGAAATAACGCATTTCAAAATGGGTTATTTCGAAATAATGATGTATGTGTGGACATAGCCAAGCAGTCTAGTGGCACTTTTAAAGACTAACTAATTTGTAAATAAACGTATTAGTTTTTAAAAGTGCCACTAGACTCCTTGTTTATATTTAAATTGGTGGAAAGATAGTGAGCTTTGGATCACACCTTTAGACCCCTCTTAAAATACATTTATAATATATGCCGCCCTATAAAATAACCTTTAGGAAAAATTTGGTCTTAATTTCCCACTTGTTTTCTCCATCATTCATACAAGCTAAAGGAATATGAATTGTTTGATTTCTACACTGTGGTGAAACCCTGGACCCATTAACATCAGTGGGAGGTCTATCACTGACTTCATGAGGGTCAAGATTTCACCTTAAATCTTTATGGGTACGTCTACACAGCACTTTTATTTTGAAATAACACTGGTTATTTCAAAATAAAAGATATTTGGTCCACATGACGTTTTCTTATTTCAAAAGGACGGATCCCATCCTTTTGAAATAAGAACTGTTGTTTTGAAACAGGTTAAACCCTGATTGTTTCGAAATTGCTGTTATTTCGAAATGGTTATTTCGAAATAAGGCCGTTTGGACATGTTGTTTCGAAACAACACCATTGTTTCGAAACAACTGTTTTGAAACAACATGTCCAAACGCCCTTATTTTGAAATAACCATTTCAGAATAACAGCCGTTTCAATTGCAGGCTTTCCCTTAATTTGAATTAAAATTTTGTTAATTTGAATTAACTTTTTTCAGAATAAGGACTTTATTTCGAAGTAACTCATTTCAAAATCCTTATTTCGAAATAACGATGTGTGCGTCGACACAGCCTAGCAGAATAGCCTTTGTTTGAGGAAGTGGAAATAAACAGTCAAGTCTCAGGGGGAGAAACACCAGTGTTAGTCACTGATACTGAAACAGAGAAATGGCAACATATTTCTGAAATCTATTCTGGAAATTCATTAAGAATTCAGTTATTAAATATAATTAATATTAGAACTGGCTAAGCGAGATCCTCAGCAGGTGTAAATTGGCATGACTGTATTGATGTAGATAATGATATGCTAATGTATAGCAACTGAGGATCGGGTCCACTATACATCCCATTTTTGAGTATTTGATAGGTATTCGTTGATCAGCCTTCACAATATACCAGGAGGCCAGAAATATTCTTCTTTGTTCAGCTGAAGAAATAGGGACACTGAGATGTGTATGGCTGAAGGGCATGGCTGAATCAAAACCAGGACTAGCCATCAGGACACGTTGCTATTAGTCTTTTGCACCAAACACTACGGCCTAGGCATCCACTCACAAGCTGCCTACTGTGTTCGGTATTTATCAGATTATATAAGGACCCACTCCCTCCACGTGACTGCAGAATTAGCAAAACTCCCACTGACTTCAGTAGGAGTTTAATTAGAAAAAACAGTTCATGACTTGATCCATTCAAAGGATTATTATTAATCGTAGTTTTTCTCTAAAAGGCATTGGAGGTCTTGTCTATATTAGGAGGGATCTGCTCGTATATTTATACTGGTAATTCCAGGCCAGGGTGGAAGATTTTATACTATGTTTACTCTGGTATAGCTTATACAGGTTGGAGCACAGATGTACCAGCACAACAGTATCCGAGCTAGGGTCTATACCAGCGTAACTGTATGTGTACATCTACACTGCAGTCAGTGTGAGATTGCAGCATCTCTGTAGCTGCTGCATCTAAGTTAGTTTTGGCAGGTAAATCAAAGCTAGCTTGAGTAGCCATAGCAGTGAAACTGGTGAAAGATGGGTGGTAGCGCAAGTGAGCGCTACCTGCCCAGGACCGTGAATATATGTTCAATTCACTAACTTATGTCACCATCTGCACTGCTGCAGCTTTGCACATACTGTTACTCAAGCTAGTTGAGGGGACTGCAGCCTGTGGCTCCAGAGCCGCATATGACTCTTCAGCTGCCCCCTTGTGGCTCTGGATGCTGGGGCCCCTCTCCAACATTTGGGGACCCTGTGGATGGCCTGCACACCGGCTCCAGGCCTCCACTGTCACTGGGGGACCCTGTGGGCAGCCCATGCCAAGCTCTGGGCTACCCACCACCACCAGGAGACCCTGCAGGGGGCCAGCTCCTGCTTACTGGTCCTCCCCACCCCACCCACCAGGGGACCCTGCAGCTGGCACGCTGTCCCAGCTCCAACCACCAGGAGGCTACACTCATTGCAGCTTTCAAACCACTTGATTATTGAAGAGATTTTTTAAAATAACTCTTCTTATCTTTCAGGTTGCCAACCCCTGAGCTACCTAGAGCAAAGCTAGCTTCAACACATCTATTCATGCAATCACACTTCCGAAATGCAGTGGAGCTAGACCCTAAAACTGCACTTTCCTCATCAACATAGCTAGTTTAGATAAGGTCTTATTCTCAAAATGTGAAATTCATTCTTATGTGAAAGGACCTGTGCCAAGATGAACTTCTTCTAAAGAAATATATCTTTCAGCACACAGAACAGAGAGAAAATGTGGCATTTTGAAGTCTTTTCCTATTTAGGAAAAAAAAATATGAATGCTTCTTATTTACGTTTGAAAGGAGACCCAAAGACATGAAAATAAATGAAAGGAAGGTACCATTTTTCCCCAAGAATCTTTTGTTTTTACTGTACATTTTGTAGCAAAAAAAGAAAAATTAAAAGGAAAATTATTCTGATCACAGGGATGTCATTGTCTAAAACTCCAGGTAGGAAACATGATGGATACAAGATCAAATACACAACCATGTCACAATATATCTCCTTTAAAAAAATACATAGAAGGATGGTGGTTTTTTTGTGGTTTTTCCTCTGTGCCTTACAATGTTTCTCTATGTGTCTGTTATAAAAGAATAATAATAATGGATAATTTCAGTTTTTGCCAAGCTGACAGATCATTCGGAACTAACAAATGAAGAAACAAATGAAATAAAGACAGCTGAAATCACCAAAGTATTGGAAATCACATTAAGGTCAATAAGGGCAATGGAATCAGGTGGAGGACCATGGGCACCCACCACATTCTCAGAATTGCAGCAATGATCCCCCAAAGGAACTGGAAAATCAGTTTACAAGTCATAAAGAAGAACAATCTGTCTCAAGCAGTACATATCTTGGCAAGGAAGGGGGCAGAGGCCTGGTGACAGGTGAAGGGCAAGATGCAGGTAACACTGGGGAGACCACCTATTCTGAGACATCCAATTCTAAAGTGTTTTCCGCGGCTAAGTAGGAACATCCCCATTACACTTATAATCCCCTTAAATGCTTAGAGACCTGCACTTGTTGCAATGTTACTGATACAGTCATGCCCTGGCACAGCAACTGACTGGACAAAGAGCTTTCTGTTGCAATAGAGCTGAAGTCTGCATTTTCTTAGTCAGTTGAACAGTGATAGAATAACCTTGGTCAGAAGCAATTTGTATTAATGTGCAGAGTTTACCAGAGGATCTTTTGTTTTTGTCTCTCTCTTGTTTTTATATGAAATCTTGGTCCCCATCCCCTTCCCTACAGGACAGCAAAACCCCCACTAATATGAATAACTGTTGCAATCTGCCTTGACAAGCAGAGACCATGAAGGAGATGTAGGAAAGATGATTTTTTTAAAATTTATTAACCCCCTAGATTTCATTTTCCTAGGACATAAAGGGTGATGTTGTAGGCAGGTTATATGGTACATCACAAGTTTAATCTTTGTACATATCCCTGGTTTATCACAGGGATTTGATAAAAGAATAAAAATAAAAAGGAAAAGCAAAACATTCTTTTTTCCTGCAAAAAACCCAACCCAGAAAAAGAAACCTCAACCCAACAGTAGGAGGCAGGGGAGAAATCTCCATGTTTTTGATAACACCAAGAGATTAAGCTGAAATATTGTCTGTTCTGTGCCCCACAGATGCCCTTAGTGTAGTTCTGTGATGACACTCGCAATTAGAGCCAGTGACATACATACATGCATCAGAGCATCCTTCCTCAAAAAGGAAGGAGAAAAAACTCCCAAACCTTTGAATTAAATATGTGCTGCTAAACCCACTTTAATCCTCATTTAATCTTGTTTGTAAAGTCACCAGAAGGCCAGGAGACTTCTGAAAAGCAATGCTAAATACAACCAGCAAATTACTTAAAACATTCCCACTTAGTTTTGTTGGGACCAGACATTAATGGAGCCACGTGCTTATTAGCATTTCTTTACCTTCTTCCTCTTTTGTAATCTTTTTTTGTTTATTTACCTCTCTTTCTCTCTTTTTTCCAACATGATTGAGCATGTTGCCTTTCCCCCCTTTTCATAGCTTTTCAACAAAACCAAATTTTATTTCACTTGATGTAATTTGGGAAAAGAGAGGGGGAGAAGCTCTTATTTACACTGTGCTTTCCATTACCCATTCTGAGCTCCCATAAGTCCCTTTTGCCCCTGATAGGTCACTGTCTTCATACTGCAAAAGCATGCCATTCACTGAGAGGCTGCGCTTTGTCCAAATGTTTGTTATCTTTTTTGGGTAGGTACAACACTGAGACGTGCCGAAGTCCCCCATGTCAAAAGAATGGCTACGTTTAGTTTTTCCCTCCAGTGGTAACATGAGGAGGCTACGGAATTTTGACTCCTGTTGGCCCAGAAGTGGCTCTTTGTCCGAGTGGCGGGCCACTGTGGAAGTTCTGGAGTCTGCTGTGTCCTCCTTTTTCTGACACTTCAGTTCCAGGGATGCAAAAGCTCCCATGAGCCGATCAATGTTATGTTTTGACCTAGAAGGGGGCCTCCACTTACTGGATAATGTGCCCTGTTCACTCTGGAGGCTGTAGTCATCACAGTCACGGCTATTCACAGAACTAGAAGAGGAGGAGATGCTGCTCTGCACAGATTCACAGTTAAACTCCATGAGCTCATTCCTCACCACCACCTTGGGGTTGACTTGCGGCAGGACCCCATTTTGAATGGGTTGAGCTCCATTAGTTTGCGAGTAGACATTGCTGACATTGGCCATCTTCCCCTGGGAATTGTTACAAACTTTATATCGGACCATGAGTATGACGATGAACACCAGTAAAGTCACTACAATGATGCCTCCAATGACTAAGATCATGGTCCCACCCAGGAACTGGCTGTGCATGGACTGGCACTGAGGATACTCCTCTTTGGTGAAGAACTGGGCACAACCCACAACGTTGGTGGCTGTCAGTGTTGTGGCAGTGTCATCCCACATGGCCAACACACAGAGGTCATAGCCCGTTCCAGATACAAGGTTGTTCACCACAAAAGCTTTGTTTGTAGCTGGGATCATCCTTTAAGAAAAAAGAGAAAATGAGGTTAAGGTTTAATGAAAAACAGATACAAAATTTGTTGATTGCCAGTAGAGATGGGCCTGAACCTGTTAAATTCAGTCCTAGATCCAAGCTTCCTGAAGGCAATGAAATGCTCAGATATTAGGTTTTTATTCAAGCCTATCTATCCTGTTGTTACATAAGGAGGTGGAAAAAAGAGTAAATGACACCAGTCTTGCCACTTCCTTCCAAAATATTTATATGCAATCTGAGAGTATACATGGTGTAACCAAGGCTGGGCGAATAGCTCAAGGAACATAAACCTCAGTCAGCGTGAACCAACCATGACTGAGTTTGCTAAATGATGCTCCTGTTCTCCTCAGCTCAGAACCAACAGGCTTGTTTCACAGGTACGAGGGAATTTGCATTGTTACATGATGATGTTTACACTGCAGTACCGGCCTGCAACAGACTCTGCCTTAGTGCATACAGGTGGCAGGCAGCCAGCTCTCTTCTTCTTCCTACACTATGAAGATCCTTGAAGAGCAGAGGTCTTACCTGACAGAAATTTTGGCATGTGACCTTCCTTCTCAGACATGGTGGAAAAAAAAATATCTGCAATGGCAATAAATGCTGAGGAGTGGTGGGAATGTATGATTGGATTAGAAGAACAAATTTTCTTTTCTTTCTTTCTTTCTACTCAAAACCAAAAAGTCTCAACCTTACATCAAATGATTAGGATACAAAAGCCAAAGACGTGCCTGGTTGTGTTTGTAAAATTTTGAACTTTTCATGGAAAAAGACTATGGGCTTTGCATCATCAATAGTCACTAATGGGGTTATATTCTCTGCTGCCATGCATCTTGAGCAGTCATTTACACTGAGGCAACATTGCAGGACAATAGATGGAAAAGCACTATTAAATTAGAATGGGAGTGCTCTACCTAAAGCCACTTCCCACTTACTTCATATTAGTACACATGATGACACAAAGTGCAGGACAGAGGAGAATCAAGTTCTTGCATGTGTTCTGCATATAACTACATTTAACTGAGTTGCAGCCTTTGCTTTGGTTCCTCAGTGTCTTCATAAAGCATCCTAATGGTTTGGGGAAAGGGCAAATTAAATATTAGCCTGAATCCCATTTACACTGCAGGCCACTTAATGCTACTGGAGCAATATAAAGGGGCCTGAAAGTGGACTAATTCCCACTCTAAGGCCCATTTACATTGCTAAAGTATTTCCAAAGCAGCCTTAGTCTAAAGGAGAATCTGGTCCCACCATTCAAATCTTTCAGTCCTTATGCAGCCAATTTTTCCTATTGACTTTTGTCTGAATAATAACTAAATGGAAATAGAGTAAGAATTTCAGGATTTTGTCCATAGTAACCTGAGATCTGAAACATAAAACTGTGGAATCAGAGACCATCTACTTAAGAATCCCAGCTGAGATTTGTTTCTGACTGTTATGTATTGATATACTGTCATATTGCATGACTGTAGATCAAAGCTAAGACCTTCAGTGGACTCAGATGGAGATAACAAGGAAATCTTTGCCCACTATATCCTATCCCCCTTTGTTCTGCTGCTTCAGTGAATACCATACTAGCAAAGACCAGGAATAATTATATGCATTTGTTTCAAAGATGATATTTAACAAAGACAGCTGATGGCAGTAAGACAATTCACTACCCGCAGTTAACAACCTTTTCTGATCTTCCCCCCACACCCAATCTCAGCATTTGGTCATAAAAGACAAGGCTAAAATACAAAATGATTGAGAAATTCACACATAGCTCTTTCTCTGGTGGCCTTCCTTCACCTGTGCTGTCATTTCTCATTGACACGCCATGGATTACAATGGTATCTGTCAAGTATTCCTGGAACATTAATCAACAGTAAGTGTGTTCAGCCAGACATACATGTATCAATCACCAGCATGGAATGTGCATGAAGCCTAAGTATGGCTGCTCCTCTATCAGGTCAAAACACTGTTCTCTTTAGGCATGCAGAACCAGAATCACAGGTGCAGCATGGCTGTTTTGCACTACTCTGCCAGTGTAACGTAACTCATTTGTAAAGTCAGAATAGCCGACTCAGGGAGGATCATTCCAACGTAAAAGTGATGTTCCAGCCGTAGACCAGCCACAGGGCCAGTTATACCGTTCAATCCTCTGCTGTCAGTGTAGGAAGATAAAGGAGATGATCAGAAGAAAGGTGGCATAGCTTTCATGTCCTTAACCAGTACTAATATTCAGGTGTATTTGGCTTTATATAGCCATTGCAGCCAGCACAAATTAGAGCAGACAAATTAGATAGGCTGTTCTATCACAATGCAGGGGTGCCAGACTACACAGAGAAGCAATAGAATCCAGACAGAATAAGGATGAATATTAAGACATCTTTGCATGTGTGTGAATTTCTACACACATCGCTGCTTGGGTGTCTGAAGTTTGGTCATAGCTAAGGACTGAGTTTACTGGGTTTTGGGCACTCAACAGGCAAAAGCGAACATCATTCAAAGACATTTGGAAACCTCTGCCATCCACCAGGTGCCTTCTAATGTCCACCTAGACATACCTGGCACATCCAGTATGAGAAGAGATGTGTTCTGCACAGACACAGGTGGGGAACTCAGGAGCGCCTCAGGTACAGTGCATTCAGTAGTCCTGCAGGAGCACAGTACCTGCCTCTCTCGAATGTTCAGTGACAGTCACATGGCCAGTCTAGAGCCGTTCTTGATTGCTCTTCTGCCAGTAGCTCTAGAGGCATTATACCTCCAGCCACCACAACCTGAGCAATGGTGTTCTTCAACAAGTGTTCTGCACCATTGCCTGTGATAACCATCCTTTAGTCCTTAGAATACAAGGCCATTGGGCCACAGATCATACCATCTGTGTTTCACAGAGTGCTAAATACCTTATAAATAATAATAGTGGGAAAACAGAGCAAGCAATGGGAGCTCTCTGCTAAATAACCAGTTTGAACATTCACATTTGCCAGTTAATCTTGTTAGCTACTATTGTATCGTCCTCTCCTGGAGTCTGTATAAGTGATTAATGTACTTCACTAACATATTCACTCCCATACTATATTCTGTCCCATGTGGAAAGAGTCACATCTGGGGGTCCCAGGGAGCATGGAACTAAGCTGTTCTCAGTGGAGGCAGAGGACAAAACAAGGAGCAGTGTTCTCAAGCTGCAGTGAGGACGGTCTAGTTTGTATATTAGAAGAATCTTTCTCATGTGGAGGGCTGTGAATCACTGAAAGGGATTAACTGGGAAGGTGGTGGAAATGCCATCCCTAGAGATTTGTAAGATGCAGTTTGCCATCTGGCATGATTTAGTGGGACATCATCCTTCTTTGCGCAGGGGGTTGCACTAGAAGACCTCGTGAGGTCCCTTTCAACTCTAATTTTCTATAGTTCTATGATTCTATGACACAGTCTCAAGTCTTTTGGGCATGCCTGGTTTCATGAGCTTCCTCCTCAGCTTGCTAACCAAAGACATTTTGATAAGTCAGATTTCTGCATGCTGAAGATGTGAGGCATGGAAATCGGCTCCTCCAGTAAAACAGACCACGACTATTGCTATCTGAACCAAAGCTTAGTCCATTAGTAGTCTGAGCCTAGCTCTAGGAGGCCACTCAGCTGCAGTTCTAAAGAGCCCATTTGGATCTGTGCTAATCCCCTGCCATTGACTCCACATAGCAGAGTGCAGTGTTCTGTGATTAACAATGCTAGATGTGCACAGCAGCTGTGAAAGTCTCTCCACTCCTGATGAAGGAAAGCAAAGATTGAAGTGGCATCTCCCAGCTCCCTGTGTTGGGGATAATCAAAGAGTCATCAATATCCCAGAGCGAAAATGTGTCTACATTGATTTTAGGTGTGAAGGTTCTTAAGTGCTGCCATCAATCACAGTGGACTAGTATTAAGTTTGGGGGAGGGAAGATAATTTCAGACAGAGTATCATGAAACAGTTTAAAGATTGGGTAACTTCATGAAAACAAGATCATCCTCTTCAGAGGAATGAGAACTGGTTTTGAGTTTTGTTGCTTAACCCCTACAATTCTTGAACCTACATTATTTCTATGCCAAGCCACTCAATTACAGTAACATCCATATGAATGTCATACAGAGCAGCATATTTAAAGTACATTTACAGACCCTTATGTAACCTTTGGTTTCCCATATATTATGGAAAGATGATCACTTTTTCCATAAGTAATGTCACAGCTATTTGCATTGTAAGCCTGTTATTAGCCTCTAGTCTCTTATTGATGTACTGAGCAAAACTGACTGAGCTTAAAAAAATACTAGATTTCCTGTGACGGTTATGTATTTCTTTTTCTCCTGGAAAGTTTACCAAACTCTGTTTGAGTTCCAAGTCATTAACCAATTGTGCTGTACTGACATTTTGATTGGTGTCCCATGTTTCTTTGTCCCACTCTAGGTTGAAGAGCTAATTACCATACCTTCAAACACGTCATCAAACTTTAAGGTTAAGATTTTGTCACTGAGCTCATGAAGGTCACACATTCTGTGACTTTCAGGGATATCTGTGAAAATACCCTCTGCAGCTTCAGAACTGTGCTCTGGGGTGTTGGGGCCAAAGCTACTGGGGACAGTGGAGGGTCCTGAAGCTCTTGGCTACCACAGGAGATGGGGGCTTCACAACTCCTAGTCTCTAAATGAGTTTGCAACCTGTATCATGAATATGCTTACAGCTTATGAGGAGCTCCCAGTTTGTGTTCATTAAGTTACAAGTGACACATGTGATCTTGTGTTGTAAGCAGAGAGCTGCTCTGGGACTTGCCAATATCCAACAGTAAAAACAGCACTTTTGGAAAGCTCAAAAAAGAAAAGAAAAAAGTTATACATGGATACTGACTCAACCTCCCACTTTTCACCAACCGGCTGCTGCTCTTTTCAGTGCATGCTGAAAAGCCAAATCAAGCAAAACACCTTGACATTTGTGAGATCATGATACTTGAAAACATACCATTTTTTGAAGACAATGTGCCAGTACAAAGAGACTATTGGGTAGACTGTGGAGCAGTTCAAAAACTGAGTAACAAGGACATTTCTTCAATTCTGAAGAGGCAAGATGGCCAGATTTACCACTCTGCCAGTAGTCGCCCAACAATACTTATCATCATCAGTCAACAGAGTGGATGCTGAATACCCCTTCTCATCTTCAGAAATGTGCTTGGGGACAACAGACATTGCCTAAATATATAACAATTTGTCTACATATAACTTGATATACCAAAATTGCAAGAGTTAGCAAAATTTGTTATTTTTGTTCTGTAGTTTTTCATTATTTTTGTTTGAAAAATGATTGCACAATATGTGTATGTAATTTCAAAACAAGGAAGGAAGGTCAAGGAAGTGAAAGCAACTGCTTTGGCATTGTTCCTTTCATGTACACGTTGCCCTGTAATACTTCATTCCTAAATTATTACGCATTTCTGTTGCTGTGACCGTACCATAATTTTGGTCATTTTTCCCATGACTGAATTTTGCCTAATTTTATCAAGACAAAATCTTACCCACTCATGTAGTTAAATCACCTTGAAAATTCATGTGTGGTCCATATGTGAAGAAAATAGGTTAAATACAACTATTATGAGTACAGTTTCTGTGGATGAATTTCACCCATATGATCCTGGCAAATATGAGACTTCTCTGATGTCATTTAAACCTATTTTGGGGAGTTAAATGGGACTTAAATGGTAGCTAGAACTTGGGACGACCTTGTTGATCAGTTGCTGTCTGGCGGCTTATAGAGAACATAAAATGTCCATTTTGGTTATGTGTATGTTTACGAGAGAGAAGCTGTACAGGCATTGCAAGCCCAATTAGCACAGTTATGCAGAGCAATGTAGGTGATGCAACGTGGCTTAGGTGAGTTAAGTGCCTTATACCTCTAGGGTGTGTAACCTACATAGTAGTGTACAGACCTAAGAAGCCACAGGAACTCTTCCCCACTGCCTGCTCACTACTGAAGTCTTTCATTGTGACTTGTATCTTACATACCGCAGGGACACATGCAGACCCAGACTGCCTTTCACTGAAATGCGTTGCTACATATATAGAATCTCTACCCATATGCCACCGTAAGTATAAACATAGCTTGATTGCTGTAACTGTGGTTTGCTAAACTTGATTGCTGTAACTGTGGTTTGCTTTAGCTCAACTGACAGAGATCTGTGTTCTGGGAATTAAAGACCATAATTGTAATCCTAGCTTTGCAAGTTTGGGTGCTTTATCTAATCATTACAGTGTTTGTTTGTGGCAAGAGAGTGAAAGTGGGACAGTCACCTAGTGGGTCTTTTCCCCCTGGGGTTTTTCTCCTTGCACAATACAAAGAGAGTTGGTTGAACTGTTTTTGAATTCCTGGCCAGGAAGAATTACATTGCCTCAAAGCCTTTTAGGGCATGTCTTCACTGCAATAAAAACCACACAGCACTGTGTCTCAGAGCTTAGGTCAGTTGACTTGAGCTCATTGAGTTTGATCTGTAGGGTTATAAAACTTCACTACAGAGATCTGGACTGGGAGATCTCTCCTCACAGATCTCAGAGCTTGGGCCCAAGCCAATGCCCAAACATTCCAAAAGCAATGTTATAACCCCACAACCTGAGTCCCGTGAGCCCAAGTTAGCTGATCTAAGCCTGTCCTGGTTGTGCCATGGGTTTTCTCCATCACAATGTGGAAGCATCGTCTGTAGGATGGCCATGATTATGGCTGCAGAACTTGCAGGGTGTGATCTTTCAGGAGCATGGCACAGGAAAAGTATTTTTATGATCACTTGCATGATACTGTAGAATCTTTCAGCCATACAACATTTAAAATAAAAATCTATATTAAGGACACTTTTGGAGGTTTTACTCTAATTTTGGGGGCTCCTTCAAGCTAACAAACAGCTCAACAAAAAAATTTAAAACTTTACATAGAGTTCAACTTCTTAAAATCTAGGGCAAAAGGTACAGGAAAAAAGCTATATATGACTGCATAATGTAGTGGTTAAGAGCGCTATAGTGGTTAATAGCAATGCTCTTTGATACGGGAGACTGGGGTTCAAATCCCGGTAGGTACCTACCTACCTTCCCAGTAGGGGTCCTTGGGCAAAAGACCCCCTAACGCCTCACTTGCCTACCTCAAATATGAGAGTGACATGAACTAGGAGAGTCATGCCGGCTCGGATGTCGCCTGGATTAACAAGGTCCGTGCCAGATGTTGGGGAGCCAGGACAATCTGACAATAAGTGGGCTACTAGAACAAATCATGCATGGATGAGATAAGAGAACCTGGAATTGACGGAATGCTACTACAACAGCAGACCTAATGAGAGGGGATATATGAAACGTATGAGGGAACTATGGATGGACAAAAGACCTACATCCACACTAACTGAGAAACAGCTAGTTACCCAATGCTTCAACATAGTAAAGAGGCAGCTGCTCTCACAACTGGAGATAGACCAATTCCACATTACCTCCGGGACTCAAGAAGAAGCCCCAGAAGAACAATTAAATGTGCAGCCAACACCTGAAGCTGGAACTTCACTGCCACCCCCTTGATTACAGAACACAGCAGCTGATATGAGGCACAAGATCATGGATAAACTAGCTACAGTCAACCCTCGAGACCGATTACCAAGGCTCGTTGGAGAAGTACCATCAGATAGTATGCTAGAAGATGCCAATAGAGCCCTAATGACAATTCCTACTACCACCACCACTGAAACCAATGAACTGGTGTACGCTACAGCCTCTGTAATCCTGGAGATGCTTGGCTACACAATCAAGAACAACAGCAGTACATACCCCCCCCCTGGAAAATGAGGTTGGAGGATAAGATCAAGGCAACCCAGAGAGAAGTTAGCCGGCTGGTGGAACTACAGAAGGGTGTAGGATAAGACTCGGCTACTGAGAAAATATAAGGGCCTGACTCCATCTGAAGCCCTAGAGACTGCTAAGCAAAGGCTCACAGCGCTGGCCACCAGGCTAAGGAGATACACTAGAGAAGCAGAGGCCAAAAAGATAAATGCCCTGTTCTCCAAAGAACCATCCAAGGTGTACTCCCAACTGCAGTGCAACAACACACTAACAGCAGAGCCACCAACAGCAGGAACTGAACAGTACTGGAAGAACATCTGGGAGAAAGAGAAGACTCATAACACCAGTGCAAAGTGGCTGCAGGACCTGAGAACAGACCACAGCAATCTCCCAGAACAGGAACTAGTCACCATCACAATAGCCAACATCCAACAGCGGGTCAAGAACATGAAGAGCTGGACAGCACCTGGCCCGGACATGATCCACACATACTGGCTAAAGAAACTAACAGCAGTGCATGAACGCCTAGCAGCACAGATGAACCAGCTGCTAGCAGCAGGCTCCCACCCAGACTGGCTAACACAAGGAAGGACAGTGCTGATCATGAAATACCCCCACAAGGAAACAGCACCATCCAACTACCGGCCAATAACCTGCCTCCCCACAACATGGAAAGTCCTATCAGGCATCATAGCCACCAAGCTACAGGACCACATGGGCCAGTACATGAGCACAGCTCAGAAGGGCATTGGAAACAACACCAGAGGCTCAAAACACCAGTTGCTCATAGATAGAGCAGTCGCCCAAGACTCAAGGTCTAGACAGACCAATCTGAGCACAGCCTGGATTGACTACAGGAAAGCCTACGACTCAATGCCGCACACATGGATCTGTGAATGTCTGGTGCTATACAAAGTCAACAGGACACTAAGGACCTTCCTCAAGAACTCAATGGGACTGTGGAAGACAACACTGGAAGTCAACTCAAGAGAGCTGGCACAAGTGGCCATCAAGTGCGGCATATACCAAGGTGATGCGCTTTCCCCACTGCTGTTCTGCATTGGCTTGAACCCCCTCAGCCAGATAATCACAAGGACTGGATATGGATACAAGTTCAAGAGTGGAGCTACCATTAGCCACCTCCTCTACATGGATGACATCAAGCTGTATGCTAAGAATGAACGAGACATCGACTCGCTAATCCACCTGACATGGATCTACAGTGAGGATATCGGGATGTCATTCGGACAGGAGAAGTGTGGCCGGATGGTAGTAAAGAGAGGAAAGGTAGTCAAGACTGATGGGGTAGAACTACCAGTAGGCCACATAGCAGACATACAGACCAGCTACAAGTACCTTGGCATCCCACAGTCACATGGGAACCACAATGAGGAGGCAAGGAAGACAGCAACATCCAAGTACCACCAAAGGATAAGACAGGTGCTGAAGAGCCAGCTCAATGGGAAGAACAAGATCCATGCCATCAACAGGTACGCCCTGCCAGTCATCAGACACCCTGCCGGTACAGTGAGCTGGCCAAAGGAGGACATGGAGGCTGCTGATGTGAAGACCCGGAAGCTCCTCACAATGTACGGAGGTTTCCACCCCAAGTCCAACACCCAGAGACTGTACGCCAGCTGGAAAGAAGGCAGGTGGGGTTTGGTGAGTGTCAAAGCCACTGTCCTGAATGAAACCCACAGCATCCAGGAGTACATCAGTAAGATGGCACCCAAAGATGAGCTGCTGAGAGAATGCCTGAGGCAGCAGCAGACATGGGAGGAAGATCAAGCAGAAGAAGTGCCATGGCAAGACAAGACCCTGCATGGGATGTACCATCGACAGATAGCTGAGGTGGCTGACATTGGGAAATCCTGCCAGAGGCTGGAAAAGGCTGGACTAAAAGACAGCACTGAGGCACTGATCATAGCAGCACAAGAACAGGCACTGAGCACCAGATCCATTGAAGCAGGGGTCTACCACACTAGACAGGACGCAAGGTGCAGACTGTGCAGAGAGGCCTCAGAGACAGTCCAACACATAGTGGCAGGCTGTAAGATGCAGGCAGGAACAGCATACACTGAACGGCACAACCAAGTAGCTGGCATTGTGTACAGGAAGATCTGCACAGTGTATGGGCTAGACCCTCCCAAGACCAGATGGGAGATCCCACAGAAGGTCGTGGAGAATAACAGGGCTAAGATTCTGTGGGACTTCCAGATCCAGACAGACAGGCAGGTACTGGCCAATCAACCAGACATCGTGGTAATAGACAAGGACCAGAAGACAGCGGTGGTGATAGATGTAGCAGTGCCAAGTGACAGCAACATCAGGAAGAAGGAGTATGAGAAGCTGAAGAAGTACCAGGGCCTGAAAGAGGAACTAGAGCGGATGTGGAAAGTAAAGGCCAAAGTGGTCCCAGTGGTGGTAGAAGCACTCGGGGCTGTGACTCCTAAGCTGGGAGAGTGGCTCCAACAGATCCCAGGAACAACATCAGAGCTCTCTGTCCAGAAGAGTGCAGTACTAGGAACAGCTAACGTACTGAGCAGCACCCTCAAACTCCCAGGCCTCTGGTAGAGGACCCGAGGTTGAGGATGACACATACCACCCATAGGGGTGAGAGGGGATTTTTTTATATTATATATATATATATATATATATGGGGATAATGATACAGACTTCCTTCATAAAGCACTTTGAGATCTACTGATAAAGACCACTATATTGAAGAACTATTTGTGATTATCAGTTCCAGAGAGGTAGCTGTGTTAGTCTAGCTCTGTAAAACGAACAAATAATCTAGTGGCACTTTTAAAGACTCATAAATATATTTATCACATAAGCTTATAGCATGAGTAGTATTTTCTCCTATGAAAGCTCATGCGATAAATAAATCTGTTAGTCTTTAAGACTGTCTACACTGGCAAATTAGTCCAGACTAAGGTGACTTAGTCTGGATCAATTTATCCCATGGCCACACTAGGCTTTGCCTAGTTTGAACTAAGAAATTTCTTAGTTCAAACTAGGGAATGCTTAGTTTGAACTAGTAAGTACGGGGGTTAGTCCAGACTTATGTGCTTAGTTCAAACTAAGCATGTACAATACTCAAACTAAGCCTTAGTTCAAACATAAAAAGTTTGAACTAAGCCATTAGTTTGAACTCACCACACTCTCTAGTTTGAACTAAGCGTTAGTTTGAACTAGAACACGCGGTTAGTTCGAACTAAAAAGTTCCCAGTTAGTTCTGCCTACTGTAGACATAGCCTAAAAGTGCTACTGGACTCTTTGTTTGTATTATTATTAAAACAATGTACAAATGTTCCCATCCCTTTTTTTTAAGCATTGGGGATTAGCTGCAAGAAACTTAGGGGTTAACATTCCAACTGATGTGTGCCTGTATGGAATAAACAGACTAGAGAAAGAAAGATCACACTCATTGGTTCTCAAACTTTTATAAGTTGTGACACACTTGGCAGAGTGTCGTGATCCTACACAACATACCAGTCAACCCACCCTAGGCCAAATCCAGCTATCTCCCCTGTTCTCCACGACATACTTACCACTGTGTGGCAACACAGTAATGTGTCCTGACATAGTGGTTGAGAACCACTGGGCTAAGTTATTCCATTCCAACTTTCCATGTTGCTAGGTATAAGATACCAACTATTCCTAGCCTGAAACTGGCTTCTGTAGTCAGAGAACTTGAGCTCCAACATCCTGCCACTGAGCATGATTGAATCTTCAGACAAAGAAGCATTTATTGACTAACTGGATCTTTGTCAAATGCAGGTGTATAATTTCCCAGGGCAACTGCTGAGGGAGTGCAAACTAGCTCTTCTCAGGACAGAAGGCTAATGAGTACTAGAGGACTAAAAGTTTGGCCAAACATACAGTTGTGTCAAAGCCGTACCCACAGGACTCCTGTGTGTTATCTCTAGACACACACTGCAGTTCAGTAAGTTTTTCCCTAAGATCTTAAATGCTGCTATAGAAATTGGAGGTGAAAAGACACTCAATCGTTTAGTGTAATAGCATCATGCCTTCACCATCCTCATCTTAATTGTCCTCACACACACACACACACACACACACACACACACACACACACACACAC